>JABJVR010000036.1:328502-341355 GCA_025773905.1 Chitala chitala
TTCCTCAGTCAGTCATTGTGGATGTGTTTCCAGTCAGTCAGCGTGGATGTGTTTCCTCAGTCAGTCAGTGTGGATGTTTTTCCTCAGACTGTCAGTGTGGATGTGTTTCCACTGTCAGTTAGTGTGTATGTGTTTCCTCAGTCAGTCAGTGTGGATGTGTTTCCTCAGTCAGTCAGTGTGGATGTGTTTCCACTGTCAGTCAGCGTGGATGTGTTTCCACAGACATAATTTAAAAGTCACATGTTGCAGTGTGCAGCACTGTTGTTGGTTCATGTCAAAAGGTACTAGAGATCAGTGCAAATCCCAGCTGTAGAGATGCAAATGGCAAAAAATGTTCACAAACCATTACTTGCACACACATACACACACACACACACTCATGAGTGCGCACACACATACGTGTACACACACACACACACACACACACACACACACACACACACACACATACACAAACGATAACCAGTAACTCGCACACAAATTGAGCCAAACAGGCCTACTGAGTGTGTGAGCTTCACAAAGCCGTCAACTGTTTGCAAAGTTTACCATCTGGAAAGTATAATGAATCTATTAACACTGATGTTGTTCCTGTTATTACAAACCTTTCATGAAATGACACAGTAAACAAATGGACCTCCTTTGCAGTTTTGTAATTAAACAGTGTGCTGAAACCTCTTTTAACTCTTAGCACTCTGTAAGTGAAAGACAGCACCCCAGTATAGTCGTAAATCACCCTAGACAGAGAGCTGAGGGCTCAGTGGTTTCTAAATATTACACACTGCTTTGTAAAACTTTAATTTTCAACAAATTAGTCCCAGTTTACCAGAGTTACATCATGGGACTCAAACATCATTGGGTATAGAATTCAAAGCATGAGAACTCAGCAGAACCAGGTTTCAAAAAATCACAAGATCTCTGCAGAACCGAGTCTGAAAAATCACAAGTGTGCAGTTCTGATTGAACAAGCCGACTGCCTCCGGTTTGCACAAACTGGACAAACTGTCTTAAGTGTTGATAATTTTTTGGTGAAAGGCTTCTCTCAGATGGTAAGAAGTCTCCAACGACAGAACGGCAGTGCGTCTGTCTACTACACACACTCATCATCGATCCATCACTGGAACGTCACCTTTGATCTGCATGGCACACTTGGACGTTAAAATGTTTAATCACCATTACATAAAATTTCCCTCCCACCATTTGATTCGTTTCCTCCAAGCCAGCGTAAATAATTAGTTTTGCCCTTGAGTTGTTGGGAGTACATATACAGCTGAAATACAATGATTCTGCATTAACGCCAGTAGGTTTTTCTCCTTTGCCTTTACTGTTTTTTTGTTATGCGCATCTGCTGAAGGATGCTGCACACCTTCTGTTTATCTCTGGTGGACAGAGAAGCTGTTGTCATGGAGACAACGAGAGTGGAGTGAGTGTAATGTTCGTAACGACCTTACATTTGACCCCGTGTCCGTGTCTGTAGAATCATTGAGCGAAGTGCAACGCTGACAGAGGGCGGTGCCTTAACTCAGCAATATTCTGTCCAACCCGACATAGTGATAACATCTCAATACGGAGTTGCGCACGTCTTTCATTACGGGAATTAAATTGAAATGAGAATGAATTTAAAAATCTGAACTTGATGTTTTTTTTTTTCTTAAAACTGCACAATAAATTCACAGTTCAGTCAGAGGAGCGTTGATGAATTCCTCTATCTGGGCGCTTGCTGTCCGCCAAATGCTATTTGGGTTTCAATTCCGGGAGTATAATAGCAGCTAATGGGTCTGTGTAACGTGATCTCCAGGTTGCCCTGTCTCCTCGTCGTCTGAGCACACACTCGATGCTCAGCTGTGTGTCGTTACTTTGTGCTGACAGCACCTCTTGTTTCCACAGCCCCAATCAGAAAGTCAGACTGTCCCGCCACCAGAGCTCCCCTCGCAGGACCCCACCCATTCCCCAGGGACGGCTCAACCCCATCGTCGGCTGTAGGGATTCTGGACCCAGCTACCAGCACCTGCAAGAGGCGCAGTCCTCTGACAGGGAGGTGGAGCCTTTACGAGGGTGAGTGACAGGTGACAGGTGACATACCTACCTGGGGCATTGTCTGGAAGTGCAGCTTAGGAAAACCGTGATGGCAGTAAGAAGAAACACAGCGTGGGGTGGGAGGCGGGGGGGGGGGGTGCAGCCTCCTGTAGCCTCCTGGTCAGCAGCTTCTCCCTCATCTTTCTTCACATTCCAAAGGTGTATGCTTTAGGTGAATCAGCAATTTTAATTTAGTGCTGTGTGTGTATTGTGTGTGTGTATGTGTGTGTGTATGTGAGCGTGCACGTGCGTGTGTGCATGTGTGTCACTGTGTGTGTGCATGTTTGTGTGTGTGTGAGCATGCAAGTGCGTGTCTGCATGTGTCACTATGCGTGTTTGTGTGTGTGTGTGTGTGTGTGTGAAGTGATTGTTTGCCCAATGATAGAAGATACATCCTAGAAGTGGAAACGCAGTTTAGGAAAATGAACGGATGATGGTGGTAAGACTGGGCTTGAGACATTCACCCTGTCCCATCCCGTGTCTCCTGCAGAGGCACGTTATTGCACCACTATCAAATGAAGTGATCTGCAGATATAAATCACCTGCGTGTAGAAGGATGCCTGTCAGTGTGTTGGTTATGTTTTATTTAAGGCTGCCCTGCACTGCGTTCTCAGACTAGCAGCATCAAATCAATTCACGTATTCATGCATCAGTATTCATGTGTCGTAATGGAGCTGATGCTGTAAATGTGGCCAGTGCTAATAGAACAAGATGCACCGCTCATCACCGTATGACAGAAAATCAGAGAGCAGCGACACTCTGCACGAAGACACCTCCTATTTATACCCGTCATTGGCAATCAACACCTCCTCCTCATTTCATCGCCACACCAGAGCAGTCCACTGCAGCATCACCACCTGCATGGAGGTGTTCATACACCAGCTGCTATGGTGCTGAATCAGGCCTGGCGAGTAGAACCAGAGCTCATTCACCAGCTGTTGTGGTGGTGAATCAGGCCTGGCGAGTACAACCAGAGCTCATTCACCAGCTGCTGAGGTGCTGGATCAGGCCTGGCGAGTAGAATTAGAGCTCCGTCAGCAGCTGCTATGGTGCTGAATCAGGCCTGGCGAGTAGAACCAGAGCTCATTCACCAGCTGCTGAGGTGCTGGATCAGGCCTGGCGAGTAGAATTAGAGCTCTGTCAGCAGCTGTTATCAGGCACGACTGATATGAGCCCTGCGGGAACAGAACATTCTGGAGAGCCTAACTCAGCTTGTGAAATATAAACACAAAGTTTTTGCCCATGACTTCCAAGTTGTGTCTGCTTGTCTGCTACATTATTCATGACAATAACATGACTATAATCCCAGTTCTCTCACTTTAACCTTACGGATATAAAAGCCTGAACAATTCACAAGCATTTCAATTACAGATCCAATCTATCAGTGCGTTCTTCTGTTCCATATTTTAGAGCACTGCTCAGTTGTGTGTTATCACTCCACTCAAAGGGTCCGTTTTACCCTGTAAGAGGCAAATGTCACCTTTGCATAATATTGTACTGTCTCCTGTTTGGTAATGAGTCTCGGCAGGGCCTGTAAATTGTAACGCCACATTAGGGTGTGCCTTTCTTCTCCGTTATGACGTGTTACGAGCACAATAAAATAAAGTGAAATGGGCTGTTCTTCCGCCTCGCCCGCGGTTTTCCCCGCAGCTGACACGTCAGGACGCAGGCAGTTACAGTCGATAAGCAGGGCTCGCGTTATCAAAACACTGCTGTCAGATCAACACGCGTTTCAGCTCGGCGGCCCGCCGGCAGCCCTGTAAATATATAAAGATGGTTCTGTGAGCGGGCCAGGCCTGGCAGGACCTGGCACAAGGCACAGATCTGCGATACGGCCACGCAATAGACGCAAGTGTCAGTAAAAGAGGTACGCAGTGCAGGAGGTCAGCCCGTGCTGAGGATTATGGGTAATTACTCACAGGTGACGAGCCCACGTGGCCCTGTTTACCTGCGGGGGAAATGCAGGTGTCTCGGGAATGTCTGACGGGGTGCTATGCGGGAGGAGGCTTCTGAACTGCTGCTGCTGGTACCGTGTTTGGAGCCCGACGCCTTTTGGTTCCACTCGTACATGTGTGTGGGGTCAGACTTCTTACCATTCTCTTTTCCTTTCAGGTGTCCCAGAGTCCAGATGGACAGAGGACAGGCACAGGATGTCTCATTAAATATGCAACCCCCTGCCTCCAGTGTGGGTGGGGCAGTAGAGGGCTCCAGACCCTCTCTGTCGTTCCGCACCTGTTCCATTCCCATAATCCCCTCTGTCCAGGGGTGCGGCGACGCTTCCTTTGAGCCGACAGCCAGCCTGGTCAGGGGTGGCCGCTATTTCGTGCCAAGTGGCAAGCCAGGGGGCTGCCCCCGCCGCTCAAGCCCCGCCTACTCCACTGTGGGTGACAGACAGCAAGGGGCAGCGTTTGCAGCGGATGGCAGGGAGCAGCTCATGACTCGTCCATATAGCCACAGGAAAGGGGACAAATGTGGCATCTCTGCCCTGGCTTCCAAGAAGACAGAGCGTTTCCCATCAGCCCCTGGGACTGAGTATGGTGGAATGGTGCAGAACAAACCCCGACTGGTGCATCCAAGAGGGCCATACACAGACTCCACTCGGCTCAGCCAGTGAAATGGTCAAGGGGCGTGTCCTCCTTGTCTGTTTGGACCAATCACATGCAACTTGTTGGATTTAAACAGACTGCAAACCTTACTGCAGGAAAGAGACCAGGCCAGGAAATGAACAGCATTATGAAACACAAAAAAATGTGCAAATATTAATAGAACAAAGAATGGTTTAGGGTGAGCAAACTTAAATGGAAAATATGAATAATTTATATGTATTTATTTAAACAAGGAGCTTCTACTTAGGAAGAAAACCAAATAGTCTGTCATCAACCCATGGTGTTTTTAATTGTTAAAAAATAAAGATGAGAAATATGGGAAACATGGAGCATTTAATTTCCAGACCACATATTTTATATGGATATCACTCTGTCACACACACACACACACACAAAACACCTGTCACCAGAGCATGCTGCTTTGACTAGGTTTTGTCGGTGGTGCATGAAGTCATGTGACCTGTGACTGACATGTAAGAATGACTGCCTTGGCTGTGAGTTGGTAATGATCAGTAGAGAAGCATCACTTTCAGTGTGTGTGTGTGTGTGTGATATCCCAGTAAAAGTAATAAACAGCCTTGGGATTGCTAGGAGATGGCTGTGCTCCTGAAATATGTAAACATTGCTGGTTTTGCAGACAGTAGTATCTGACAATATAGGAGCCACGGCAAAGTCTCACACACAACCAGACAACATCTTGACTAGCTGGTAAAATCAGGACAGCAGCCCCGCACAGCACTAGAGCTAATGCTTGAAAGAAGGGACACAGCATCGACAAGACAATGTTTACCATGACGCTCTGAAGCAATCATTAAGGCCAAAGGAAAGCTAAAAACACTATTAATTTTTACTCATTACTGCAAGTGTCCCAGGATATCAGACGTCTGGTTTTATAGTTGCTTTTTACATTATTACAGCACAGATTAAGCAGAACTCATACACCATTTACTTTAAGCAGACGTGATGCTGCTCACAGTGTTTTACACTGTTTAGTGATAAAAGGGTTTATGAAACGTTTTATGATGTAAATAATGTGGACTGCACTTCAAACACGTCTGGTGGACACACTCTGCAGCTACGGGGCAACGCACACGTTCGCTGGGGGAAGGAGAAACACGAGAAAACGTGACAGAGATGTGAGACTTCCTCACAGTCCGGTACAGGGCTGCAGGCTTTATACAGCTGTGTCAGTCATCAGCAAATCCCGAGCGCCATCTGGGAGAACAGGTTTTATTAGAGCCCTAAATACCCACACACTCGTGCGTGTGTGCATGTGCGCACAAGTAAAATGGCCTTATTAAGTTCATGTCATCTGGAGGTTTCTTTTGCTAGTAGGCCTTCTCCTTACGTTTTTCTGAGGGTCATTAAGTGCAGCCAAAGTGCTTCTCTAATAAGAGTTGTGTAATGCTGGGAGTGTGGAGGAACAGGGCTAGTAACATGTTAAATCAGGGTCAGGACCTGCTGATATGTATCCCCTGTGGGCCCCAACAGCCACACCATGGTCAGTGCTAACCTTCTACCCTAACAGAACTGCTGCTCCAATCATCACACAGCACCATACTGCTGCTCTCATCACCACACAGCACCATACTGCTGCTCCAGTCACCACACAGCACCATACTGCTCCTCCAGTCACCACAGAGCACCATACTGCTGCTCCCATCACCACACAGCATCATACTGCTGCTCCAATCACCACACTGCACCATATTGCTGCTCCCATCACCACACAGCATCATACTGCTGCTCCAATCACCACACAGCATCATACTGCTGCTCCCATCACCACACAGCATCATACTGCTGTTCCCATCACCACACAGCACCATACTGCTGCTCCAATCACCACACAGCACCATACTGCTGCTCCAGTCACCACACAGCATCATACTGCTGCTCCCATCACCACACAGCACCACACTGCTGCTCCAGTCACCACACAGCACCATACTGCTGCTCCAGTCACCACACAGCATCATACTGCTGCTCCAATCACCACACAGCATCATACTGCTGCTCACATCACCACACAGCACCATACTGCTGCTCCCATCACCACACAGCACCATACTGCTGCTCCCATCACCACACAGCATCATACTGCTGCTCCAATCACCACACAGCACCATACTGCTGCTCCAGTCACCACATAGCATCATACTGCTGCTCCCATCACCACACAGCACCATACTGCTGCTCCAGTCACCACACAGCATCATACTGCTGCTCCAATCACCACACAGCATGTTATTCATCAAGCTCTGACAAGTACACAGAAGAAGAGGGCTCATCTTCAGAGCTGTATGCCGTGTGAGAAAGAAAAGAAACCCAGCAAAACAGAGAGAGACATGACAATGGAGAACAGCATCTGTCATCCTGTGAGCAGCAGCAGTGCCATAGTGTGCTGCTCCTGAGAACAACATTGCACTGCCACTAACCATTAAGCTGTACTGTTCATTAGACTCTGCGCATCCCCGGCCTCCTGGGCCGTTAGCAAGAGCACGCTAATGTGTTATTGACAGGTAAATAAGCAAAGAGGCCGGATGTTAGTGCTTTTCACATGCTTCAACTGACAGGCAGGGCAGCACTCTCTACAAGTGCACACGTGTTACATGTACATGTCTCTCTGTGCATGTGTGAGGGTATGTTCAAGTCTGTGTGTGTGTGTGTGTGTGTGTGTGTGTGTGTGTGTGTGTGTGCGTGTGTGCATGTGCATGTGTGTGCGTGCGAGGTTGGCCTTGGCCCTGTGGGTGTATGTTGGTTTGAGCCTTTGTGCCCTTGGTCCTGTGGGTGTATGTTGGTTTGAGCCTTTGTGCCCTTGGTCCTGTGGGTGTATATTGGTTTGGCCTTTGTGCCCTCGGTCCTGTGGGTATATGTTGGTTTGAGCCTTTGTGCCCTTGGCCCTGTGGGTATATGTTGGTTTGAGCCTTTGTGCCCTTGGCCCTGTGGGTGTATATTGATTTGAGCCCTTGTGCTCTTGGCCCTGTGGTTGTATATTGGTTTGAACCTTTGTGCCCTTGGCCCTGTGGGTACATGTTGGTTTGAGCCCTTGTGCCCTTGGCCCTGTGGGTATATGTTGGTTTGAGCCCTTGTGCCCTTGGCCCTATGGGTATATGTTGGTTTGAGCCCTTGTGCCTTCAGAACATGGAAAAGCATCTTTACAGTACAAGACAGGATCTCTGCCATGCTAATGTTAGCTTAGCCTAAAACTGGTTCTGTAAGAAGAGTAAGCAGTCATTACATTGCATCAGTCACTAATAATAGCTTAGCACTGGTTCTGTAAACCATGATGAGACATTACGTGTCGTTTGCTAATATTAACTTAGCATAGTGCTGGTTGTCAACTTTGTGTTCTGTCATTTGCTAATATTACCTTCACACAGTGCTATTACCGTGAGCAGTGAATAAGGCAGCATCATTCTGTGCCACCGCGTAACGTTAGCAGAACATAACGGCGTATCAGCAAACAGTGCACGAGAAAAAATCAACGTACCATGTTTTGCTTCAGTTGGCAACGCATGTCATTGTATTTCTACACAAAAGCTAAGTGCAAAAGACAAGAGCGGCGTTTGGTCCATTGTACAGGATGTGATCGTGTCACTGCCCTGCCGCCCCTCTTCTCTCCTCCAGCTGTAAACACATTTACTTGCCCGCCCAGCCTAATAAACAGGCCACACAAACGCACTTCTGTACTGGGTCCCTTTCCTGCTCAATGACCACTTTTATTTCTGCACCTCCGGTTAAATCGTCCAATCAAGTGCCAATCTTTAACCAAACGCCTAATATCAGTGGGCAATGAGAAAATACCGCCACAGGCACGGCGATATAATCTTGTTCTCGGGGATTGTTTTGCTTTATTGTGCAAGGTTCCCTGCCAGCTGCCATCTGCTAATGTTCATGCCAGCAGAGAGTGCCACCCAAGTGGGTGCCAGCTTTTTAGGGCTGCCTCTCTGTCTCAGCCAGCGGCCTGGATCCCTCTGTGCTGAGTTTTACCCTAAACGTGACCTAGGAGCTTCAGAGTAACCAGCTTCTCTGTGAGCCACTTCCAGTGAGAGCAACTCAGACTGTAGGGTGGACTCAGGGTGGAGGTGTGAGGGGGCAACGGTTACAAAAAGACGACTTCATCATACGTGCTGTCTGAGGTGGGGCGGTATACGACACGCAACAGGTCCCTTTCTATTACTCTCGTTATTGCTGCACCTGCCTCTCAAACAGCCTGATTGTGCTGCTGCTCTCACCACTGTCACCAGGTAGGTCAGCTGTGACACTGTCCATGTGGTCTCAGTTTCCACGGTCACAGCTAGACAGTGGCAGTCAGAGAGGAAGATCAAGGCTTTGCTTGTGCCTTCCTTTTCCTCTGGCAAACCCACACTGAGAAAAAGCCCTCCATGTTGTAGGTAAGAGGTGAAGGAATCTGAAGACTGGTCAACAGGAGAAACCGGTCGGTCCGATTTCAGCCGTAAGGTCTGATCATATAACCACACCCACAGGGAAGGTGAGACCAACCAGTCTCTAAGCAAATAACATGTGAATGTTTCCTAAACTTACACTCATCCATCCTGAATATGGAGGTTGTTCATAAAACTTTCATAAACCTTTTTTTAAACTGTCGTGTGGGCATATATAAAAACAGGGCCTGGCATTGAAATGTTTTTCAGATTTGTAAAAACAGTACACCAAAGATACAAAAATTCACACACACCAACAGCTTTCCTCTGTGTTGCAATTCCAGTGGACAAGGGGTGTGTGTATTCATCACAAAATATTAAAAATAAAGAGAAGTTCAAATTAATGCGTAGTTTTATCAGAAGCTTTAAAGCCCGATCAGATGGTCACAAAGCTGAAAGGCATGGAGGACGTGACGCTGTGAATCCTTCGATCCTCAGACATCAACCTTACGGGAACTGTTAACCTCACCCACAGGCTCCATTCCAACTGGCCTTGCCTCTCAGCACACCTGGCACCTCAGCTCAGCATAGAAGGGAAGAAGGTAAACACCCTCATCGTGGGCTCTCAGGTGGCACCATGAATCGGGCATGTCTTGTGATATGGTATATTAGTGTAGTCTTTTGTGATGATTATCTTCTGTTAACCATAAAAAGACAGTAGTAATGCTTTATGCTTTATGCTGAGACGTAAACATTCAGTTTACTTCACAGCTTATTGTGACAAGTGTCTGATGAGGACAACCATGTCCTTTTGCAGTCCAGAGCCAAGAGAAATGGGAGATGGGGAGGGACGCTGGTGGACATGGTGGGGAGGGACGCTGGTGGACATGGTGGGGAGGGATGCATGGTAGTCATGGTGGGGAGGGACGCTGGTGGACATGGTGGGGAGGGACACTGGTGGTCATGGTGGGGAGGGACGCTGGTGGACATGGTGGGGAGGGACACTGGTGGACATGGTGGGGAGGGACACTGGTGGTCATGGTGGGGAGGGACGCTGGTGGTCACACAATGTCATGGTAGACTGAAGTGTGCAGAGTGGCTCCTCACAGGTACATGCAGCTCAGGTACAAGTTTCCTAAATGGAGACGCTCCGTGGCACCTATCAGGAGGACTTGCAGAGTACAGGATGCCATGTCAGGGACACTTCATGCCTGTCCTCTACTGTTTGTTTGCCAATGTTTTTCACTCCAGATCCAACTCCCACTGCATATATCTGGCTGTATATACTATTATTATTATTATCGTTATATTTTACATATAGCGCATTTATTGTTGTTTATTCTTTTGTATAACTTCATACTGTGTAAATTTATATGTTTATGTTTCCTTGTTGCTGCTACCAAACAAATTTTGTTGTATCACTACAATGACAGTAAAGTCTGTCTTATCTTATCTTTATATCAGTAATACTGATTACAGAAATATTAATAGGGTTAGGCGGTAGGAAGGCTGTGTGAATACAACCTTTCATTAGACAATCATTCCAAAATGTCATCGTTGGCTGCTATCTGCAAAATGGCATGACCATAGTCCATTTTAATAAGAAAATAATTCATCCAAGGATTAAAAAATCAGAATTAGACTGGACCGAGCTTGTGTGAAAATGAAAATGCCAAGTGTTCCTGTAAACAGAATAATAAAAACAACATTACAGTAAAATGAACCAATTACTGGAATTACATGATGCTATTTTCAGACAGTGATAAAGCAGTACAAAAAGAGCAGTTTTACCTCAAATCAAATAAACACGAGTGAAATAAGGAGACGATAAGGTAATGCAAACAAAGCCGTAACAGCAAAATCCCTCGCTGACCATTCACAGCAGATGTTATAGCTCATGTGCACCTTTGTGTCATTTCCACAGCAGATGTTATCCAAGGATTTTAGGGTAAAAGAGAGCAAACACACATAACTAAACAGCTGGCTCATGCCCACACCTCACACCCCCACCCCACATCTCTGAAGTGTTTTAGTCAGGTAGGCCTCAAGGACATGTTACCCTGGGCAACAGCCATGTCACAACAACAGAGCTCTCACTGCAATGTGGAGGATCTAGACTGGGACAGCTCTCACTGGGATGTGAGAACCTGGACCAGGACAGCTCTCACTGGGATGTGAGAACCTGGACCAGGACAGCTCCCACTGGGATGTGAGAACCTGGACCAGGACAGCTCTCACTGGAATGTGAGAACCTGGACCAGGACAGCTCTCACTGGAATGTGAGAACCTGGATTGATTAGCTAACAGATTAATGATAAAGTGTTATTAGACACCAGGCTGTCTGGTAGTTGTACTGAGTTTTGTACAAATGTCTTGTTTAAACGGCACTGGTGTAGTTTTTAATACCCTACAGGAACAGGATGAGGTAGGAGTGTTCTCTTGGCCCCAACAGTAACTGCTTAAGGGCATGCAGTTACTGTAGGGCCTTTATAAACTAGTTACCAGCAGCATTTAAACGGCTGTGAATACCACCCTTCTGTAACAAAAATAGGACTTTTCTTGTACAGAAAGCTGAAATGACAGAGATTTACATCAAATTAAGAATAAAGTGGGTAAGTATGTAATGTAGTCCCATGAAAATGGTAGTTAAGAGACAGAAATGGTTTTTATGATAAGTAATGATATTTAGCGCATGCATTTGTGGTCCCTGGAGAGTAGCCATTGCATGGTATTACAGTGGGCTGTTTGGGAGAGTAATGTCGATAACAGTACCGAAGCTGCAGTTGTACTGTTATTTTTGGCTTATTGTTCACGTGTCAGCAGTTGAGTGAAGAAAAGACAAAGTACAGGAGCCTGTGAGGGACAATCTGAGCCTGCTGAAGCCAGGAGCTGATGGACTGCACAAACACGGCTATCCCAGGTGAGTGAGGTATGTGAGCCTTACACAGGCTTGTGGTCTCACTCATCGTTATGTGGAGTGACTTTCCTCACGCACGTGTGCCCTTACGGAGACCTCACCGCGTGTTCGTGTGTGATTTGCAATGCTTCATGAGGCAGCTGCTCATATGTTCTGTTGAAAATGCAGAAATCTGACTGTCCAGATCAGGGGATGACGAATGTTCCATTCTCTCAGAGCTGGGTGGTTAGGGAAGTTCCATTTTAACAGCATGGGAGGATGGAGGGCAGAGGATATTCCACTCAAACGTCATGGCAGTTTCATGCCTTTACAATGATTCAGCCAGAAGACTGAAAAATGTGTACAGCTGTGGTTCTCAGCACGTGACACAAGGTGAATGGTTCTACTGCTGAAGATGAGTGGGCACACCTTCGGCCAGGCAGGGTATGGACTGTATTTCATTAACCCACCACTGAGGTGGAGTGTTCACAGAGAAGTATTTTAATAACAGTGTCTGAGATAAGAAAGGCTGAAATCAGTCTGCATGTATCATGTAATCCATCTCATCCCTCCTGAGCCAGCAGGGGGTAGAGCTCAGTGCTGAGGCCCAGCTCACATCCTGTGGCTGTATGAAGACCACGTTTCTGGGGTTATAATTAATAGAAAGAGCACAGTTCCTTCTGGGAGAGGAACCTTCATAACTGACAAGATTCGACGAGCCGCCAAGGAAAGCGGTCTGGGGCCACTTCAGTGGGACAATCAGACCTAAGTGTGCCCTTTCCTGATAGATATACTTAATCAGACCCTAGTGTACCCTTTCCTGATAGATATACTTAATCAGACCTAAGTGTGCCCTTTCCTGATAGATATACTTAATCAGACCTAAGTGT
>JABJVR010000036.1:347628-385866 GCA_025773905.1 Chitala chitala
CAGTGCCCACCCCCTTCACCCTGCTCCCAAGCCCAACTGTCTGTGCCCTGTTCTAATTGCACAGTTTATTTGCTTTTGTAGGTCAGCTGCTTGCGATGCCAGTGTATCCAGCCAGGAGCAAAAACGAGGCCAGACAGAAAGCCGAAGGTAGCCCCCAGGGTACAGGAGACGGGCCAGACCTGCAGAACGACCAGGCGCACAGGAAACGGGACATCAGAGACCAACCCGTCCCAAAGCCTGCCATCACATGCTCATCTTCACCAAATTTACATGACAACTCAACACCCGGTGTCCAAGATGTCAGTGTGAAACATTTCACAACAGCTACTCCTGATTATGTGCAAACTACACCAGTGGTATATCTCATCGCAGCCAGTCAGAGTATCCACAACAGACGTACGTGTGTGTGTGCATGTGTGTGCGTGTGTGGGTGTGGTCGCCCACCTGCCAGGGCCGGTCCCAGTCCAGTGGGATGGGGAAAGCTCCGAGCCACGCACCAATGACGCTGCAGGCTGTGGTGATCTGGAGAGCCGTGTCCCACACCGACATCGCCCTGGTAACGCACACACGTGCACAGAAACGTACACAGAGATAATTATTCATCCCTCCCCAGCTCCCTCAGCTACGCTGGTACTCGGACAGGTGAGATAACCCTACCCGTCGCGGCTGAACACCCGAATCCAGGCTTGTACATTGGGACCCAGCAGACAGAGGCAACGCAGGGTGGTGAAAGTGGACAGGAGAACGGCGAGCGAGAAGGTCTCCAGAACTGAGCTGCAGTGAGTGCAGGAGAACGTTATGTGTTAACAGGCAGGTAGCAGAGAGGAACTGACCGACTAGCACGAGGGAGAGAACTCACTCCAGCAGCGGGGCTCCGTACAGGACCACGACCACGTGGAAGAACAGGCATGACAGAAAGAAGTACAGGCAGGACCGGGTCAACCTGGACACCTGAACACAAACCAGAGAACCAGTTCAAGAAAGCTGAAGAAAAGGCCAGATTGTGTTGTGGTCAGCTGTCTAGGTCAAACAGTGACTGGCTAACTCATTCTGTCTCTCTGCTCCTGTACCATGCAAAACACCATATGAAACTGCTCAAATGCTTCAGACGGAGCTACAGTTTGTTAGACTATCAAAACAGAACAAGAGACCAATAAACGCTTTCAGGGCCTTAATCATTACTGCAACTCTATAAACTGAAACTTGTCGTGTACATCTGGGCAGGTTCAGAGTCGAAGTAATAAAACGAGGACAACTTGTACGTGGCACAACTCCTTTGTCCAACCTTATAGCCCAGCGAGTTTCTCTTAGCCGCGGGTCCGACGCCAAGCAGCCAGAAGAGGGCGGTGTTGACAGCAGCCACGACACCGGCCACGGAACAGAGCCACACCACGTGGGTCTGGTACACCGAGAACCCGTCCACGACGAAGGTGGGCATCACCGTGGCCAGAACGACGGAAAGGGCGAGGATGGCATGAACCGATGCCATGGCTTTAACCTCCTGGTCCCACATGGCGCACTGCTGTCCACACCAATACACAGTAAGGTGACAGACACGCACCGCTTAACCAGACATCAAGCCCACGGCAGGCTGCACTATGGAGCCGACTTACTTTATGGTTACTATTGCACTGGGTCAGACATGCAGACTCCAGTGTTCATTACACGCCCGAGCCACAACTCACCTGCGCAGTACCGCTGTCACCCGGAAAACACTGCTTAACACAGGACGGCTACACGCAGAGAACAGCGGGACGTACGGCCTCTGTCCATCGGACAAGAGCTACGACGAACAACCTGGAAATACTAAAAAGTCAAAACATACAAGTCGTTACGATAATATTAATATTTACAACTCCTTCAGTACAACATTTGCGGCCATCTGACCTCATTCGGGTCTAGGATGGGGAAACAGGAAGCGCTGTGTGATTGGCGTGAGTTTTGGCTAATGGCAACGCGACCATGGGTGAAATTTTAAACCAATCACAAAGCCAGAGAGGTACCCCTCGCGCCTGATGTCCCCATAGAGAACCGTGATTGGACTACACGGCAGTCAGTCTCGGGTAAGTCCTGCCTTTTACGGAAGTAGAACTGGCTCTGTGGGAAGTTATTCCGTGTTGTTTTTGTCGTCAAGAGGTAGTTAACGGATTAATTAATATTTAGCTCACTTACAGCAAGTAACGATGGTTTGTGACAAATGTACGTATATTACGATTTGCCTTCTCTCTCACCGCAGTCCGAGCGGTTTATGTAACCTATTGCTTGTGTCTTGACTTTCTGCTTACAAATGGTGGCGGTAGTTTGTTGTTCCGAGCCAGGGATAAACAGACCCGCGTTTGGCATGAAGGTCATGACGATTTAAATGTCTTTATGTTAACAGGTGAGAAGAAATTGGGCCGTGTTATTACCCCGGACACGTGGAAAGATGGAGCCAGAAACACGACAGGTTGGTGCTCTTTGGTGCTGCTATAATAGGAGGTGGTCTGTGTGTCAAGCAGTGGGAAAAGTAACCCGACAAAGTCAGAGGTAACTTTATTTATTAATAATTTGCAGAGAGCGGAGGGCGAAAACTGAATGAAAACAAGGCTTTAACGTCAAAGAAAGGAAGGTAGGTTGTTGGTTATCAGCACTGACATACAGGCCCACACGGTGAAAACAGATCATCAGCATGTCTCTTCCCTTAGGTTTGATCCCTATGGAAAGTCTCGTTTCGCCATCTGTCGGATCTGTAAGAGTTCAGTCCACCAGCCGGGGTCGAACTACTGCCAAGGCTGTGCTTATAAGAAAGGTAAGACGCGTGGTGATAAACATGTTTATTTTATAGCAGTCTTTTCCAAGCACACTTTGTCAGATGTACCTTTATAGCTGTCTTGTACCATATGCGCCAACAAACAGCCTGACCAGGGTTCCAATCTCTTTTTCTTTTGCTAAAGGAATTTGCGCTATGTGTGGAAAGAAGGTTTTGGACACCAAAAACTACAAGCAGACATCAGTGTGAATGTGTCTGAGAGCGCTGGCCTGTTGCTGGGGACACACGGGACTGTTCTTGTGAAGCCCTTTAACTGGTCAGCAGTGTCGTGTGACGTGTGTGCCGAGACGGGCAGGTTTGAAGCACCCTGAACAGACCTGTGACCTGCCAGCCAGGATGTTGTTCTGGAACTTGCCTGTATCCTCACATTTGTACAGATAAATGGTACCCCCCCATTGTGCCATGCTGTAAAACATCACCCTGCCCTGCCACAGTTTTACCTTATAAAGGGATGCAATACTAAAACATAAGAGTTTAGCTGATCTGATGTCTTGCATTGTACATATGTTACAGCCAGGTTCCTTACAGGCTTTTTACCCTGTTAGAATGGCTGCTGTGAATCCTGAGTGTCTGCTCTTTGGTGGTTCAGTAATGCACCAGGCTGTTCACCAAACATACTCTTATTCTCACTTTGCGTTTCCTCGGTTTGGTATTTACTTTGCATTTATGTACATAAGACAGTTTTTAATGTGACTAGCCTTCACGGTAATCTGTTTAACAAGTGTATACATACTGACTGTTGTCCATATACTGAATAAATCTCCCTGAACTTCCTCAATTCCAAGAAAAGTGTGATTTATAAAGTGAAAATTGTGCTGTTCTGCGTAAGCCAAGTGACATCGGGGACATCAGCTCAGGCTTTAAAGGTCTTTCATGACGACCTATAGGAGGCAGACCAGTGCAGCATCCTGAGGAATTCTGGTGTGCCACACTGTCCCTGAGACTTGGCAGTTTGTTAGCAGTCTGTTTGGGGACAAGGCGGCACAAGCAGCAGCACTCGAAGTGAAATCCACATGAAAGGGCTTCGTGTCCTCAGGAAGGCAGAGGGACATCTACTGGGACTTAGTCAAGGTGAGGAATTCCTCTCGAGATTTGGGGTCTTCCCCAAAGACCCCCAGCATGGTGCTGGTAACAGTGTTGCCGTTCATCTTTTCTACACCCCGCATCACCATGCACATGTGCCTGTGAGACATGCATGTAGTTAGCATGTTGTCGCTGACATAGAGTTCCATGGCTGTTAGTGTGAGCAGAGATATGACTGGTAAGCAGGTATCATTAATGTGGTCTTGTGTTGACTGGCATGCAAACGTTATTAGAATGGCCAATGAGGTGACCTCTGTATAGACACTTGGTATGAACAGCCTTGTGAATGACACTTTTTTTGAAAATGTGGTTTTATGTGAACTTGACTGACAAACACCTACATGGCTTCGATGATCACCGCCACGCCAGTTGGTTGCAGCGCGTCAGAGACTGCTTGGGCGATCTGCTTCGTCAGGCGCTCCTGAACTGCAGGGGCACAAGAGTGCAGTGAGTGGGGCAGAAACACGATGGAGAGGGGCAGGCTGAAGTGAGAGGGGCAGAAACGAAACGCGACCGGGAGAGGCAGGCTGAAGTGAGAGGGGCAGAAACGCGACCGGGAGAGGCAGGCTCAAGTGAGAGGGGCAGAAATGCGACCGGGAGAAAGAGTGTGACAAGAACCCTGACTCCACTCGTGGTTCTGACACTAGTGCCCTTTTGAGTACCAAAAGAGGTCCCAGCGGATGTACGGTAGGTTAATGATTCAGTATTATACACAGCAGCTGCCTTACTGCACAATCCTCTGTATTTACCTTGCAGTCTGCGACTGTAGATCTCAACAATCCTGAAATAGACAGCAAACAGAGAGGTGAAAAGTAGCCCATCGAAACCCACCCGTGTCTGTGCCTCCACCCTCAGGACAGGAGATGCAAAACAAGGGCAGGATAAAAAAAAAATATCGAACGGCATAAATGGTAAAGTTTCTCTGGATGACTTTAGAATATAAATCCATGAAAGGATAATTCATCTCCAAACCAACACGTAATTGCACTGATCCTAAAGCCCTGTTTCCACATGCTGTTCCAAGGAATGAATCCGGTGAACTTTATATAAGTTTGCACTATTCTTTATTTGCTCTTGTCATTTCGGTGAATTTCTGTTTGCAGTGGTCTTTGCCCCCTTCTCTGGGACAAGTAGTTCTGGAATCAACGAGATTGAATAAAGGGCATCTCATGAGCAGAACCAGCCTCACATCTCATCCCTGACATGTGAGCAGTTGGGCAGAACTGGGTCATGCAGAAAGAGAACCTGGGTGTCTGCAGACTGAGGGGACAATTAGTGTGTCTGTGTGATGTGCGTGTCTGTGTGATGTGCGTGTGCATAAAAGATCCATGGGACCTGGATGTCCAGGTTGCACGCACACTCACTCACCTTGCTAGCTTGCTGAGGCTAATGACCTTTTTCCTGGGCAGGTAGCCAATGTGAACCTGCAGAGGTGAGAACGTGAGGAGAGAACTGAGCATGTGCTGAGCCAGGCGTCCGCTCGCAAACGTCTGCTATTGACCCGTTAACAGCTGTCAGGGAAAGACTCATCACATTTTAGTGTTCTCAGTGACTCCTTCCTCTGCTGTGTCACACTTGCCCTGTCTTCTTATGGGCTCAGGGAAGATCTTCAAAGTACCACAGTGATACTGACCAGCTGCTTTTGCTGTTACCAGGCTGACAGTAAGGGTGAGAAGACCTTCCATAAGGGAGTCAGCTCCGCAACAGAGTCATACCTTCCCAAAGAAGGGCACTAAGTGATGTTCACACAGGGAGAACATGTCAATGTCTTTCACTATCACCATTTCATCATGATCTTCTTCAAGGATGGCATCGTGGAGGATGTCTGCAGAACACACAGGGTCACAGTTTGTCAGCAGACTGTCCTTGATAACGTTCCTACAACACTTCTGCAGCATCCTGAAAGCACGCTCTTTCTCCATACTGTACACAGATATGGGAGACACTTCACAAAAACACTGGCACTAAGGCTGTTCTTCACCCCATAAGAAAAATGAACCCAGTAAATTTAACCCAGCAAAACCACAAAAAGGAAAGGAGATGAAAGGTTTACATGATAGATGTATAAAACTCACACTCATGGATTAATTAACATATTTAATATCCACCTTTTCCTACAAATAATACCTTTGAAATTTAAATCAGTATAAATGGCTGCTCTTAATAAAGTGAACAATGAATTTGGATAAATGACAAAAGAGGGAATGTACCCAGAGGCTCGATCTCATTAAGCATTTTTGTTGTGCATCTAAGGGCACCAGATCGGTAATTCCAGGATCAGATCTTTCACCATTTGTAATATTATAACACGGCCTCCAGCACAGCACCGGCAACAGGAACTTTACCGATTAAACTTCACTGGCACTACCTTCCTGCCCTAAAACCTCCTACAGTCTTTGTCCAGACGGATTAAGGCTGCTCTGAAGGCGTAGGGGCGCTGCTATCCAGGTCCTTCATCAGCCGGTAATTCAGCGTACATACCTGTAATTCAGCGTACACACCAGTGTAATTCAGTGTACACACCTGTGTAATTCAGCGTACACATCTGTAATTCAGCGTACACACCTGTAATTCAGCGTACACACCAGTGTAATTCAGCGTACACATCTGTAATTCAGCGTACACACCAGTGTAATTCAGCGTACACACCTGTAATTCAGCGTACACACCTGTAATTCAGCGTACACACCAGTGTAATTCAGTGTACACACCTGCGTAATTCAGTGTACACACCAGTGTAATTCAGCGTACACACCAGTGTAATTCAGTTTACACACCTGCGTAATTCAGTGTACACACCTGCAGCCTCCACAGTTTCAGCATAAATAACGCAACACGAGTTTTACACGTAAAACCGCGGCTGACATCAGCGTTGCAGTAAAGTTAGAGCTCCTTTAAAACACGCCGCTCGTGTGCACAATAACACACAGTAGGCAGCAGAAGCGAGCATGGGCGCTCACCGCAGACCTTCTCCTGGTAGCCCTTGGTGAGGAACCGCATGGCTCGAGCTGCGCGCTCCGGCGTCCGCACCAGTCCCCGGCGCTCCGTGTCCTCACCGACGCCCTGGAGGATGGCGGTGTAGGCGGTCTCCAGCGCTGGCAGGCTGGGCTCCTCCTCGGGCTCCTGATGGCACTTATGGACGCACTGGAAAGCGGCCCTCTTTGCGTTAGTGGACCGCTCGCCGTCCGCGGTGTGGCAGTGACAGACCGTGCCGATGCTACCATTGCGCACCCCATTCATCTCGGGCCGTCGCGGATGCGCCATTTCTTACTCCGAGATTGATACTTTGTTTCAGACAGGACCTGTCAGCTAAACTCTTATATGGACTTATGGTCAGGCTGCAGTTCTGCTGAGGACCTTGGTGTGCTTCTCTCTGGCCGCAGGCAGTATTTATACGCGAATAGCGGTCACTCAGTGAAACCGCAGGCAGTATTTATACGCGAATAGCGGTCACTCGGGGTGTAGTCTGTTCAACTTGACATGTTGTGTAAAAAAAAACGTCATATGTTTGGGAAGGACGAAGGGTAACCAGAAAATTATTGTGGTCTTTTAAAAATGAAATTTATTTTTCAGCTTTGATTTTTAAGGCAGCAGAATTCAGTCATCCATCCATCTGTCCATTATCTTAACCGCTTATTCCTGGTGAGGGTCGCGGGGGAAACCTGGAGCCCATCCCAGAGCACATAGGGCGCAGGGCAGGGGACACCCAGGGCGGGGTGCCAACCCACCACAGGGGGCACACACACACACACACACACACACACACACACACTACGGGCAATTTGGACACACCAATCAACCTAACCCACATCTTTGGACTGTGGGAGGAAACCGGAGAACCTGGAGAAAACCCACCAACCACAAGGCAACATGCTAACTCCACACACACAGACCCAAGGCGCGAATCGTACCCCAGGCTTGGAGGTGCAACACACCAGTGCGAACCACCACGCCACCGTGCCACCCAGCAGAATTCAGCAAACTTCTATTGTGGTAACAACATAAGTAGAAAATATTACTGTTAAGATATATTAATGATGTAAAAAAAAAAACTAAATGTAAAACACAGGAAAAGCATCCGGTGATGTTGCTGACTAGAGCAGAACCATGTGACAGTCGCAGAAGTGCGGCTAATTTCGTGTACGCACGGGGACGCAGACCGGTGAAGCTCACACAGCCTGATGGAGTACAGGAGATTCCTCGTGGATTCTTGATGCACTCCGTCATGCACTTTGTAATAGTACCACATGGGGCACTGTGGACGTCACCACAGATCGGGCAGGTACCGCACCATCCTTAATGCTTTATTATTTTTCTTGTATGGTGTAGATGCTGTTCCTTGTGCACATGAACAGTTATGTTCGTCGTTATCAGAACGCCAATCTACATGCCTTGGGGCAGTGTTGGCCAGGTACAACGCAAAGGATTGAGAGGCGTCATGTGGGTGTCCAGCACATCTGCTGCTTATTATGGTCTAGACACAGCAGCTGCAGTGAACTGGTGACTTACGTGAGTGAGCACTGCTGCAGTGGCCTGGGGGTGCCATAACCAAACACTCTGACACCACATGGACACGTGCACACTGAAAGGAGAACGTTTACAGTAAACAAGTACAGCCATGTGCGTGTAGTATGACATCAGATACACACACACACACACAGCACACGCAACTCTACGACATCAGATACACACACACACACAGCATACGCAACTCTACGACATCAGATACACACACAGCACACGCAACTCTACAACATCAGATACACACACACACACACACACACACACACACACAGCATACGCAACTGTACGACATCAGATACACACACAGCACACGCAACTCTACGACATCAGATACACACACACACACAGCATACGCAACTCTATAACATCAGATACACACACACACACACACCACTCACAGAGTTAGTGATGGGGCCAATGTGAAACATTTTAACATTTATTTTTTTCATTATTTTAGAATATTAAACAAAATGAAAATACTTTAAACATATTAGTGATTGATACTGGCCTGTGGAGAGCAGCGGTTGCCATGGTGATGGGCATTCCTAAGGCTGTGATTGGTGGAAACCGAAGGACATCCTGTAAATGGGTCACAGGAAGACGATGTGTTTGTGTAATTGTGTGCATTTTTGTATAGGTGTGTGTGCATGGATATTCGACTGGTGACATTTTGTCAAAAAACAGAGACCTCTCAATGCACACACTCCATTAAGCAGCTTGCACTGTGAATGTGTCTGAGAAGCAGATCCTAGCTGAAAGAGAGACCTGAGCCTGGATCCTGGATCACCCCTCCCAGAGTGACAGGACAGAGTGCAGCTTCAGAACAGTGAACAGTGACTAAAGGAGGAGTGTGACCTCCCCAAAGTGCCGTTACCCCCAAAGTGTTCTCACAGAGAACAGGCAGCACCACTGGGCATTATCACACTGTCCTCTCAGTCAACATAACGTGCTTCAAGTGCTTCCTGTGGAACTTCTGACAGTATTTCATGGCAACAGTGGAACTGGCCAGAATGTTTCTTGGTAACAGAGTAGCTGCCCTGAAAGTCACTTGGCAACAACAGTATCATCTGGAATGTTCCTTGGTAACAGTGGAGCTGCCCTGAGAGGCCCTTGGCATCAAAAAAAAAAAAATCACTGTTCCCCAACAATTCATTTCAGCAAATGGGACAATGTTGAGTCTTTAAATGTGGAAATGAAGTGTACATGGTTTGTGTGGGGGGCAGGCATATCAACACACACCTTTTCATTCCCGAACAGACAGAAATTAAGTGGGTGGTTTTTACCTAGCATTGTAGCAGTCCACAGCAAACAGCCGTTCAGATACCTTCCAATGTGTCTGAATACTGTCCATAAAAAATTATGAAGTATTTTCCAGCAGACATGTAAAATAGTTTCACTGTCATTTTAGAATTGTATTGTACTGTAAACACTGCAACATTTGTGTGTGGGTATGGAGGCTGTAAGAAAAACATTAACATTTAAAAGCTGTAGCTACAGAAATAACTGGTGGGCAGGTGACAAGATCTTACATAAAGTACACAGATCTCTGGCATTTCTGTTTGTTCATGTGCCTTTCCCCATACCTGGAAGGTCTCGGTCTCACACTCACGCTGCCGTCACCATCAGCACGTCCATACTCGGGACCCGTGTACGTGTGTCCGTGCAGAAGGACACATCTGTCCGGACGTACACGTGTCAGTGTGGTTTCCCAGCAACAACAGGACAAAAACAGGGGACACATGGCAGCGAGTACAGTTCCTATCAGCAGCACTACAATGTTCCACTCTAGCAGGCAGTTGGAGTGCATTCCTGCTTCATGAGGGCTAGTGAAGCTGTAAGGCTGTAATCTAACGTTCCGTCTGCAAGGCAGTTTCCCAGTCAAGCCTTGTTTGCAGGATTATATACACGGCCCCCTCTGCTTGACTCACGAAAACAGATGGAGAGCTTTGAGTCTTACATAACCACCCACCGATTACTTTTTTTTCAAAAATTTTTTGCCACCAAATGGCAGCAGCGTACTCCTTCCCTCTCTAGGATGACATGGCTTTCATCAGACCACAAAGCTCTTCCTCACCAAGATAAGGAGGACTGGTGTCAGCTTACAGACTGAGCCCATGTGCAGATCTTTAGGTGCGCTGCTCCAGTGTGCATCATGTAAGTGATGGAAGGCTATCAATCCTGGGACTATTAATCTGAGGCCAGGACACCTCATATGCTATTCATGTTTTTAAAACTTGATTTAAATGCATTGAAATGGTGCTCTAATGCATGTGTAGGCAGGCCACTGCACCCTCAACATCACCTGTCTTCATCTCATCATGCAGAACTGTTTTGGTTGGATGCTGCACCTACTAGTAACCAACAGAATCGGTTTACCTGCACCCACTCTGCATTCAGAGGTCAGCAGTCATAATGAAACCACCCAGACTTTTAACGTTTTATGTTACTTTACCAGACTGCTTTTTGATTTACGACAGCAGCGTCTGAAGCAACGGAATAAGATAAACTCAGCGAGATGTTTGTGTGGGACACACTGCAGCTCCAGACGGCGCCTGTGACTGCAGTGTTGCGACACTGGAGCTGCGTCCCTGTGGAAGGCGTGCTCAGCCCTGCAGCATAAGGACTCCATTGTGTTGCGCTCGTTCCTGAAGTGAACCAAAACGCTGATCACATACCGTCCCGTTCCTACACCCACCGAGGCCTTGGGCCTGTTTGATGACACCTGGGTAAACCAGCGTCTGAGCCGTCACGGAACAACATCAATTAGGACAATCCTGACGCTTATCTGAAGCTTAACGAAACAGCATTTTAATGTTCTACATAAGTATAAATGATGTGTGGAATCAAAGGAAATGTAAGAAGAAACTTGCAGCAAAAAAAAAAAGCCATTTATCATAACGAGCTTGAGGAGTGAGAACTATACAAGGCAGGAGGGAAATGTAGCCATGAAGGTTTCCATGTGTCTGACTGAAGAGGAACCCAGGCGCAGGAGGACAGTGGTGTGTTAGGGGTCACGTGTCACTTCTCACCCTTCTGTATGTGTGGCACAGCCAACACCCTCCACTACTGTCACCAACCACTTGGGTTCACCAGTATCAGGTATGGAAAAGTTTAACTTGAAGCTTCATTTAAAAAAAAAAAAAAGGCCAACACCGAGCCATCTAACATACCACGACACACATGGATTCTAGCTGGCCTCATATTCGTGCTTTTCATCATCAAACATTATTCAAATTATAAAAGCCACATTTAATGAAATTCATTAATCACACACAAATTGCACATTTCCTCACTGCCACTGACTGGAACAGCAGCAGCATTTGGTCATTTTAACACACCAAAAAAGTCCACAAAAAGTCCTGTAACCATGTACTGAAGTTCCGAGAAGCCTCAGATATCTCCTCCAAACCGTACACAGCCGTTCCGATCCTTTAACTAGCATATTTGCAGCCATTTTGTAACGACCCTTGAGAATATTCTGGAACAGTTACCATGGCCTCCGTTTTCAATAAAGAGACTGAGATGCCATAGAAAGTGTTGTATTGTAAAGTGTTTATGGCTATGGACAAGTCCTAATCAGTACCACAGTCTCCTAAACTGGGCTAACAAGATTCATACACTCGTATAACATATTCTGGATCAGACCTTTGGCTTTCCAACGTTCTCTTGTCCAACACGGACTGTGGTAGGGAAAGGGTAAAACAATCATTTGTGCTTATTTACATAACTACATTGTCTCCAGAGTGCCATCAAGCCAGGATATTGAATGACACCATCCCACACAGGACCACGACACACAAACATCAGGAGTGGTTTCCTTTCATGTTGCCGTTTGCTGTAGGAACACAGGGTCTGACATAAGTGAACGGGTCTCATGTGACGCGTTGTGTACCCCGACTCACCGTGGACACCTGCATGCAGAACAGTCAAAAGTACACAAACAACGAAAAGCACTTCATTACCAGCATGGAGGAGAGACAGAGAAAGCCTTTGAAGAAACGCATATCAGCTGACGTCGGTGCTTATCTGAGAACAAACTGCAGCGGCTTTAGATTACAGCCCAGGGCATTGGGGTCACGTCGCTGTCTTTGTCAGATAAACCGTGCCGCTTGCGTTCTGAGGACCTGTCTGTCCCTTTCAAAACCTTTAGCGTCACCTGGGACGCGTGTCAGACTTCAGCCGCTGTAGATGCCAGACCACATCACGCGATACGTACACTGGTCCCAGCCGCACCACCAAACCTTCTCTAAATAAAATACCAAGCTTTCAGCAGCATTGCGCAGTAAACGTCAGAGTAGGAAAAGATCAGGTATGACACAAATCAACAGGGAACATAGGAGGGAAACCTTTCTTCTATTAAATTGTCATTATGAAAGAATTAAATAGTCTGGCTCAGTCTGTAGGAAGTGAGAGCATGTTTCAGATGGCCTCTCTAGCGCTAGTTCTGCTCTCTGCCTTGTGTCTATACTGATAGATCCAAGCACACCACTTCCCTTTGCAGGAAATCCATCCCCTTCCTTTCAGGTCGATAATGTGCGACTCCTGGATGCCACACACCCTGCTCCGCTCAACCTTTTAGACACACATCACCAGAGGCAGATAACCAGTTACCAAGGTGCACACACAATCTCCAAACCTGTAGCCTGCTGCAGCCAGCTGTTGTTTATAGGTGTTTTCTACTCTAGCAGGCCTGGCAGAGCCTGGTTAACACCTCCCTTATCCTTCTGGCTTGATCCCACGAATAGGGACCTGCATGTCCCCCAGTTCCCTTCCATACTTCCCAAAAACCAGCTCAACACAAGTTAAATTTTGTTTTTGTGAGAAACGGCATTTTTACATCAACTGGGTGAAATTAAGTACAAAGCTGAGTGTAACTTTCAGTAACCTTCTGCTTGGTCTGCACGAAAAATTACTGTCTCTGACAAATATTGTGCACAAAAACTAGGTATCCGTGGTGGGGGGGGGGGATCACTCCTACAGGGCACCCATAAATCACAAAAACATGCCTGCTACAACACAAGCTGCACATCAATAGACCAAACCCAACTGCAACAATCAGAACACAGCATAAATGTAACTTTGTGAAATGGAAATGTGCTTTTCTGTGAGCTAGCACCTAAAAGTTAACACAGGCCACCCATGTGAACAGGCAGCAGAGAAGGAATTGTGTGTTGACATACATACATGAAAAGACATGACAGCCTACAACAGCATGACTGAAACAGAGATGAAAACCAAGACCTACTGACGTTAAAAAGCATAACCTGCATCTTTCAGAGAAACATGCCAACATTCACTAATACTGTGGCTCTACAGTAACCCTTAACAGACATTACAAAAAATAAATAAATTTACTGTTCAGGTAAATTGTACATTTTCTCTCTTTATTGAAAAAAGAAATATACAACTTGGAATGGAATAATTGAGGCAAGTCTGTGTCATAAGCAGTTTTAAAAAAGTAGTGACAAACCATTAAAAAGCATAGAGAACCTTGAGTACAGAACACATACAAAACTGTCAAGATCAAACGCCCCGCCCCTCAGTTTCCACAGTCCGAGACCTCGTCTGCCATGAACACAGACTCCACTGCTCTCCACTGAACACATCAGCTGCTGTGCAACATCACGCCTTGCTGGGAACACTGGGGTGGGCGAGGATGGGCTCAGTCGCCAGTCACTGACAGCCACACCCACCAGAGGTCCATGTGACCGTCCCTTCACTTATACAGCAACAGGTTAAGGAGACGTGGCGAGGATGCAAATTTAAAGAGTTAAACATGCACGTCCCGTGGACACCGGGGAGCAGTGGAAGAGACATTACAGATAAATTAGAAAGAAAAGGCAAGTATTTCAACACAAAGAGGGGGGGGACCTGTACATGGACTCTTCACTTTGCCGTCATCATCTGCACAAACTCTGTGGAAATAAGAGAGTTGGTAGGTGAACCATACATGCCCACACACTGTGGTACATCTTCAGGCAGACCGATCAGTTAAACAGGGCTAACAAACAGGAAACTCATGCACAGAACAGCCAAAACTAGAGGTAGATCTAAACCAGAGCAGAACTGAAAGCTGAAAGTGTCCCACTTAACAAGGAGCATCCTTACAGCCTCACCTCACGCCACTACAATGGAAAGTACTGAGCCCACACGCGTAAAAAAAAAAAAAAAAAAAAACCCACACAACCCAGCACAGCGGCATACCTTCGTAGTTGACCTGGCCGTCTCCATCGATGTCCGCTTCCCTGATCATCTCGTCTACCTCCTCGTCCGTCAGTTTCTCACCCAGGTTGGTCATGACATGCCGCAGCTCGGCAGCGCTGATGTACCCGTTACCGTCCTGGAGACGCAAAGACAACACGTCAATCCGTGTCAGACACACTGCTCAGACAACAAAAGTGT
This sequence comes from Chitala chitala, assembly GCA_025773905.1. Taxonomy (NCBI): domain Eukaryota; kingdom Metazoa; phylum Chordata; class Actinopteri; order Osteoglossiformes; family Notopteridae; genus Chitala; species Chitala chitala. The sequence continues at coordinate 362,447 of JABJVR010000036.1, forward strand.
GGAACTCAAGCTCATTTTAAGCCACAAATTCCTGTCAACGTTACCAACACTGTGGCAATGCAGGACTAACAGCCTGCGACAGAACTGCAGGCTGGCAAAACAGCAAGACTGCAGCAAAAAGAAAGGGGAATTTCAGGATGCACGCAGATTTCAGCTAGAAGCGGCTCACTTCACCAGTTCAGAATGGCTCTGAACTCCTCATCATTCACTACCACCAAGTCTCGACTGAGATCAGAGAAAGCCCCATCATCGTCCACATTCTCAGGGCAAAGACTAATGCAGGGAAGCAGTGGCATTCTATATTCTCGTCAGCTCTGCAGATCAACATATCGGGCCGAATAAATGACCAGCCAAAAAAGAGACTCTTTGCCAAGGGCTAGAGGAGCCATGTCAACTTGGAGCAGTGTAACCACTCCAATGTAAGCTGTAAGCAACAAAAACAGCTGTTTAGGGGAGACCAACACTGATCATCCAAGAAGGTCGAAGGTCTGTGTTCAGAGCTACCCACCAGTGACCTTCAGCCAGCAGTATAGTCACGTGTAAAGCTGAGGGTGTCACAGGCTGACAGCTGCACGCCTGCTCTTGCTCCACAGTTACACAGCCTTCTCCACAGCACCATACCACCAGGGCGAGCTCACCTTGTCAAACACCCGGAACGCCTCCCTGATCTCCTCCTCGCTGTCTGTGTCCTTCATCTTCCTTGCCATCATGGTGAGGAACTCTGGGAAGTCTATGGTTCCGTTTCCTGAGCACAGTCACAAGAGGCACAGTGAAACGTTGAGAGCCGAGCTGCATGCAGACGCCAGCAACCGTAACTCACGCTCCAACCATGCGCTTGCCCGCCGCTGTGTCACCGCAGTCACGAACGTACCATCTGCATCGACCTCGTTGATCATGTCCTGCAGCTCAGCTTCCGTCGGGTTCTGGCCCAGCGAGCGCATCACGGTGCCCAGCTCCTTGGTGGTGATTGTCCCATCACCATCCTTGTCAAACAGGGAAAACGCCTCCTTGAACTCTGGAGAAAATTGAAGGGAGAGATTAGAGCTTGTAAAGTCACCAACCATCCATCCATCATGCAGCAGGAAATGGCATGTTTACTGAGATGGACCTTGCAAAAGGCAAGAAACAGCAGTGACAAGTTACCAACAACGCAGTGTGCAGTTATGGTCAACACTCAGAGTGCACGAGCCAATTATGGGAGTGCCCAGAGCACAGCCTGACTGAGCTGGGCTGCAAACAGCAGCAGACACACCTAAGCACTCACTCCAACAGGGTGTATGCTTACTCTTCCAGGTAACATCACAAACTAAAAATTACGCTTACAAACATGGTATCATTTTAATAAAGGACGTCCAGTTGTGTAGAGTCCTGGCTGCCAGCATTTCACCAGCTACCTGACAGTACAGCAGACTCCACAGCTGTCACTGCAGTTATTACCACGCGCTTCTCCATTTTGCCACATTTCTGTATATTTAAAGGTGAGCTTTTATTTACTGACTGCACAAACCTGTCAGTGATATGCAGTACATTTACATTTTTCAGTAGCCAAAAAGCATTTGCAAGCTAAATAAAGACTATCCGCAACTCGCTAGTGCCGATACCCAACCAGGTGAATACGTGGGATGTCTCTGCTTGTAAAAGGTCATAATAAAGGCAGGAGAAGTCCTTCAGACACCACTCGTTAAACAGTAGGTTTGTGTCAGTTGAGGCAGATAGTGCAGATGCTAGCCGGTGCAACACTGCACTGTTCTTCTCCGCGCCTCATCTCGCCCATGCTGGACGAGACATCGATAACTGAAAAGTAATTCACGTTCACTTCAGGAGTACAGCCACAAATGAGCTTCAAGCTGGCAACAATCTGTTTTCTGACTCGCAACGGTGGAAACTGCACATGGCTGCATTTGAGATCTACTATCTCAGTATAACAATCACAGCCATGCAAATGCATTTCTTTGCACAGAATGTTAGGTTTATTCCCTTTTGAAATTGTCACATTATAAAGTCCCGTCATACAGCAGTTGTGATCCCAACACCAGAACACTTCATGCAGTCTGAAGCTTCAAAACCATTGGCCTAATGCCCAAAACCGACACGTATAAACGGTGTCAGGATCTTCTCTCCCACACAGACAGTGCATCTGACCCTCACACTCAGACTGACCCGCTCCAAGAGCTGATGCCAGAAGTCTGTAGCTTTACATGGACTTGTGTTATTCAGAGCTCAGAAACAAACCATGAAGACATCAAAACAAAGTAAAATTTTGTGAACCAGCACACAGCTAATTCCATACAGACACACCTCGTGCAGCTAGGCAACTGGAGTTGTTTGTAACTTGTCCCACAAACACTGAGCCAATTTGAGAATTACAGTCAAACGTGTATTCGTGTGGACAGTGCCAAAAATAAACTATAAAAAGCACGATCAGGGGGAGACCTGCTGGTAAGACTCAGAGGTAAGCTTTAGCACACATGAAAACACAGAAGGGCGAATAAACGGCTTTTTACCAGCAATCTGTTCCTCTGTCAGCTGATCTGCCTAGGAGAAAAGGAGCAGAAAATGTCAGTATTTACAATAACTTCAACAGCGAACCTATACCGGCTCCTTTAACGGCTCTAACCTAACAGACTAGCGGAGGGTGGGTGTCCTCCACTCCAATTCGTTCGCGCCTTTTTCCCGAACAATGAGCGGGGTATTTCGCTAGGATCTGCGGGACCACCCCATCCCCACACACACACACACACACACTTCGCAGAGAAACACGCCGGGTTTAACAGGGCCACAGTACACACTGGTCAAACCGGCCCGATCAGGGCGTCTCGAGCAACACGAAACAACCGCGAAGTGTCGCGAGCCAGAGGCACGTTCTCCAACGGAACGCAGCGGCCCGCCCGCGAGGCTCGCCGCCGCCATGTTACATCTGAGGTGGGATTCGCGTTCGTTTGTTTAGCAGCTGATCTGACGAGAAGGCCATCACCGCTCCGCTCACCTCTCTCACACACACACACACACACACACACACACACACACACACACACCTGAGGAAATGTGCGCGAGCTGCTCCTGTCAACGGTCCGGATATCTGACGAACAACCTCCCAAACCCAGCACGAGCCACCCGCAACCACACACACTTCAGCCATCCCATAATAGTGCACCTTTGGACACGGGGCCCTTGGTTACACAACAACGCTGTACCGCTTCGCCCAAAAGCGCGCCGCTAAACTTCTTTCCGAGCGGCAGTTGCTATGGCTCATTTCCACAGACGCGCAGACTCTCGCCGGTATCACACTTCGCATGTAGACTAACCCGAACTACACACCGTAGCCAAAACAGCCATTTAACCTCCAACCCGAGACCTTATAAAAGCTTGAACTGAACATTACTTACCATTTTATGAGCCTAATTTGTTTCCTACCGGATGAACGCGACTAACCCTCGACCAGCCCAGAATGATTGTTCATAAACGCCTCCCCTGGCTTTGTATCCCTCCGCGGTACAGACTCGCCCATACCAACACCAGGAAGGAAAACAAAAACGGCTTATTTCAGCTGCACGCCTGCAAGTACACTTTAAAAAGTATTTTACGCAATAAAATGTACTGTTATCATTTATCCTTCGGATTAACTTTTTCAAAATCGCAGTAGGTTCGGGACTAGTTGAGTTGCGGAGTGACATACGCCGCCGTTCTGTTATGCGGCCATCTCTGATTGGTCCGTTCGTAGCTGCAATGCGTCACTCCCTTGCACATGGTTTACACGCTGTGTATGGCTAGACTGAAGGCCTGACCCTCCCAAAGTGGTGTGGGCATCGCTGGCGAGTGTTTACGGAGAGGCCAGGTCTAGGATTCCCGTTCTCCGTCACACACCAGTATTTAAATATGCCCTCTCTTCCATATCGTTGTGCATATCTATGCGAAAAGCTTTGTCTTCCGGCAGACATCACCTTGACAGCATTTCAATAGTGTGATCGCTGCGCAATGCTCAGTGTGTCTTTACATAATATTTAGTTCTTTAACCGTTGAAAATACACGAACTGCATGCAAACGGCTGTGATAAAGAATCGATAACATATCAGCGCTTGTCATTTCAGCATTAATTGCTGGAGTGGATTAAGTCCTGGATCGCCACTAAGGATTTAACGAAACCAGAAACCACTGACACCGGTGTTTGGAAACGCTACCCTGGTCTTGGTTTGCTATTCATATTGTGTGAACACACTGGCCAAGCACGGAAGTGAGTAACTCAGTTACTTCACATAATAGCAGCGTGGCAGGCAGCTCTTTTCTGACACCAAGTGGCACCATGGAGTATTACAGCCAATAACGCCCTTTTGCAGCAAATTCCAGATGTAGGGAGTCCGTAACAGGTGAAACTACGTATAAATTTTACACAAACTTTATTAGTACGTTTATTTTTAACCAATTGTTATACATCTTAATTTTAGTACTATACTACCAAATAAGTTATGAATTTCATAATTTCATAAGCACCTTAACAGGCTCTAATGTTGTTCATGGCTGTTATGGGAAAGCTGAACACGACTTTTGTATTGGTTTTATCTCTCACTGTAATCCAATGTCTAATGCGGTCAATTTCTAAGGCACATCTCAGTACAGTATTTGTTTAGTCTGTTAGATGACCCATCTTACATGGAATTTAAAAAGAGATACTAAAGGAGAATCCTTCATATATCAGCATAGATCAGTAAGGAGCAGCATTACATTTACAAAAAAGCACAGGATATATCATCATATAAAGTTTATGGTTATCAGACGACTGATTGATGTTATAGTGTTATAATATTACCACGTTTTGCCACAAGGGGGCACTACTGCCCACAATTTAGAGACGAGATCTGCCTTGTTTGTCAAGACTGGGCAGTTTTGGGACGAGTTGTCTGCGCTGATGGCAAACATTGAAACCTTCAAACTGACTGCTTTGTGTCTACTGACCCTTGAGAAGTTCTGCGCTGGCAGCTCTGACTTTGTCTCTGTGCAAAATATGATTTTCTCGTACTTTAAATGCGTCCTGTCCAGGTGGAAACACCCATGTTACCTATAATGTATTCTGAACCTCTAGCAGCTGTTTGGTTATCAAAAGGATGTGAGTGTTACAGAAACGTGTACTTTCTGCTCTGGAAATTATCTTCAGTTTTCGATTGCTCCACTGATTACAGACATTGTGACATGATGGTGTATCATCAAACTATTACATCATAATCTAAGACATTTTTTTAGAAAGACTGTTGGCATGGAACAAGTGTTAAGTAATAGCAGTGTCAGTGTAAAAGACCACCAAATCTGTGATGAAAGCAGAGTAGGACTGTTATACACCACAGTGTATACCAAGTTTGAGTACCAAGTTGATTCAATAAAATATGTCAAAAATGATGCTGTAATTAAGTATTTCCCTGAAGGGTTGAAGAGAGCCCCCCCCCCCCCTCAGGGAAATCGACAAGAAATCAAACCATAATGAGCCAACACTATTTCATTCATACTGTTTGAGCTCTGGTCCATATTCCAGAGACTTTTATTATCACACGGTGGCACTGGAGTTCTCAGGGTGTAACCATGACAACATCAGAGAAGAACAGGTCTAACTGGGTCGTCAGGATCATGGGACTCCACGCAATTCAGGGTGTGATGGGCCAGGATTAACGTGCTGCTTTTCCTGAACTCGTCACAGGCACGCTCTTACTCTGTTTTGGATATCTTGGGATAAAGTCCTGCTTTCAGACAGCTGCTGCAGTCTTTACATGTGAAAATCCCCCCCACACAGCAATAAAACATAATGATGAGAAATGAAAAGTTAGAGCACAGCAGAATATGGACAAACACTTTGACCTGCTTGTTTTGATGAAGGTTATTAAGCATGTTTTCACTTATCATTAAACAATTAGCCAATTATATTGGCAAGCAGTAACAGGGAGTGAATTTTACTCCAGTTTGTCTGACATATAGGGAAGTCAAAGCTAGGTGGGCTAACTGTCACATGACCACGTGGCTCTTCCTTTGATTGGAATGCAGTGGACATGAGGTTGTCTCGTTGCTGACCAATGGCTATGGCTTCCTCATACAACAATATCCAATTAAAATATATTTAAATGAAAGATGATAAAGGGGCCATAAATCCATGACAATCTTGGCAGCAGATGAGTGACCATTTGTGATGCAATCATAGTGGCTGTGTTCACTCATCAACTCTGCCAAAGCAGAAGCGTACTCCATTCTGCTTAACAGCTAAACACTTCTGCAAACGAAATGGCACGAGAAGCTGAAACAACAGCTTCACCAGAACTCTCTTACCCTGTTTGAAACAAACGACCAATCAGAAAGGTTAGGGAGCAGCTGAGGACATCAAGTGTGTTTCACGTGGTCAGAGAAAGGCTCCGCCCCTCCTATGAGCACAAAGGATAAGCTTTTCACTGTTGTACAGCATCGTTCGTTATTAAGATGGCACCAAACTACTGCTCGTTTCTACTCAGAATCACCATGGCAGCGTCATAACGAACGGTGTGCTAATGACAGCACTGGTTACAATGAGTACTATAATGTCAAAGAATCTCAGGGCTAACGTTTCTGTAGCTGTACAGAGATGTTGGGAGGGTTTACATCCTGTATGAAAATAATGGAAGGTATGATTAGGTCAAGGTGACTAGACACCTGTGTTCAGGAAAAGTCACCAATCATCTTCCACAGCTCTCCTCTTGATTTGCATGGTGTCATGGAGACTGTTGCCGTTTCGGTGCATTTTAATAGCAACCACACAGAGCAATGGATAATTAAAAGGAAGATTTCTTGTGAAATTTTTAAAAGTGTACATTTGTATTGTGATGTGGAGTTGAGAGCAAAATCTGGTTTGAATGACATCTCTGAGCACTTTTGTATCATGCAGTAGTTTAAGTAGTAGCCAGCACAGTGCCTCGACACAGTGGCTTAGCGCAGTGCCTCGACACATTGGCTTAGCACAGTGCCTCGACACATTGGCTTAGCACAGTGCCTCGACACAGTGGCTTAGCACAGTGCCTCAACACAGTGGCTTAGTACAGTGCCTCAACACAGTGGCTTAGCACAGTGACTCAGTGGGTAGAGCTGTTTCACAACATCTCCCTACTTGCAGGGTCACATCTGGCTCTTACTGAACAACATTACTGAGAAGGTGAGACCAATCAGTAACGTAGACTACTTTTACTTCACACCTCTTACGGTGTTGAAGAAATTTCCGCAGCTAATATGAACTCCGGACAGAATGCAGTCACAGCATCCTTCACAGTGTGCTTCAAACCTTCAGCATCTTTCACGGTGTGCTTCAAACCTTCAGCATCTTTCACGGTGTGCTTCAAACCTTCAGCATCTTTCACAGTGTGCTTCAAACCTTCAGCATCTTTCACAGTGTAATTCAAACCTTCAGCATCTTTCACGGTGTGCTTCAAATCTTCAGCATCTTTCACAGTGTGCTTCAAACCTTCAGCATCTTTCACAGTGTGATTCAAACCTTCTGCATCCTTCACGGTGTGCTTCAAACCTTCTGCATCCTTCACGGTGTGCTTCAAACCTTCAGCATCTTTCACAGTGTGCTTGAAACCATCAGGTCCTTTGCTATATATGTATTGTCTATGTATTGTCTCCACATATACGTCATCTGGTGACCCTCTTTCCACATTTCATATAAAATCAATTGGGTTAAAAATATTTTCACAGAGCACCATTTGTAAGATCATGTCAGTGCTTGGCAGAAATGTACATGTTCTTCATAAACACCATCGGTTTTAGTGAAGGAAGAACCTTAAAAACCATGGTCAATATAAAATATATAATAAAAATATATGCTCGTCTCCTGTACATAAACAGAGTCTACGTTATACATATAAAATAATGAAATATATTTCATTATTTTATGCGGTAAGAAGACTGAAACTCTGCACCGTGATGACCAGGACACGCTGAGGTAGTGACTAATAGTTTCTACCGGAACAGCATCACGGCAGCGCATGTGTTGGTAAATAACTGCGTAATGAGTGTTTGTGCACCATCCTCGCTGTGTCTCACTGTGTCGCTGTCTTTGGCGGTGGTGACACAGGTATCGACACACCTTGAGTTTCATTTGGGGCGGCCCTAGTGTGACGTCACACAGGTGATATATCAGTGTCGGCGCGGCAGGTGCGCTCATTCTGGAAGGTTTTTACGCTCACATAGACTCTTTGTTATATGCTATAAAGCGGGGATATCGCACCTGCTGGAGAGTGTCGGAGTTTCACTTGCGGAGAAGATCTCGTGTTTTTCCAGTGGGGATAACTACTAAAGGACATTACAGGGAGGGGGATACAGGACGTCTAACTCTCTACCTGGAGAAACTAGACGGACTGAGGACTCACCTGTCTTAAGAAGGACCTTCTCTTTCCCGTTGGATTTGCGTTTCTGGATTCCCTTCTTTTCCTTCTTTACTCGTAGGACAATGAAGTGCCTGATTCTGCTGTGCGTTGTTGCCTTCGCAGTTGGAGCGTCAGCACAGTGTAAGTTTTAATTGTTAATTGGTTTAATTAAAAGTAATACATTCGTCAGTCCACTTGGTTGTAATATTCACGGGGATGCTGTGCTTTTACAGCACTCATTCATCTCGAAATACTCGATAAGACCGATGAGTCCCATACGTGTGATAACGCACTCGTGGACCAACGCCCATGGAAGTGTCGATGTAGCGCCGTGTGCCATAGCGCCCCCTGTCGCGTGAACAGTGTTCATTATGGGCCTTAATTCTGTGTCTCCCCCCTTCAGGCCAATGCAACACTATGAAATGGGCCAAATGTGACGGTGACCCTTGTCAATGTAGCCTTCAAATCGGTGATGACCAATGGATCACCCTCAACTGCACAAAATGTATGTCTTCTGTTAACTTTAGTCCTTTTTTTTTTTTTTTTTTTTTTTTTTAAATGTCAGCAAAGATGAACGGTGGTTTAAAGAAACATCTTTACTAGAGTATTTGAAGTGTAATTCCTGTGTCTGTAATGATGGAAATACTATTTGAGCACTGTGTCTGTAGAGTGAAGTTGAATGACTTGTCATGACAGTGGTGCCCAAGTGTTTCCTGATGAAGGCTGAGATGTCCCGGGCCAAGCGGGGCCTTTCCACCCGCTCAGGTGGCAAGCCCACAGAACACGCATTCGTCGATAACGATGGCATCTACGACCCAGACTGTGAAGCCAACGGCCGCTTCAAGGCAAAGCAGTGCAACAACACCAACGAGTGCTGGTGTGTGAATAGTGCTGGCGTGCGGCGCACGGACAAAGAGGACAAGGACAGCTTGAAGTGTGACGTGCTGGTGGAGACCTAGTAAGTTCCTGCTGCTGATTCTAGTGTGGTAATCCCCAAAGACCAGCAGGTGGGCAGTCATATTCACGGGCGACACACAACACACAACTCTGGGTTAACGCTGACGTTAAGGTTTGTTTAGAAATGTACTCACTGTTCAGGCAGGGCTGACAACTTGATAATTTAGTTTTAAGGTTGCATATAAAATTCTCATTATGGTCCTGTGAATATCTGCAAAATGGGTGGCAAAAAAATAGTGGCCAAGGGGGGGCTCACTTTGTGTCAAAGTTGGAACACATGCTGTGTGGTAATGGTGCATTAACTTATCAGTTACTTTAGTTTAAATGACATGCTGTCTGACAGGAAGGCATGGTGTTTGTCCTACATTAGGAAAATAGTGTGTGTGTGTGTAGTGTGGGTGTGGTACAGGTTTCTCACCTAGTTTGGTTGTGTGCTCATGGATTCCTTTGTTGGCCTTAACTGGTCCAAGATGTTTGTCGCCATCTTGCTCCCACGGTAACGCTGTGACGATACCATGTACCCTCTGTACTTCCCAGCTGGATACAGCTACAGCTGAAACACAATGTCACTTCTTCCCCCTTGGATCCCAACCAGCTGAAGGCGTAAGTGGCTCCCCTCAATGCTGTATTAATGATTCCACAGGGGAAGGTGTTACCAACGGAGCAGCACGAGTGTAACAAGCTGCATGTGTTCACAGGGCCATCGGGAGCGCCATGTACCAACGCTACGGTGTCCCTCCCAACCTTGTGGATAAAACTGAGGTCAGTCTGCTGCCACTCGCTTGGACGTACATAATGAACAGGCTGCAAACTAAAATGCTTCTGCATGACATTGTTTGCATTTTAGAATGTCCAAGGAATTTGACTGTAGATAAACCCTCAATCTTGTGTGTAGACAAGTGACATGGTGCTTCATTTGATAAAATTGCAGTATGACAAAGATGCTCGACTCATCTTGGTGGATGTGAAGAAGCCAATGGGAGACAGGACCACCGATCTGTCCCAGGCCGCCTACTACATGGAAAAGGACGTGAGTACAGGCTGACTCTGCCTCTGCTAGTCTGCATGTGGGCCTGCATTACCACTAGAATGTGGTACTCCAGTTTCTAATGATGGCTGTTTCTTCTTCCAGGTTAAGGTCTTGCCCTTGTTCACTGATGGCAATAAGTTTGCACCCACTGTTGGCGGTCAGACCCTAGCGTTTCAGGAAATCCTGGTGTACTATGTGGATGAAAAGCCACCTACCTTCACCATGAAGAGGCTCACGGGCGGCGTCATCGCCGTCATCGTGGTGGTCATTGTCGCAGTTGTTGCAGGGCTGCTTATTGTGGTGAGCAGAGCACTCTGTCAGTCAAGCTTTTCACCTCAGTTTAGCCCCTCCCCTTCCATCAGCCCTACCTTAAATGACAAATGAAGGGAGTTGAGCACTTGTTGCTATGGTATGACTTGCTAATTAAAACCGGGTCAGCATGTGTACTAGAATAACCAGGAAATGGACTTTGGCAGTTCTGTTAAGGCTGCAGTATGTGTAATGCAGAGACATCACATGACCACCAAGATCACCTGTAAAGCTTGACCTTTACTGAATATGACGTTTCTTCCATCCACCCCCCCCATTTCCCATGCAGTATTTCGCCCGGAGACGGGAGCGTGCCCGGTACGAGAAGACGCAGGTATGCCTTCCACACTCATTTTGAGTCAAACCAAAGCACAGATTACACACAGACTTCAAGTCCCTCACTGCATGAAGGTCTGCATAGGTCCTTAAGCAAGCTCATCTAAATGCTCTGTGTTGTCCACAGCCACGAGAGATGGACGAGATGCAGCAATCCTTGTCTTAGGGTTCCCGCTGCTGCTGGGAGGCTAAAGAACAAGCAGTCATTGTTCTGGCTACAGTGTCTTTAACAACAAAGGGGAGAAAGTACCAAAAACTGTGTGATGCTTCAATACGAGGGCAGATCTCTGGTCCAAACTGTAATGCTGTTTTGGTGTACTGTTACGCATTTATTTTTAAAGTTTCTAAAAGGTTAGTTTTTTTTTTTTTTTTTTAATGTTGCTATCATATGTTTTAACTTCTACTGTCGGAGAATGGTGTGACTTTGTAATAAAATGTCATGAATTACCTCTTTGGTCTTGTCTGTAATTTGGAAGTCAGATGTTTTTTGGGGAGGGGGTGGCAGTCTTCCAAGAATGGACTCTTAAATTAAAGCAACAAGATTTACGTTCTCCAGATGTTAACCAAATGTACTTTCGTCACATCTTTAAGTGTATAAACTGAATTTGTCTTGATTGTTACAACACAGCCTGACACAGGGTTCGCATCTTAACACTGGCTGCCTACGTTCAGTAAATGCGTATCATCTGGGGGGGCATGACGGCCGCAGGTACACGCAAAGTAACTCAAAACGCACAACTCTCCGTAGTTAACGTGCTTGTTGTAGTGACGTTAATGTCGAAAACTGATGTGCTTTTTGCGTAACACTTGCGCGAGAACCGTACAGAATAAAAATGTGTTAAAGTTTAATTAAATTTCCGTAAGCGTTTCACACAACGCACAACACACGGAAACGCAAACGCGTATCGCCCGAAACCAGAGCTGAAAACACTGATGAGCATGCGCCGTGACGTCACTTCCCGCTTAGCTTTATCGTCACCACGGCAACGCTCCCCTTTCCCTTTGACCCGCGCTCGTGCTCTGGCGGGAGATTCCGGCATGGCGGTGCAGCCCAAACAGAACCTGTCCATGGACAGCGCTTCGGAGAGCGGCTTTCTCAGCTTTTACTTCTCCATGCCCGAGAAGCCGGACACCACCGTGCGCGTGTTCGACCGTAACGACTACTACACGGTGCACGGCGGCGACGCGCTGTTTGCGGCTAAAGAAGTGTTCAAGACCGGCGCGGTCATTAAAAACCTCGGAGCAGGTACAGTAGGCTGCACGGCGGGGCTCATGGCCTCACACCCACCGGGCTGGCTGTGGCGCCGGGGGTCCGCCCTGCGCGCCTACTGTAATACCGTTGGGCAATAAGGTGGATGTAAATAAGCTCTAATACACCGCTGTATCCGATGCAGCTAGTTGGCAAACTGTTAGTTGTCAGAGCAATATAAAGTGTTTCCCATTTTTACGTAACATGACGATTCCTGTGATTTTTGCAGAACACGGGAACATGTTCCAGCTGTTATAAATGTGACGTTGCAATAGATAAGTAAATACAAAAACATAAAAAGATAGGTAAATACACGTAAACACCTCCTAGTATCACGGTCACGCGTTAGCGCTACACATGATGTAGTTACATGAGGCGCGCTGTAGTCCTGGGCAGTGTGACGGGGGCTGGCTGGTACCTGACACTGCATCTCCATCCAGGGAGCAGGCGGCTGGAGAGCGTGCTCCTCAGTAAGATGAACTTCGAGTCGTTTGTGAGAGACCTTCTGCTGGTGAGGCAGTACAGGGTGGAAGTGTACAGGAACAAGTCCGGTGGAAAGAACAGCAAGGAGCAGGACTGGCAGCTGGCGTTCAAGGTGCGTGTGTGCGCGCACATGTGTGTGTTCCCAGTCTTACTCTTGTATACACAGGTTCTCCCTAGCACACTGACAATGCTGCTGTCCCTGTACAGAAGATCTTAACATTCCTTCTGGCCAGTTGTTTTATCTATGGACCAGATATGTGGTTGAGGGGTCCACGTCTGTTTAACCTGTTAATGATTTGTATTTCAGTGCAGCTTGTGTTTAAAGGTATGACAGCTGATCCGTTCCCATCGTTTCTCGGTGCAGGCATCACCAGGGAACCTGACTCAGTTTGAAGAGATCCTCTTTGGGGGGGGTGGTGGCTCTGGGGCTGCAGCTGGTGTGGTGGGGGTGCGCTTGAGCTGTAGTGATGGGCAGCGCACAGTGGGGGTGGGCTACGTGGACTCCACTCTCAGAGAGCTGGCCGTCTGTGAGTTTCCTGACAACGACCAGTTCTCCAACCTGGAGGCCCTGCTGGTACAGATTGGACCCAGGGAGTGTGTCCTCCCTGGGGGGGACGCTGGCGGTGACATGGCCAAGCTGCACCAGGTAAGCGCCTCCGTGTGTGTGTGCGTACAGGCACGAGGTCACACGTTTATGTGTCTGTGCGCTCACGCCCCCCACGCTCTGCCTGTTCCAGGTGGTCCAGCGGGGAGGTGTCCTTGTCTCAGACAGGAAGAAGGCAGACTTCTCCACCAAAGATGTGGTCCAGGACCTGAACCGGCTTTTGCGGGCCCGGAAAGGGGAGGCAGTGTCCAGCGCCTCCCTGCCTGAGATGGAGAAGCAGGTGATTCCGGGAGGGCTTCAGTGAGAAGCTGCTGGGATGGTGCTAATGGACAGCACCGTGATGCGAGTCCCCCTTGCCTGCAGGTGGCCATGTCCTGCCTCTCTGCTGTCATCAAGTACCTGGAGCTTCTCGCCGACGACGCCAATTTCGGCTCCTACCAGATGACAACCTTCGACCTCAGCCAGTACATGCGCCTGGACAACGCAGCGGTGCAGGCCCTTAACCTCTTCCAGGTCAGAGGTCTCGGCCCTCTAAAAGTCCTGCTAAAACTGCCAGATTAGCTGTCAGCCTTGTTGTGGCATAGTTAAGTCTTTAAAGCACAGAAAATATAGAATAGTATAACTGCATTCAACACTGGTGTCATGTTAGAGGAAAATAATAATTCCCAAAAGGCAGAGACAATAAAAGTTGTGTAAAAGAGAACTGCTAGTGCTGCTGTCAGCTGTGGTCATGTGACTGTCACACTGTGGCCACAACCGTGTGTCCCAGAGCTCTCAGGATGACATCACGGGTACACAATCGCTGTCCGGACTGCTGAACAAGTGCCGGACCCCCCAGGGCCAGCGTCTGCTAAACCAGTGGCTTAAGCAGCCCCTTATGGATAAGAACAAGATTGAAGAGAGGTGAGGGGTGATGGGAAATGGGGCATTATTGTCATTGGGCCAGAATGAGGGGAGTAATGCCTTTGGTTCAGTACTAACAGTGTCTCGGTCAGTTACATAATTGTGTATTCTTGGGCGTCCAAGGTCAAACTTGCTCTGGGTGAGCCTCGTACGGTCATAATATATCCATGAGTGTGAGTGAAGCCAGTGCTGAAAACACTGATAAGCTGCTCACCTTAACAAAACTGTGAGAAATCAGTCGGTCTGCTGGTCTGCACACAGCCTGGATCTCAGGCAGTGCTCTGTCACTATGACGACCCAAATGTGTCCTCTCATTGGCTGTGCATTGTGGTTAGGTTGGCTATCGGATTCCATCAGAACAAATGTGCCTTTCTGGCCGCTGGTTCTCAGTAACCTGCTCAGTGCTTAATTTCATTGCGTTTTGCATATACGTTGTGGCTCCGTACAGGTGTGCAGTATGCAGCTGAACGCTAACAGCCTTCTGTAGAAAGCTGCACTTTTCTCACATCTGTAATAATAACTGAAGGTTAGCTGCTTCTTCTTTACAGAGGTCGTCGTGGTAATTCAGGCTGTGGCTTTGATTTGTTTCCTGTAAACAGGCAAACTTACATGATGCCTCAGGTAAGTTAAAAGAGAACTTGGGCTGAGGAAAGGTCAGAGGTCAGGAGAAATGGGTACAATACCTCCAGCGGTAGGGGTGGTGTTTGTAGTTGACCCTGTCACTGAATTTCTTGGGGTTTTCTGTTTAAACATAGTGCGTTTGGGCCTGTAGGGTTTGTATAGACAAAAGGAAGGTCTTGTGTTGCCCCCTTAGGGAGTCCCAGGATTTAGCACCTGTGTGTTCGCTTTGTCTCCTCTTGTATGACGCCTCCTAATTTGTGTGGACGGTGTCTGCAGTACAGTAGCTAAGAAAGAGGAAGATGATAAAGGTAAAGTACCTTCCCAGCTGCTGTTGTTCTCCATCTCCTCTGTATGGGAGGTCACTTCCCCCATGGATGAGCTCATAGGCTGTTTTCAGTTGAAACCGGTCCAAACTGGTATGGGTCTAGTTCCCACCCCCCTCCACCTGCCTGGAATGAGGGAGTGTCAGTTTCTGTCTTTGTGAGGGCTGGGGGAGGACAGACCGGGCGCAGGTTTTGGTTTGTGTGTGTTTACTGTTTTTCTGTGGAATTGATTCTTTAGAGAATATGTCACCATTCCTGTTGGTCCTCGGATTAGAAAAGAGCGTTTTCGCCACGCGGCTCACGCTCTGTCTCTTCATCGAGTGCGAGTCGAGGCCTGACGGGTTCCGGACTCGCTGCCTTCCTCTGTAAAGTGTTTTCCCCTAGTTTCATTACCTGCTGAGGTGACACCACCCCCTTTTTATTTTACTTCTTTCTTTTCCTGTCTCGTTTGTTTGTTTCGCCCTTCCATCGCTCTGTGACACGCCTTTGATGGAAATTTCCCTTGAGCAATCTCAGGTCTGAGAAAATTCGTTCACCTGTCAGTTTTGCATTTGCGTCCCAGACACCTGTGAAGCACACCTGCTCTGCAGCTCGTGCTGAGGGACAGTGCCAGGTTGGCGTTGTGGAAGTGGGCCCTTGAGTTTGTCTGGTCTCCACCTGGCACCAGGACCTGGTGTGGTTCTGGGTTTGAGCACAAGTGTGCTGTATATCAGTGAGCAAGGTGACCCTTCTTTCCCCCCCCCCCCCAGGTGAAGACCATTTTGGTTTTCCAGAACACCCACCCCCACTGAAATGACCTCTGTAATCTGACCATGGCGTGTGTGGGGTTTTTTGTGCTTTGGTGGTGGTCTAATGTAGTTGCCAATTTCCTGTCTTCAGATCTGTTGTTTCATACAGTAAATGTTATACAGGATATTGTAATTTGATTTATGACTCTGGGTTTGGTTAATGCTGTGAAACATTAAACTTGAGCTCTTCTCAGAAGAGCCCCATTAACGTCACCTGGTCACTTATTGACATGGTGGCCCAGCAGGAAACATGTCGGCGTTGTGGGGTGCAGTAACTCCCTGCTGTGTTCAGATGTCTCCTGCCTTGTGCGGTGTAGTTATTAACCACTGAAATGCTCTGGGAGCAACAAGATGGTGGCTAAACAAGGGTGGGCAGCTGCTGTGTTTATGTTCCCAGCCCTGGTGCATTGTGGGATGCTGGGTGTTCTCTGGGGCCTGTGTCTCTGTAGGTGAGGAAAACAAAGACAGTGAACCAGGCAGGCAGCTTTCAGTGCTGACAGACTGATGAGGGTGGGGGAAGGGATGTTGTAAACACAGGTTAGCCTGGTTTGTGTGCAGATGGATGTTTCTCTAAGACAAGCAGAACTTCTGAGGAATGCTGGTGCTTCTTGTGTTTCTTGTGCTTCTTGTGTTTGTTTCTTTGTGTTTTTCTGCCAGTTCTGCCAGATTACACTAGATCTGCTGTCAGCTGACCTCTGGATATTTGTGCATGAACTTGTAGCCGGGCTGAAGAAGGTCATATTTATATGGATAAAAAATACAAGGATTTTCATGCAGACTCGATTGTTCTGAACACACGTGACTTAGAATAGCAGCCCACTGTAGCCACTGGGCCTCACTCATCGTGCCACGTTCAGAACCGGGCCGTTCGGTTTAATGTTGCCCCTCCTCACAAGTGGAGATCTGTTCTTTTATTGGCTGTTTGGAGTCACATGGTTCACCGCTCCACATTTTTGTGTCTGAATACTAATACAGCATTAGCAGTCTGCATAAGTTATTTTGACTATCAAATACCACTTTTTCACTGTGTACTGTTGGATGTTTAAGTAAAGTGTACTCAGCCCTGCAGTTTGTCGCACCCTTTGATCTCTCTTCAGCTTACTGAGCTGAAACCACATCGGTCTCCAAGGTGACGGTGGGCTAGGCAACAGACAAACTGGTTTGGGGTTTTTGCCTTTGCTCTGCTCAGGTCATGTGACTATGGCAGTAAACAAAGCAGCCTGCCTGGCAGGTTCCCAGGTGTGTACTGGAACAAGTGTGTAGCGTAGCTCTGCATGCAGACGACTGCTTCTTAGGCGGTGTTTGTTCATTTGATCAGCCTGTTCAGCGAGGCCAGTTGACAGTAATAGAGAACGTGGTGTGCAATGTGTTACATGCTTCAATCAGAGCACAGGTTCGGGGTCTTAAATCTTTCAAAACGAGTTGCCTAATTATGCCTCTTCCTGTAAGAGTTATTGGGGCACGTGTTGTGAAAGGTGCTTTATAATATATTTAATTTACTCCTGTGATGATGGGGGGCACTTGTGTTGGGAATAGTTTTATAAACAGTAATAAGTAGCAGTAATAACCTTTTCCCCTTTTTGCTATGAGAGAGGAGCACTGCTACCACCTGGTGGTCAGGTGTGGTGCTGCGTAGAATCCAGGTGTTATGTTGAGTGGTTAATGGGGGCATGTTTGGTAGCTGACTGGAACGTCAGTCATTCCAAACCCAGTTCAGTATCAAGATCCGTTCATACTCACTGGCGTTGTGGTCAGCTAACACTGAATTTATTATTTTATTTATTGCCCTGTTAGGGCACCTGGCTTATTCTTACGAAATATTCTGCTGTCCAAACAAGTAACTGTCCATTCAGCGAAGTTTCAGAGAAATTTTTGATCTGTTCCCCATACTAGTCCAGAATCAAACTGCACCCCTAAAATAATCAGCACTTGTACCACTGACATAAAAATATGTACGTAATTAACTTCTGTGAAAAAATTTTAAATCGAGTAATCTCAAACGCCTGCATATTGTTCTAAAACACACACACAGAGTCAGTGTGTACAGGGCCTGTCCCATGGTCTCTGAGACCTGCACCCATATTTCTCTCTCTACCTCTCTCCCTCTCCGCCCTTCATGCTGGTCCTGTTCCACCCAGGTTGGACCTGGTTGAGAGTTTTGTGGAGGACACAGAGCTCCGTCAGACGTGCCAGGACGACCTTCTCCGCCGCTTTCCAGACCTCAGCCGCCTGGCCAAGAAGTTCCAGAGACAGAACTGCACGCTGCATGATTGCTACCGGGTGTACCAGGCTGTGGGCCAGCTACCGGGCCTGGTTCTGGCTCTGCAGAGATACAGCGGTGAGGAGCCCCGGCCCAGTCTGCTCCAGTCCACAGAGACCTGCGTCGAGGTCCCTTGCCTGTGTGTGTGAGGTGTTACGGGTGCTGACAGTGTATCTGTAACAGACGTGAGGACCTGTAGTCCATCATTACTGGTGTCACGGTGCCACTGTGGACGTTCACGTCCAGAATCTTTAACTCCATGGAGAATTATGTAGGCAGTCACCTTCCCTTGAGATCCTCAATTTGACTTCAGGTCTTGGCTTGTGTGAGCCCCGTTTAGATAAATGTGTGTCGTGGTCCTGCAGGAGGTCACCAGGTGCTCCTAAACGCTGCTTTTGTTACTCCGCTCAATGACCTCATCACGGACTTCGCCAAATATCAGGAGATGATAGAGACGACTCTGGACATGAGCCAGGTCAGGACTGTCGCCCGTCTGTGCTCATTTGTTACATAACCACTACAGATGCTTTGTGCTGTTGTTATTTGATGCTCAGTGGGTCACTCTTTGCATGCCCTTTGACCTCTGACCCCTGCAGATTGAGAACCACGAGTTCCTGGTGAAGCCGTCCTTTGACCCCATCCTGACTGAGCTGCGTGACACTATGGATCAGCTGGAGAAGGACATGCAGACAGCCCTCGGTGCCACAGCCCGAGAGCTGGGTGAGTGATGCCTGACCTCTGACCGCTCAGAGGAGGTTCCCGCTGTAGAGGACCCTGTCGGAAATCTGATCTGTGTTGTGCCCATCTCTGCCTGCTCGTCAGGGCTGGATGCAGGTAAGACTGTGAAGTTGGAGTCCAGCGCCCAGCACGGGTTCTTCTTCAGGGTCACCTGCAAGGAGGAGAAGAGCCTGCGCAACAACAAGAAGTTCACCACGCTGGACGTGCAGAAGAACGGCGTACGCTTCACCAACAGGTGAGCAGGTGGTGCAGCAGGCAGGTATACAGGTGACTAGGTGGGCCTGCAGGCAGGTGAGCAGGTGGTGCAGCAGGCAAGTAGTGCAGCAGGCAAGTGTGCAGGTGACTAGGTGGGCCTGCAAGCAGGTGAGCAGGTGGTGCAACAGGCAGGTATACAGGTGACTAGGTGGGCCTGCAGACAGGTGAGCAGGTTTTTCATGCAGAGATGAGCAGGTGAATTGTGTTAAACGACACTGAGAATGAGACAGTTCAGAAAATGAAGCATAATTGCTGTTGGACTGCGTAGAGCTCGCTATCTCTCTCTCTCTCTCTGTTGGACTGTGTAGATCTCTCTCTCTGTTGGACTGCGTAGAGCTCGCTATCTCTGTCTCTGTTGGACTGCATAGAGCTCGCTCTGTTGGACTATGTAGATCTCTCTCTCTCTCTCTGTTGGACTGTGTAGAGCTCGCGTTCTCTCTCTCTCTCTCTCTCTCTCTCTCTTTCTCTGTTGGACTGTGTAGCGGGCTGTGGTGCTGACCAGAGAAGTGAGGGGCTCCTCTTTACAGTGGGAGGAACCGTGACATGTTGGGGTTCTTCTCTGCTCCACAGCAAGCTGAGCTCCCTGAACGAGGAGTACACGAAGAGCAGGGAGGAGTACGAAGAGGCTCAGAACGCCATTGTCAAGGAGATCATCAGCATCGCTTCAGGTGAGAAGCGTGGAAACTGGACATGTGGCCATCTGTTGTTCTGATTGCGTCTTCATCAGTGGGCAGTCCTGTCTTCCTCAGCATTGCTGAATTAAACTCTGTCATCATCCTTGTTAATGACATGGGCCCCCTGGGTGCCGGGAGAGACCTCCAGGCCTGCAGCCTCCTGCCATGTTCCTCGTGTCCCCCCCAGGCTATGTGGACCCACTGCAGACGCTGAACGATGTCATCGCCCAGCTGGACGCCGTGGTGAGCTTCGCCGTGGCATCTCACTCGGCCCCGGTGCCCTACGTCAGACCCAGGGTGCTGGAGAGGGGCTCGGGGCGGCTGCTGCTGAAGGGCGCCAGACACCCCTGCATCGAGGCCCAGGATGATGTGGCCTTCATCCCCAACGATGTGTGCTTCACTTGGGACAAAGAGATGTTTCACATCATCACCGGTGAGGCCCCCAGAGTCAGCATGTTAACGTGGCTTATGGTTCTACAGTACATGGTCAGCGTGACCCACTTTGTGCATCTCCTGGAAGCCCCTGTACTCCATACTGTCAGCATTCCAGAGTCACATGACCTGGGCAGACGGTAATTCAGTATCACAGTAACTTGAGTTGGAGCAGATGTTCGGAGTTCAGGGGAAAGATCGGTGCCAGGAGGTTTAATGTGTTTTTCTTTCTGTGATAAATTCTCAAAAATACATATTACTTTTTTAAATGAAATTTTCTCTAAGCGATGACTTCCTTTTTAAGCAGCCCCTTGTCATGTGACTGATGCCGTATGACCCACTGTCTCCACCCACAGGCCCCAACATGGGGGGCAAGTCGACGTACATCCGTCAGGTGGGGGTGATCGTGCTGATGGCACAGGTGGGCTGCTTTGTGCCCTGTGACGAGGCGGAGATCACCGTGGTGGACTGCGTGCTCGCCCGGGTTGGGGCTGGAGACAGCCAGGTCAAGGGCGTGTCGACCTTCATGGCAGAGATGCTGGAGACGGCAGCCATCCTCCGGTACGGGGTCAGAGGTCACAGGGTGTACGGCGTTCAGGCACAGCATTTTCCCGTATTTAAGTGATCTTGTGTGTGTGTGTGTGTGTGTGTGTGTGTGTGTGTGTGTGTGCTGCTGAACACCTCAGGACGGGGTGATGTTCCCTGATTTGTACACTGACACACGGCACCGTGCTGCACCTGTCCAGCTCGGCCACACAGGACTCCCTGATCATCATCGACGAGCTTGGCAGGGGCACGTCGACGTACGACGGCTTTGGGCTGGCGTGGGCCATCTCCGAGTACATCGCCACACAGAGCCGCTGCTTCTGCCTGTTTGCCACACACTTCCACGAGCTCACTGAGCTGGCCAGGCAGGTGCCCACTGTGAGGAACCTGCATGTGAGCGCGCTGACGGCGGACGGCTCTCTGACCATGCTGTACAGGGTGAACAAAGGTGCATGCGAGTGTGTGTGTGTGTGTGTGTGTGTGTGTGTGCGCGCGTTGACGATGAAATACACTCTCACTGTTCGTAGTGTGCTCACCCTGTGTAACCCAACGCGCAGCTTTACTGACACCTGGTTGCTCCTGTGCTCTGTTCTCCCATCATGTGGACCAACCCTGTGGTCCAGGCGTGTGTGACCAGAGCTTCGGGATCCACGTGGCAGAGCTCGCCAGCTTCCCTGAGCAGGTGATCGCGAGTGCGCGGGAGAAGGCCCTGGAGCTGGAGGAGTTTCAGCACGTGGGCCGAGAGGATGAGGATGGGGGTCCCGACCCAAAGAGGCCCTGTTTGGACAGACAGGTGAGCACCTACACCGACTCCTCCAGGTGACTCTGAGGTGTTTAGGCACATGTTTTTTGTCGCTGTTCGCCCCGTTCCCCGTGTTTAGGCCTGTGTCGCTGTTCGCCCCGTTCCCCGTGTTTAGGCCTGTGTCGCTGTTCGCCCCGTTCCCCGTGTTTAGGCCTGTATCGCTGTTCGCCCTGTTCCCCGTGTTTAGGCCTGTATCGCTGTTCGCCCCGTTCCTGGTGTTAGTTCTGTGTGTAGCTGTTCTTTCCTGTGTTCTGGCCTTGTCACCTGTCACACGATGCTGCACACTGCCACCCATGAGTTCCCACACTGAGGCTGTACTGTGAGACCCACACACTGTGCTGTACCGAGTCTGGTCCACGTCAGGCTGACTGTGATGTCAGACCTGAGGAAGGTGCGCTGCTCTGTAACCTTCAGCACCAAAACTTGTGTGGTTGTCAGTAAATTTCAAGCTCTGTGCAAGTGTACGCCTGCTGAGCATGTCAATTAATAAATGATTCTGGTTTTGTCTTATTATAAAGGAGGGGGAGAAGATCATTCAGGATTTCCTCACCAAGGTGAGGGCGCTTCCTGTCACAGACATGAAAGACCAAGACGTCAGGGAGGAACTGAAGAAGCTGAAAGCAGAGGTTCTGGTGAAGAACAACCGCTTTGTCAACGAGATCGTGTCCAGATCCACACCCATAGTCTTCAGGAGAGGAAGTGGTCAACAGCACAACTAAACCAGGAAGTCAATAGCTGTGCTCCTGTTCCTGCCCCTCCAGCCAATAGCTGTGCTCCTGCTCCTGCCCCTCCAGCCAATAACTGTGCTCCTGCGCCTGCCCCTCCAGCCAATAGCGGTGCTCCTGATTAAGCCAGTCACTGGTTTTAGGTGAGAACCAGTCAGTGATTGGCGATTTTGCTTAATACTGCAGGACTGTTGACTTTCCCTGTACTAGACTGTCCCCTGTGTCAGTGTGGAGGTGGGGAGGGTCAGATATTTTATCAGTCTGGAATTAAGTGCAGTGTTCATGATTAACCTTCACACATTACACAAAGTTTGTTTTCCTAAGTTTTGTGGGGAGTGTTTGTCCAGTCCTGACTGGGGTGTCCCTTTGTCAGCTGGATTCAAGTGAACTGGATGGGTAGAGAATTTGTGGAGAATTGAAATATAATACAAAAGTACATTAGTGTTGTAGATTTTACCATTTCTTAGCTTTGACAATAAATAAAAACCAAATCTTTTGTGAAATAATATGTAACTATTCTCTGTATTCATTTATGCATCACACTACTTCAGTAGATTTGTGGTGGGAATATTTATAACAATTACAGATGAGTTCAGTTCACACAATTTTTGTAAATGGGGTTAAACTGATCACAGCACATCCATAAGTGTGACACAGTAAAACACATCTTCACTATAACCAAAATGCTGTTACCAAAGTTATACGGTTAAACACACATCTTTACACAGGAAAAGCATTAGTGTTAAATAGTTAAACGTGAATTACTGTGATCACACCATCGTTACAGACACCCTCACTGTGATCACACCATCGTCACACCCTCACTGTGATCACACCATCGTTACACACACCCTCACTGTGATCACACCATCGTTACACACACCCTCACTGTGATCACACCATCGTTACAGACACCCTCACTGTGATCACACCATCGTTACACCCTCACTGTGATCACACCATCGTTACACCCTCACTGTGATCACACCATCGTTACACACACCCTCACTGTGATC
>JABJVR010000036.1:389788-409887 GCA_025773905.1 Chitala chitala
CCCCCCAGACACGTTCTTCACCCTTCCACCGCCACCCCACAGCTCAGATGTTCAGATATTATACGGTTTGCATACACCATAACCCTGTGACTGACAGTTCTGCTCCAGGAACTAGGTGCTGTAATTGTATTTATATGTATTCGTAAGAGAGAGGTCTGAGTGCCACAGAGAGACGGCTGCTGTCTATGCTGATGATGATGGCGGCTACCCTGTGGTGAGAGACCGTTAGCTTGACAGCATGCTGTTATGAATTGGCCCTGTTCCAGCACATTCTGTCATTGAACCCGAGCTTGTAGCTCATCTATTTTAATTTGATTTCTTTCTGCCACTCCACTAATCCCCTGATCTCGGGCAAACTTGATTAGTAGTGACGCTGTCCCATTGTGCTCAGCATCTGATCTCTGTCGGTGTGTTTGAGAACGGTGGGGAGACTGTCAGTATACCCCCCAACCCCCCCGAAGTACAGAGAGTGACTGGCACGGCACTTGCAGGCTATCTGCACCTCTCTTGCTGCGGTAAGACAAAGATTTATTTGAAAAAATAATGCCTAGTTAATTAGTTTGCCCTTAATTAGCATCCACTAAGTACATTCCAAAAACTATTATAAACAGCAGTATGTCGGTGCCCTGGAATTTAGCCTGTGTCTCCATACTTACAGCACGGTTCTTCTGCGATGTGGTCTAGCAGCACAGGGACCCCTAACCTGCACTGCCGGTCTGAAGGAGATACTCAAACACGTGACCACGGGAAAGGCCAAAGGAGGAATGAGGACCGTGGCGCACACATGGAAATGACTAAGTCTACCTGCTCTTCCTCTGTCGATCGCTTCCTCAGTCAGCCTGATTCCAGGAGATCCCGTAGACATGGTGGTGGACATCACTTGGTGAGGAATGGGAAACAGCTGGAAAAACCACTGTAAGTAAAGGTAGGGCAAATGAGCTGAGTGGCGAATGGGGTGCCCTGGCAGTGGTGCAGCCCAGCTGTCAGACTCCCTGTCCTGGCAGATGGAATTAAAACAAAACCAAGGCATGGTTTGATAGCTGTAATCGCAGTGTTGGGAATGGGGCACTCTTTCATTACTACTCTTTTATTGTCTTCATCAGGCAGAGAACCCAGCTAAATATTTAATCGAGCATCAAACATTTTTTGCTGTTTATCTGCTGCTATGATCTTTGTCATACTCCAGTTTTGTGTCTTTTTTTCAAGGTGGAGGGAGACATTGTTTCATGGCTAGTTGTTAACAGATCCACAAGATCAATGCCTTGCCCTTATTTATAACTGGCACCACTAAATCTGTTTTTAGTGTAGTCTGACTATAGCTCGTACGTTTTGGCTACTGATGTGCTTTCTGTTAGTTTCAGAGCTCTATCAGTATGTTTGTGATCTTCTACACCAATATATGACCAGGCGGTCACAGATAATCTCATCAGGGCCTTCTTGTTGTGCCACATACAGGGCTAAAGATGCAGGGTTCGTGCCTTCCATTCTGTTGCATCAAGATGGTGCCGCAGCCTTCCTCTTAAGTTTGTTGATGCTAATTGTTTCTATCCACTGAGTGTCTGTTTATGGGTTTTACCTCTGTTTGTTTAGTTTTATTGTTTTTCTTTTATTTACAGTTCCTTGTGACACTGTCTGTGAAAGGTGCTTTATAAACTTTTATTGTACTTTACTTACCTGGGGTAGTAAAACCCACAACCTTCCGGTTGTGGCACAGCATGCAGCACTATTCTTGCTGCCAAGCATTTCTCTTGGTTCACCTTCCACTCAGGCCTCAGTACACAGCTAGTGCTTACGTGCCAGCTTCCCCTCAAGGCCCAGCTCAACTCGCTGCTCCTGTCTGTGCAGATCCAGGCTGTTTGGGGCAGCCAGGAATCTGGCCTCTCGCCACACAAGCTGATTGCTGCACTCCATGTGATGGAGATACCTATGAGCACCATCCCTTGAAATGCTTTCCAGCACTTATTGTGTCATTTATTTTCCTGCCAGCAGCAAGCAGCTCAGAATGGACTTTGAGTCCCTACTGAGAGGGGTAGGAGGGTTGGAACCAAAATACCGATGCAGGTGTGTTGTGCCTTTGGCGTAGTCCAGTGTTGGGATAATGTAGGATTCCTCTCTCACTTCTCGCCAGCAGAACAGTGACCTGCTGCAGCTTGCTTGTTCCTTTAGCGTTGCACTGAAATGCAACTGAGTTGAACCCGTAGTGTCTGTGGACTTTTTCTGTAGTCTTTCCAGAAACAAACATCAGAGGGCTGAAGGCAGCCATGACACACTGATGAATATTAATGTGTCTGTCTGTTCAGCCATGAAAAGGGTTTCTGCCGGAACAAGATCTGGAGTTACTGGGTACCCCTTATTCTGTTCCATGTGCTGGTGTGAATGTGTAACGTGGGTGTGCGCGCATGCTGACGCGTGTGCACTCGCACGCCCACGCACATAAACGCATGTACGAGGTGCCTTTGGGCACTGACTCAATGCATCTCAGAAGGTCTGAGTACTCCGTATTTAATGCATGAAAAAGCTTTTCCTAAGTGTTTCTTTGTTCTCATCTTAAGGGAGTTCTGTAGGAAAACTGGGTCACTTATCCATGGTTCCATTTTTTAACCCTTGTGCCACTGCTTTTTGCCTACTGTTTCGTTTAGTTCGTACGTGTACCAGTGAGTATTTGTGTGTGTGAATTTGGCTCTGAAACACTGGATTTCTTAACCTTACTGGCATTTAATCTTGCTAAAGGGGAAGGAGGAGGTTTGTGGATGTGGTGAGGGAAAACGTTTATGCTTGGTGTGACAGAGGACAGGGTGCAGGTGTCCCTGGATGCTAAGCATTGGACACCCGTCTGTCCAACATCCATGCTTGTCACCTGGGAGCAGCGCTTGACGGAGCAGCACTTGCAGACAGATGCTTAACACTGTTTTCCAAAGTTACAACTCCTACTATTGTGTTAAGGAGGTGACATTTTCTGCCATTTCAGTGAAACCCAATTAGCCTGTTAATAAGGTCATTACTGAAAGGGCAGAATGAAAATGCATCTTCAGATCACTGGCCCCTGGCCCTTGAACTCCTCTTCCTCCATTTTTGAGACACAGTTTGGATGTTTAAGTGTCACTTCAGTTTATTGCTGTAGCACTTTTCACAGCAGGCATTTTACATGACTAGATGTACCAAACAGGATGCAGGTAAGGTCAAAACCAGGCAATGGAGTAGAGCTATGGCAAACTCCCGTGTAGAGGGAAAATACCTCTGGGGTCCAAGGACGATACTGCGTCTCGCTCAGGTCCAGTGTGGTTCCACAAGTACTGACGGTTTGTAGATGTTGGAGCCCAGGTTCCAGGAGCGTAAAGTCCATCCAGAGATTTCTTCACTGTTCACTCGGGCCCTGCGAGTCTGGCCGAATAAACAAGGGGCTGGTATTGACAAAAAAGCAAACATAAAAAGAACGTGTGGAGATGTATAACCAAAGTCCTGATAGTTGGAGTAAATGTGGTCGGAGTATTCAGTGGGAGAGACCAGTTATTGCGTCTGCG
This sequence comes from Chitala chitala, assembly GCA_025773905.1. Classification (NCBI taxonomy): domain Eukaryota; kingdom Metazoa; phylum Chordata; class Actinopteri; order Osteoglossiformes; family Notopteridae; genus Chitala; species Chitala chitala. The sequence continues at coordinate 393,310 of JABJVR010000036.1, forward strand.
TGCGTGTGGCTTCGAAACAGTTAATATTTTATGTGTTTGTGTTTGAAAAGCAGTTCTCTCCTTGCAACGCGAACATGAGACTTCTGGGGTTGACCGGAAACCTTAGAGGAGCCTCCAGTGACACGGTGATGTTTTGCTTTCATAAGATGAACTTTGCTATTGCGTCCAGTGTAGAATATAACAGCTCACTGGCCTGCTGTTACACAGCGCTGGTGTAACACGTGTGAGCAGGCTGTTGGAGGACACGCACCGCTCTGTGCTGGCTGATGGGACAGACTTGGGCTAAAACCTGTGCACCAAGCTAAAGAAGCAGCTCTCTGATCTCATTCAGGCTCTGCCATTCATGAGGGAGTGGAAAGTGCACCTCCATAAGGGCATCACTGAAGGTACTCTAGACAATGAACAACAAAGATGTAGATGGGCAGAAACGAGGGCGCTGGCAGCCTGGTCGCCCACTCTCCCTGGCACAGAGACGTGGCAGGCCTGCGTCTGCCGCTCCATCGGGCCATCAGTAACCTGGACACGGAAAAAAGCGCTTTAATAAAAATGTCCCACGGACTTCAGAGATGTGTAAAAGCTTCGTGTTGCTGGCACCCTGCCCCGCCCTTGCCCTCCACAGCCACCTGCAGGATTATAGCTGCTCACAGGCAGGCTCAGTGGCGGCCTGTAGTCCACACGTCTGTACGGCTAGTAAGACGAGGGAATGCAGTGTTCGTCACACACATCAGTAACCAGCAGTGCTTACATATACATGTTAAACATATGAGTCACAACGAAATTCGTTCTTTGCACTTATTCCATCCCCCTGGGGGGAGCGGTGGGCAGCCCTACGCGGCGCCCGAGGAGCTGGCGTTTGGGTGTCTTGCTCAGGGACACACCTGGCTGTACTGGGAGACTTCTGCATTCTAGCTCTACTCACCGAGCCGTCTGGACACCATAGGGTTATAGCAAAGCTTTCAGACTGGGAGTCGTACTGTGCTGGGATCAGGTCCTTTGCTGTGTGTGGATGGGAATTAGGGAATTATGCAGCTCTACGTTTAGTACCCAGCTGTTATGCTGAAAAACTGATTATCAGACTCCATCTACAGGCAGACACCAAATATTGCACACGAGGCTGTACTGAGGTCAGTTTTTTGTATGCGTGTGTAACGGAGGTCTCCCTGTACCGAGGCACTAGCAGGTCATGTCTCCAGCCTTTCCTATGGTTTTGGTTATGGTACTTCTGCAGCAGAATAGCTTTCTGAGATGGTTTTGGCTTAGTTCCCATTACATGGAGACCCCACCTCGGCTACTCTGAGGTCGGTAAAGGTCATGGGTCTGAAACAGCCAGCGGTGCATTGTGGGGCCAGACAGAGCTGGACTTGGCATCTCTATAAACCTTCCTTTTTGATGAAGTGGAAGGACCTGTGGTGGGGGGAGTAGTAACCCTTAGACCTCCATGTGACATTGGTAGGCTGTGTGCACATTTCTCTTGTAACATTTACGTTTTCTAATAACTTTTCTTTTTGGTGATATCATTTGTGCTGAGAGAACAGTGTCTCATGGTCTCAGTAGAGGATCAAGGTAATTTTCTAGTGAATTAAAACACCATTTACAACTTTTTGACCATGAGGTTTTTCTGTTCATAATTTAACAGTGAAAGAGGCAGTTGTTAAAACACGGCTTTTGTGTCATTTAAAAAAGACACAATATGTAGGTCTGTATGTTATGCAGGTTCCATAAGTATGGCTGTGCTCTGAGTAGGCCTTCCCATGAAGGTGTTAGCACACCAATGACCTGGATTTGGTGTCATTCACAGCCTATAAATAGCGCTGTTTTAGCTTTCAGGAGGATCATCTCTCAGGAGAAACTCATGAGCCATATAACAATGTAGGTGTGGCTTTATCTTCAGCATAAATGGGGCCTCCTTCATGGTTCTCTGTCACTCCGTGTGCTGGTTAAAGGTGTGAGCGCTCTCTGCCCTGGCTGACACTGAGAGTCGCCGCACAGCCCAGACTCACGTGTGCTCGGTCGAGTAGCTCTGAGGTGCCCTGGGAGAACATCACGCTGAGCTTCTGCTTAACGTTGGGACATTTTACACTGTGAGGGTCTGTTTCCATTGGCCAGTCAGTCAACTGGTGTCCAGACAGCTGTGTGAGGAGACCTCCTTTAGGCTGGGCAACTCCTTCCCACCACACATGGCTATTTATACCCACCGTGAGGTGAAGACCATGTGGAGGGATCTGCCTGGGGTCCCAGGACAGCTGATCAGGTCTCTCAGGTAATGAAACAGGATCGTGGCCCACCCCCCATCAGGCTGCCTCTGCTGGCATAATGAACGAACTCAGCCCAGTTTGTGCCCCCGTATCCAGAGCTCTTGTCTCACGTCCCGCTTGTGGGGGAGGGCAGCTCGCAGTCCTTCACACTGGCTGAAACACGGGGGCTACATTCTGCAGTGAGCCCAGTTCTAGGGATGGAAACTTCATGACATTATCCACGTTTATAAAGTGTCCCAGCTGTCCTTAGGCAAACGCAAACAGACAAACAGAGTCATGCTCTCCCGGTCATACCTGTAAGGTTATCTCATTAGAGGGACAGGAAGGGGCGACGGCCTATTTTAGGAACCCTGGGAAACAGTCAGGAGGATGCTTAAGACAGGGACCTAGTGGGGGTGTGTTGGCACGCTTGATGGGAAAATCAGAAGGACCCGATTAAAGAAAGGCATGTAATGACCCCCCACCCTCACACCCCACCCCACTCCCCCCAGCACAGTCTGCACAGGAAGCAGGAGCTCTGGACTCTGTCACTTCCTGTTCCGAGCCCCCATGTCTGACAGGCTGAAAATGGTGTGAGCTCAGAAATAACCCTGTCATTGTGTTTGCCCTCAGCCCAAGCAGCGTGTCGTCACCTAACAGTAAACACTGTCGGGGGGGGGCAGGCTTCAGAGTGCCTGAAAGGGAGGGTGCGAGTGATGGCCCCACACTCTGGCCCCTCTCTGACCCAGCTGCCACCATAAGGCATGATCTGTCAGTTACCAGCTCGTTGCTAAGGCAGTACCGTGTAGTAACCACTCCATGACAGGTCTGCGATCCCAGAAGGCAGAGCTGCATGATCATGTTCATGTTAACTTTAGCTCTACATTTCCTCTGTGATGCTGTTGTATTTGATAATTTGTATTATTACGATGGCAGACAGGTGACCAATCCAACCAACCCAGTCTGCTGCTGTCCTAGGTACAGGACCAGGCTCCATGTGGACGTCCCAGTGTCCAAAGGAAACACAGGAGCCTCCCAGGGATGGACCACTGAAGACAGCGCAGCTACAGCTTGTGGCCCAGTGACTGAAACGCACAGTCGGGTGTTGTGTGACAACCGGGCTGTATAAGTGAGGACACGGGGGGGGGGGGAGCAAGTGTGGAAAAGCACTCAGGAAGACGTTAGGAAGAAGCGTCCAATAGGAGGCGAGTAATGACAGGAGGCGGGGCAGCAGGAGCAGGCAGGTGGGTTGTGCTACTGAGAGAAACGCAATCCTCTTAGGATCAGGACGTGGAGCAGTGAGCAGAGAGGCAGCGAGACTACAGGTGGAGGAGGAGACGCGAGGGATGAGGGCCATGGTGACTTAGTGTCCATGGATGTCCCCAAGCAGAACTTGGTGCTGCCGTTTCTCGCCTGCCTCTCCTGCTCCAGCCTCTGCCCATCGCTGCACCCGACCCCCGGCAGCCATGGCAAGCTTCTGGAAGGCGGCGCGAGGTTTAAAGCGGCCAGAACTTCACCGCCTCGTCGTGGTGCTCGTGGTGTTCTGCCTGCTGTCCATGGCTCTGTTGGCCTACTATGTCAGCAGTGGGCCGAAGATGAGAGAAGCCCTGCCTCCCCTACCCGTAGCTGAATGCGGGGCAGCCGCAGCACCGGCGTGGCTCCAGCGGGCACACCCAGTGCTCCTGGGTGCCCGCCGGCGGGGAGTCAAGGTCATGGCTCAGCCACGCACGGACCCTGTGGTGCTTCTCTTCGTGGAGAGCGCTTACTCCCAGCTGGGCCAGGACATAGTGGCCATCCTGGAGTCGGGCCGCTTCCGTCACCGCGTCGAGGTGGCTCCTGGGAAGGGCACCATGCCCACTTTGGCGGGCCGCGACCGGGGTCGCTATGCCCTCGTCGTCTTTGAGAATCTGCTCAAATACGTCAACCTGGATGCGTGGAACCGCGAGCTGCTGGACAGGTACTGCACTCAGTTTGGGGTAGGCATGGTGGGCTTCCTCCACGCCACCGGGGGCTCCCCTCTCACTGCCCAGCTCCGAAGCTTTCCTCTTGTCCTGCACTCAGCCCCATACCTCAGGGACTGCTACGTGAGCCCCGGTGCCCCTCTGCTCCACCTGACCCGGCCCAGTGCCCTGGAACCAGGCCTCCTGCCTGGCGATGGCTGGACCGTGTTCCAGTCTAACCACAGCACGTACGAGCCAGTGCTGCTGGCCAGCGCTGCCCCCGATGGCCCCGCCTCTGCCCCGGTTACCCACGGAGTAGTGCACGCCACGGTGGTGCAGGACCTGGGGCTGTATGACGGAGTCCAGAGGGTTCTCTTTGGAAACAGCCTGTCCTTCTGGCTGCACAAGCTCATCTTCGTGGATGCGGTCAGCTACCTGACTGGTGGGCGGATCAGACTGCCGTTGGAGCGCTACCTGCTGGTCGACATCGATGACATCTTTGTGGGCAAGGAGGGAACCCGAATGAAGGTGTCTGATGTGGAGGTGAGGAAAGGGTTGCGTCCTGCTGCTCTTGGGTTACACAGTCTGCACTGCTCCACACACACCTACAGACATGTGAGCTGTAAACATGTGATGTTTGTTGTGCAGTATATTTCTGTGTGTAATCTGTAAATGCAGAGATTCTCTTTTTTACTTTCACTTTTTTACTCTTTTCCTTTCTATTTTAATTATTTGTCCACACCGCTTTGCTACACCCTGGTGGTGCAACACTGAATTTTCCCGCTGTGGGACTGTTATCTTATTTTATACCTGTCAGTCAGTGAATAACAGTGTTTTTGATTGGTCTCCCAGGCGAGCATTAATCGCTGAAAATGACGAACGGACACTAATGCTGAGTATCAGAATATTGGAAACCTTTCACCCAAGTCTTAAATAACATGAAATGACAATGACACGGAGGAGAAGACGTAATGTCATTTGTGTGGTGTTTGCTCTGACGGCAGCTCTCGCTGCCGGGCCGTTCTCATGGAGTCTGAAATTAAACCTGCAACAGACAGTGCTTACTGTGCTCTCCTCAAACAGAGCCGGAGCAGAAGAAAGGATTACGAGTGTCCCTGTCCACCCATCCTCCTGCAAAGTGCCGTCTCAGCAGCGGCCGTGTTCAATCTGACCCTCGAGTCCCAGTGCCTGTCCCTGTCACACTCAGATGTGTGCACACAGGATTAAGGCATACAGCAGGAGCTGCATTAACCAGAAACACAGGCATGCCTACACAAACACACGTGTCAGTACGTGCAGTTAATGATGCGTATGCAGGGGTGTTTACTGTGTGTGTGCGCCCCATATACATCAGGAGAGCACATATCGCATACACACTGACTCTTTGTACCTCGTGTAAACTTAACTGTGACCAGGAAGTGAATGTTATAGTTCAAGCAGATTTACAACATATTTAATAATTTGAAGTAGTTAGTCTCACTCTTAACACATTAAAACTGGTTGAGTGCTGGACCTGTCTGGTTCGTGTCTGACCCGTGTCTTCCTGGCTTAATGACAGCTCTTCACACACGTTCACAGGCCCTGCTCAGCACCCAGAACAAACTACGCACACTCGTTCCTAACTTCACCTTCAACCTCGGCTTCTCTGGAAAGTTCTACCACACCGGTAAGTTTGGGGTTTATAAGGATATCTGTGCTTTACCTGTTGGCTTCAGGTGTCAGTGCTGTGTGTGACACCCCCCCACAGGCACAGAGGAGGAGGACCGTGGAGACGACATGCTGCTCACACACAGACGTCACTTCTGGTGGTTCCCTCACATGTGGAGCCACACGCAGCCGCACCTCTTCCACAACGTCAGCGTGCTGGCCGAGCAGATGCTCCTCAACAGGCTCTTCGCCCAGGTGAGCCTGGTTCCTGCCCCTCTGCGAGATGCTGCCGTGGGACTTCTGTCACGGTGCGGTGTGAACGCCGTGTCTGGCAGGGTAAACACTGCCACTGATCAGTATACACCTACATAGTGAGAGTGCTTTGGAGTCATGACCCCCATCCCATAGGAACATGGAATCCCCACCGACATGGGCTACGCCGTGTCCCCTCACCATTCTGGGGTCTACCCTGTGCACGAGCAGCTCTACCAGGCCTGGAAGTCTGTGTGGGGCATCCGTGTGACCAGCACGGAGGAGTACCCACACCTGCGTCCTGCCCGCTACCGCCGCGGCTTCATTCACGCCAGTATCCAGGTGACGCACCTCTCTGTCATTAATTCTGCCACACCGTCCTTCCATTACGGTGGTGAGATAACACTCCGTACGCCCTGACGTGAACGGGCCCGTGCCGCGCTGTCGTCCTGGACTACAGGTGCTGCCCAGGCAGACGTGTGGCCTTTTCACTCACACCATCTTCTACAGCGAGTACCCGGGGGGACCTCAGGAGCTGGACAAGAGCATCCGAGGCGGGGAGCTGTTCCAGACTGTGCTGCTCAACCCGGTGGGTTACAGGATACCTCCCCCACGTAACTGCAGCACAGAGAGCCCAGTTTTTCACAGCAGTGCTCCTTTGGGCTGTTTCAATGTGGGTCACCCCATTCCAGCTAGCATTACGTATAACACGGCACAGCAAAACCGGTGGGTGGCAGTTGGGGGGAGCAGATCAGCTGTCGTCTGTCCTGTGACTTGTCTCATCCACCTTACCTGCAGGTCAGCATCTTCATGACTCACCTGTCCAACTATGGGAATGACCGCCTTGGCCTGTACACCTTTGAGTCACTAGTCAAGTTTGTGCAGTGCTGGACAAACCTGCGGCTTCTGACTCTGCCACCGGTGCAGCTGGCGGAGAAGTACTTCCACATCTTCCCTGAGGAGAGGGACCCCTTGTGGCAGGTCTGTAGAACTGCATTACTAGTTCCAGCATGAAGCCAGAACACTTTGCTTGTTTTAGTAAACTGTTCTCACCAGAAGTATCAGAATATTGGAAATCTCGCCATTCTCGGCTCATCTGTCCTTATTTGTCTGTCAGAATCCTTGTCATGATAAACGGCATAAAGACATTTGGTCCAAGGAGAAGATCTGTGACCGACTCCCAAAGTTCCTGGTGATTGGTCCACAGCAGACCGGTAAGACCACACCCACACCCCTTGAATGCAGCAAATCAAATTGCAGGAAAGAGTGGTTTAGAAACACGGCAGCACCAAAGGTGTCTTGAGAGGCTTTTCCATTTGAATGTGAAGTAGCTGGATTCTGAGCGTTTTCCGAACCATCCGGTATTAGCCAGACATTAACGTGGCTGTCCTGCATCATGCAGGCTCCACGGCTCTGCACGCTTTCCTGAGTCTCCACCCGGCCATCAGCAGCAGCTTCCCCAGCCCTGTCACCTTCGAGGAGGTCCAGTTCTTTAATGGGCCCAGCTACCAGCGTGGCATTGACTGGTAAGCCCCCCTGACCCACAGGCAGTGTATCCTGACTGTAAGATCATAAAGCCAGGGCTACAGGATTTAGCCATAGACAAACTAGTGGAAAATGTAAGTAATCAGTGTCAAAGGCTGATTAGTTAGGATATAACAAAATTTAGTTTTGTTAGCCAAATAGTTTTGAACCCGGTGTGTATGGCTTTATAAAAGACCCTACAAGCTCTTGCTGTTCCCAGTACTTACTTGGGGGTATTTTAAAATCTGCCCCCTCCTCTCTACACAGGTACATGGACTTCTTCCCAGTGCCGTCCAATACCTGCACGGATTTTGTGTTTGAGAAAAGCGCCGGGTATTTTGACACGGAGGGGACCCCACGACGGGCAGCTGCCCTGCTTCCACGGGCAAAGATCCTGGCATTGCTCATTAACCCAGCTGAGCGGGCGTATTCCTGGTACCAGGTCCGTCTCTCACCCCTGTAGACTCCTCGTTCTGCCAGGCTGTAGTATAGAGTTAGAATAACCAAAGTACTCTAATCCTGAGAGAACGCTCAATAGACTTAGTGAAGGAATTTCCTTGTACATGATGCATTGTAAGGAATGGGTGTAGAGCAGTCAGGCAGAAGGATGGAGATCCTTCCTTAGATTCACACACAGATGCTCTCCTGTAGCTTTGTCTTCCTGTCTCATGTGCAGCACCGGCGCGCTCTGCAGGACCCAGTGGCCCTAAACCACACCTTCCACCAGGTGGTAACAGCAGGGCTGTCCTCGTCCCCAGAGCTGATGGCCCTCCAGAGGAGCAGCCTCGTCCCCGGGGCCTACGCCAGACACCTGGAGCGATGGCTTCGACACTACCAGCCCAGCCAGGTAACCCAGCACCTGTGTGTACCTGCTCTCACCTGCCGAGATCACCCAGCAGTGCTGTCAGTAATGAGCGTGTCTTCATAGCGGAGCCATCCACAGCAGGATTCCCCTTAAGTACTTACTCTGTAATGACAGCCCCTTTCTGTCCCCACGCCGTGTCCAGCTCATGATTGTGGATGGCTCTCAGTTCCGCTCCAACCCGCTGCTCGTCCTGGATGGCATACAGAAGTTCCTGGGGGTGACTCTGTACTACAACTACACGGATGCCCTGACGTAAGTGTTGCTTGGGTCTGGCGTGTTGGGGACACTGACGGTGAACAGTACTCTGAGTGCTGGTTCAGAGCCCATTCCCTCCCTCCGTCATCTTCTCAGGTTTGATGAGAACAAAGGGTTTTGGTGCCAGAGAGTGGAGGGAGGCCGGACCAAATGCCTGGACAAAGGCAGGAAGTACCCAGCAATGGCACCAGAGGTACCCACGTAACACAAGCCCGCGTGAGACGTGTTGGTAGTATAACGACGCTGTACAGCGTGGCCTGACACCTCGTTAAGAGTTTACAAACGAGATGTATTAACGAGAGCCCAGCTTGCTCCTTGCTGATGAGGTTTTGCTCTGTTACAGACGCGAGCTCTCCTGACAGAGTACTATCATGAGCACAACCTGGACCTGCTACGGCTGCTGGTCCGCATAGGGCAGGCGCCCCCTACCTGGCTGAAGGAGGAACTACAGAGCAGTGGCTGGCGCTGACCCAGGGGAGCCCACACCCTGATGCTACATCAGCCCTATCTGATCACTCCCGACAGCCTACGCCATGACCACCGGCCTCTGCCGTGCCTCCTAAGATCAGGGTATGGAAGGTGGCAACGTGTCTGAGCGGCGATGGGAGAACAGCTAAGCTAACCAGAGCTGGGTGATGTAGAGTGCCATTTTAGTGGCTGAGACTGTCACCAAGAGCCAGCAGATGCTATCGGCACTTCTGCATCTTCTGACTGGATGGCCGGAGGATCACTTCAGTCACAGCCCAGATGACTGACGTCAAGGACACACCCGTTTAATGGCTCTCGCTGCCCACGCTGAGGTGTGAAATGCATGATGGCAAATAATTGTTTGTAGCTCTTGGAGTTGGCCATGCCAAAATGGAAGAGTCCCGTGTTATGGTTATGGCTGGTTTGAACAGCCAAGTGTAAACGCAGGCCTGACTTATAACTGATGGTACATGGTAAGACTGCTAATGACAGGAGCAATGGACTTCCTGCAAAGGTGTTGATGCTTTAGGTCTATAAAAGTTACAAAAGGGAAGGCACCATGTCCAGTTAATCCTTCATCATGCCTTAGATGGTCGTTTGGTTTGACCTTGAGTGTCCCGCTGGGCTGTGGGATGGTGGGGATAGGGCTCGAGGGGAACACCATGACAACAGCGGGACACTTCTGGTGCGCTTGTTTCGTGAACGCTGTTTAAAACTGCCGAGGATGCGTCCTTCAATAAATGCATCAAATGGCTGCAAAAAACCCTTCTACCCTTCTGTAAGGCACTCTGGGAGGAGAGCGGAGAAGATCCTGCTTCTGCATTACCATCTCCATTTGTATCCTAGTATGGAACACTAAGCCTCATTTAATGGTCAATTATCACAACCCACTGTGGATAAAGTTTAAAGGCCAATTTTATTAAACACCTTTCAGATCAAGTCAATATCAAAGCTATGATGAAGACAACATTCAAACACTGGAATTTTAACTTGTTTTTAAACTATGATCATGCAAAATCCAGCATCCAGTTTTACAACTTAGAGTAATTGGCCTATAACATACTGTTACAATGCATTTAGATTTACCAATAAAGATGGTTACCAAGCAGAATTACTTATTTTCTTTTAAAAGGTGATGCACATTTAAGACAGCCTAGTTTTTATTTACCTCATATTCATTTAACATAGATTGTTATACAAGTAAACACAGACAAGTGGAAAATATATACCAGAAAGAACACATGCATATCTTTCATTTAGTAAAACTGCATATATAAATTGTTGATAATTTGTGGCTTCTAATGATGGAGTCTCAGCAGACTTCAGACTGAGCTGACTGTAGCGTCACACAGCATCCTGCATGCTCCTCTAATTAGTTTCTTCCTCCCCCTTGTGGCTTCACAGTGAACTGCAACAGAAGCTGGTTTTTGTCCACACAGAATCCTTGGTTGTGCAAACACAATGAGCTCTGTGGCCAAATGAGTCAGCCAGTCTTACAGCAAAACAGCATGTCAAGGGAGGGGGCGAGGAGAGGATGCACAGCCACTGGAGTTAGAGACAGCGAGACGGACCGAGGCAGCGAGGCCGTGGCGGGGGGGCCGGCGCTTGCTCACAATTAACACTTAAAATCGGCGAGCCAGAAAGCTTGGAAAGGTCATTTGCAACAGCTGGATTTACAGAACACCAGAGGACAGTTACTCAATATAACACAGATTGAAAAGAATTATTTAATTTCTCTCTACCTGATAGACGATGGCTTCATGTGGTCTCACAGGAACGAGATTACTAGGACGTGGCCACCCTTCTTTACCACAACACCTGCCAAGCCTATCCTTAAATCTGTGCATTTGTTCCAGTGACCCAAGGTTACCCCAAATAACCGATTGGCATGCTGCCTGCACACAGTCAGTTGCTATGGATACACAAACACAGACTATAATACATGCACATGTTTTGTCACTGTCACGTGACTGTGCTGTGTACATTAATGTCCAGGACCATAATTACAGAGCGACACAGTACAGAGCGTACACGAGAGTTGGCGACTTGTGCGTCATTTCAGGGATGCAACAGTTAAACAATCTGCCTCATCTTCATCCTGAGTGATCGAGCCCAGACCCCTCCCTGTCAGTTATTTACAACCAGCCCAAGAACACCGCCACATGGAAAACTAGAACAGTCTCAAACTAAATGTCTGCAACACACACTAGAAACAACACCCTGCCACGCCTATCTCACGCGACGGACAGGCACCCAATTGAGACGGAGTCTGACAGGCCTCTGGTGAAAGACGTGTTAAGAGCGCAGCACACCACGTCGGCAAACAGCAAGGACGAAAAGGGACTGAAACCTCAACACCAACGACTGAACACCTGAAATCTGCAGAAGGTACCCTTACAGTGACCGTAACAGCATGAAGTCTTTACTGAGTGTGCAAAACAGTTCCGGCAATTTTCACATAAAGCCTTAAATTGCTCAGAAGCCCTATTTGGGAGTATCAAAGATAATGAGGAACAGGGAATAAGCAGGCAAGGCTGAGTGGCAGGGCGTGTGCGTGTGTGCGTGTGGCAGATATACCCATCACTCAGGCCTAGAGAAGCCGCTGACCAGCCCTAACCCCTCATCGACAAGCTGAAGTCGAGGTGCTGGATCTGCCTGTGGATCACTGACCAGTGTGCGTTCTGCAACGTTGAGTCCGTGAGGTGAGGGTGAAGCAGGGTAAGCTGGCAAGTGGACAGGGGTAACAGCAGTGACCCGGAGGTGAAGGGCGCTTCTGTGCTTCTGTGCTCATCCAACCGGCGAGCTGCCGGTTGGATGGGGTGTGCGAGCACCTACATGGTGCATATGTACACACGCACAAGACTCCTTCCCAAAAGCTGCAGAGTGGATGGCCCTTTACAGTTTACCCCTTATTTACACAAGCAGTAAATGGGCCTGTGTGTACAAACGCTGGCATACACACAGGCTCACGTACATGTAATTTTAAAATTTCACAACGTTTAAAATTTTCCAGAAACACAAAATACTTCCAAATACAACAAAGAGTAAATCCACAACGACACAAAAATACTAAAAACCTGTCCCGTTTGTCCCAGGGATAAACCTAAGTGTAAAACTTTTAAATGCCTAAAATCTAGACTTTGGTGCTTTTATATTTTAATATTAATAAGTTACTTAGCCTAACATGTCACACCCTGCTTCATGGTAGAGCTTAGTGAAAAACCTAAACGTACGTGAGTGATCAGTGACACTTTCGCCCTGCTTCTACGTGCATTGTTCTGTCTTCGTTTTTTGTCCTCATATTCTGCATCTTAGAAGCATTACCACCTAATCTGATACTGTTCGTTACCACGACTGTAATGTATATACTGTTAACACCTTGTGGACACAAGGATCCAGGGAAAGGGGACACCGCAGTGCCTCCTGGTGGGGGGTCACGCAGGCACTGACCCCAAGGCCGTCCTGCTCAGCAGCAGGCTAGCTAGGGTTGCACTGGGTTAGTGCCACAGTCACATGGTTTCTATATTTATACTTTTTTCGTATTTTAAAACTTGGAGAAGTCTCCTTCGGACAGCCTCGGGCGCCGATCCAACCGCGGAGACAAAGCGCTCCGGTCAGCTTAACAACCCAGGTAAGCTGCTCAAAACAGTGAGGGAGGGAGGACAGGAAGGCACTGTTAGTGTAGTGGTACGTGGTAGTAAAGAGGCCCCGCAACACGCTAGAACTGGCATCGAAGGTAACGGGTTGGTGCTGTGCTGTGCTGTCCTCAGCAGACGCACCTGTGTGTACACCTGTACCATACATGCTCAGGTATAAATGGTACGTGCTCTGGTACAGAGGCTAATGTGTTTGCCCATACAGGCTCAGGTGTGTGTGTGCGTGCGTGTGTACACGTGTACCTGTGCCTGTAGGAGTTCACTGCAGGGGCACGGCTGGCGCTCCAGAACAGTGGAAGTGCACGGTGAGCCATTTGGAGCCATGACGCTGCCACACGCGCGTCTCCTCTGACTGGCAGGTGCGCGCCCGGCCCTGACTGTCCATGTACTGCGTCAAGCGGATGTAGGCGATGCAGGCAGCATCCTCGCCAATCAGGTGCACGTGTGGATTCAGAATGGTTGTGTGGACCGGTTTGTTGTTCTTGCTCAATACTGCACATGGAATTTATACAAGTAACAGTGACAGGGCAAAAAAAAAAAAAAACTCCCGTAATGTTATAAAAATCAGGTCAGGAAAACGGTAAATGGTATAACCAGAGCGTTTAGAATGGCTGCTTGCTTACAGTTCTCAAAGTAGAACTTGTGGAAGTCCATCCCCTCAACCAGGTTTCCAAGAGCTTCAGGTTCAAACGAGGTGAGCCCAGGATCACAGATTCTCCTGCAGAAGGAAGAGGCGGTGATGCGTTACCTGCCAGGCCCGGTGCATGCTGGGAAGGGGAACGGGACGGGGAAACTCACGTGTAAGCTTCAAAGTCTCCGTTGTTGACAGCCTCTATCAGCTGCTCTGTGATCTTGATGATCTCCTGCTTCCGAGCTTGAATCGAAGTAGAATGAAACGGCAGCGAACAAATGGAAGAGAGGAAGGGGAGATGGTGATGAGTAAAAGGAGGAAGAGTAAAAAAGTGGGACGGGAGTTTGGGGTTTCACACATCTCATGTCCCATCAGCATCACAGTCATCCTCCAGCCAGTCACAGTTCCACATGCGTTCTTAGCCACCTTTCCAAGGAAGTCACTTTTCATTGGACAACATAAAATAAGGGTTTTTTTGAAGTATAAGTCAGATGATGTAGCATCTGAAAGCATTATTTTCAATGTCTGTGAGTAGTGCTGTCATTTCAACAGTTACTCCTGTGGACCAGCGTGACCCGACATCCACAGGAAATATGACCTTGTGCTCATCCATGTTCTAGTGTTGGAAAGATCTGCAGTGTCAGTGGCATTATGTGCTTAAGTTCTAGAATTCAGTGCCAATACAGAGCAGTTCTGTGTTGGTGTAAAAATGTATCTAGTGGGTGGAGTATGGCTGGAGTACAGTGTGTCAGAGATATGCTAGACAGATGCTCTTCAGGGTCCACCACCAGGTCGCGACAGATTATCCCCGCAGCTGCTAGAACATCTCTTTATGGAAAGCTGCACGTGAGCATGTATGTACAGAGGTGTGCTTCATGACTGCGTGTCAACACTCATACATTTACCTGCGATGCTTTGCATGGCCCTTCTTAGTAATCCACCCCATTCCTCTGGCGGTAACGCAATGAGAAGCGAACATCTGCTATACACAGCTAGCAACTTTATGTACCAACAGACTGAATATAGACTCATGACTCGGGATGTTTATGGAGGAAACATCCGCGATCTGCTGGTATGTCTTTCACGTTCTGAACACGGTTCCCGAAGGAGCACTGAGTCACCATGGGTAGTGAAGTCCCAAAGGGGCCATGAGGAAGGAACAACTGAAGTGAAGTTATGGCAGGGAAGCACAGTTATGACAATGACCTGATGACCCAGAAGACAGCTGGGGCATCAGAGACACTGAAGGCATCTCAGCATAGGCCTGGGAAAGAGCTGGAAGAGGAGGACACGGCCGGATGAACGGAAGAATCCGCAGGAGATGACGGGCGGCAGAGCTGCAAACGAGAGAGCAGCAGTGGGCAAGAGTGGCCCTGAGAGAAGGTCTTACAGAGGGTAAGGAAACACCTTCTGGTAGTGCTGCTGTACTGCATGGGAATGGGCCATAGAAACAGGGCCTTGGAACTCTGGCAGAAAAAAAACCCACACAGCACAAAAAAGAGTGAGGTGCCCATCTGAAGTGCACAGGCCAGAAGAGAAGACATACACAAAGCCAGGAGACAGGGCTCAACATCCAGCATCGCCCAATGAGAAGAAAGGGAAAAGGGGGTGGGCGTGACTGCATATAGCAGACCAATCACAGTGTGGGAGGGCGGGGCTTACTGGCTGGCAGCCGCTGTGGCGATGACTCTTCTGTGGCACTGCACTGACTCATCGCAGAGCTGTCGCAGCTGGCCTCTTGCCCCAACGCTGCGGGCGCCCAACCGAGAGAGAGAGTGCCGTTGAGATGCAGACTAGTGTGGCTGTACCCCCAACACCTCTGACCTTTCTGGGACCGAATTTAATTCCATTCCAGTGACGCAGATGTGGAACATGAAAGTAGGAACACTTTAATACAGGTAATACAAAGCTACAGTTGAGTCAGCGCGCGCACACACACACACACAATCTGTAAATAGCACTGCTCTACCAGCTTCCGTCCTCTGGCACTCGCCTGATATTTACAGTCATTCCATCTTTTTCTCACGAGGGAGACCCAAGGCCCCTGTATGGGTAACATAGTCATGCTGCGCTATGCAGCCAGACTCAGATGTGTTCGAGGAGCAGTGGGCACCAAAAACACCTCCTCCCCCAGTGAACAGGAGTATCACCAGTATGAAGCACACTGGTGTGGATCTCCACACTGTGGAGCCCAGCAGACAGAGTACACAGGACGTGCAAGGCAGACGGCAGGTGAGTACCTTTCCCACCTTTCATCTCCTCATCTTCTGTGGTGTTGCTGCTCTCAGTGGAGCCCTGGGGAGGCAGGCGTAGGAAACAAAAGATCAAAAAAGCACACACACACACAAGGCGCACACAAGCTAGGCGATAGTCACACCAACAGCATATGCAGGTATGTCAATCAAATAAGCCTTTCAGCCAGCCCCCCCCCGTGAAGGAATGGTCCCAGGAAAAACATTAAGCTGTGTGCTATAGAGGGTTGGGCTCACCTTCATGCCATCAGCAGCATTGTGCACCACTGTGGTCTGAGGTTCCTACATGGATCATGAGAGAGAGATGGAGAGATGTTACCACAGAGCACAGAATCACGCAGGAGGGGCTCAGTATGGCCCCTGGTCTGGACAGAGCGGCTGGCAATGACAAGCCCTGGAAAGGAGCAACGGACAGGCAGCAGGTTCTGTGGACACGAGAACTACCGAAGTATGT
Organism: Chitala chitala; assembly: GCA_025773905.1. Taxonomy (NCBI): domain Eukaryota; kingdom Metazoa; phylum Chordata; class Actinopteri; order Osteoglossiformes; family Notopteridae; genus Chitala; species Chitala chitala. The sequence goes on from JABJVR010000036.1 coordinate 409,488, forward strand.
GAGGATGGGGGGAGGCAGATGGGTACGGAAGTGGGCCGAGTCGTGACGTGCCAGCATTCCCCCGGCAACGTGGTGAAGAGCTGAGGAGGAACCATGGGGCTTCACTGCAGCTCAATTAAAAGTAAGCACAACAGTGTCCCTCGTTAAGGAAAGTAATTACTCATTTATTGACTGTTGCCATGATGTCCCATGTAAAACTGGGCTACCACTGTCCTAACTGCTGTTTCAGCAGTCTGCTTTCACACTGTCCTTTGTCAAATATTACTTGTGTGCCTTTGTGACTTGGTGGCCCAATGGGTAGAAGATCAGGCTGGGATGCAGATTCGAGTCCCAGCCCAGCCACCAGGTGTGTCCTTGAGCAAGACACCCAGCGCTAGCTCATTGTAACCTGTATGTGAAA
>JABJVR010000036.1:409987-427099 GCA_025773905.1 Chitala chitala
CCCCCACCCCCCCCCCCCCCTCACCCATCCCCCCACTCCCCACCCCCCACCCCCCCCCCCGCGCCACCCCCGCCCTGCCCCCCCCCCCGCACCCCCCCCCCCCCCGGGGCGGGGCGCGAGTTCACATCCGATGACTCCAGGCTTTTTTGTCACTGGCACTTAGGAGATCCATGACTATAGTGTCCTGACGAGGCAGGAGGTAATGGAAAAAGTCTCTTGCTCCACCCCAAAACATCAGACTGTGGCCACTCCTGGGACCACATCAATCATCTGCTAGCACCAGGCAGGGTTGATTTCACAAGAAAAACAGCTTGGGCTTCCAGTGATAAGTTAAGAAAATAGACCACATCGTCTGAAACAGTTAGATCACCAGTTCCACATTTGTTCCGGGGGTTGCATCTTCCCTAAGCGCCTGGTCCTCAATCAGAACAGTTCATATAGGACCCTGGTGCAGCCATGGGAACCCGATATCAGTGAAACCCTTAAATATGCTGTTCCTGTGGAAATGGTTGAGGGAAAAGTAAAGGTAAAAACACCTACAGGCTGTGCTAACAAAAGGTCTGTAAGGGTATGAACTTCATCTTATCTTGGCCTTCCAGAACAGTGCTGTTGTAACCTTATGGTAGAGGGCTACATCGTCCACTGCACCATGTTCCCTCAAAAGCCTTTCAAATCGAACCCCTTGTCAGGTGCCACAGGAGATGGGGCCTGATGGTGATGTTTAACTGCTTTTGTAGGTTACCTGTGACTCCAAAGAAAGGAAATTTCCTGCTGAATGAGCCCACGTTGCTCTTGCAGCTGCCTAGTGCAGATGGACTTCCTAAAGCACAGAACTTGGCTTTCTGATTGTTGTGCTGCTGTGGTGCATTGTGGGACATGTAGTACATATGAAACAAATGGCTCTGTGTGCTGGCAACATAACCAGTGATGGCCACATGATTTGTTAATGTGACCATCTGTATATGCTCTAATTTCTATCATTTTCTAAAAATAAATCAGTGATTTGTGAAGGTTTTAAGATTATATCAGTGAAGTTCTAAACCGTCTGACAAGAAGGAAATTTTTATTTTTATTTTTTATTTAAGATGGAAACATATGCACCAACACAGTACTACAACTAACATTCCCACACTTAATATATTTTTGTAACTGTCTGTCTTTCACACTAGTCCCCAAGATATCTTTATTGAATGTACACAGCCATAATCGTTGAACTATATGCAAATCAGATGTTTACAGATTCTTTCACAGACTTTCTGTGCGTGGTGTATATGAATGAAGTTTTCGAAGAGCATTTTGAGAGGGTCTTTTTTATTTATTTATTTATTTTAACAAATGTGTGCTTTGATTTGGTCCAGGAATGTACGTTGTTGAGGTAAACCTGATGATTATTTGTGGGTGGGTATCAATAATTATAGGTTTTTATCAAATCGCAGCAATTACCAGCTCACTTAGCAGGCCGGCGTGAAAGCCGCACAGAATGTGTTGTTTTTTTAAGTGGGACTATCAAGGCATAGTTCTGCTGAGGTTTCCAGGGCTTGGCCTGGCCTGGCCTTCCCCCACATGTGAAATGTGACACTTTGTTTTTAAAAAGAGTCACGTGAAAATGCAGTGCAGGGGTAACCGTGCAGGGGTAGAGAAGGACTGCCTAACTCGTCATAGCACTCTTACTCTGCACTTACCTCCTACGCCTGGCAGTTTGGCTACTGGCATGTTTCTGTACCTGTGTTTTATGTACTGGTCAGTCACAGGTCTTGGCGCTTGACCTCTGACCACTCAGCTGTTGCTTTTCTCTGCCAGCTCCTTTGAACCCGTCACTGCCTGCCAATTCCCTTCCTTTCAGTTGTGCATTCAGGATGTCTGTTGCAAAAATCCAGGCTCGTGTTTTATCTGTGCACTTTCACCATGATGACTGACCGCTCTTTTGTTTCACTGTGTTTTTAATATTGTCCTTCATCCACCACCCAGTGTAAACTTTCTTCAACATGTTTTTTTTCTCTAGGGAATTTTAAAAAAATGGCGTGATCTGAGGGTTCTTTTTTTTTTTTTCCCCGTCTGTTCGAGGGGGACTGGTAGGGTGGCTGAAATGGCCGACCTCATGCCTGACAGGGAGCTGAGTATGGTGGAGATCCAGGCCTGATGGCAGACAGAGACAGCAGTAGACGTGGGGACTGGGGGTAGCATGGTGTGCTGGTACTCCCTCAGTTCTCATACTGAACCAACAATGGGATGGGCACACAGTAACATGACAGCAGAGCCAGAAAGTCTGAGACGATGGTAGGTGGGGGGGGTCACAAATTGGCCCCCAGAGGACCAAGTAGGGAGGCCTGGGGGGCCCTCACTGGGCTCAGGTTACAGGCTAGGAAGGCAGAAGCTGAGCCAGAGAAACATAGCCTGCAGCACCACTTTGTGCAGTAATGAGTACATGTAGTTGGTGTTTTCGCCCTAAGAAGCATCCGGTTTTTATTCATTTTGACAGCTTTGTACAGTACCGACTGATGTTAATTCCCTGCTCGGGCACCCTACCTTCTTCAGTGCAGTCCTTGGGAGTTTGGACTGCAGTCTTCAGGTTAGCATCACTTTAACTGTTTGTAATAATCCCTCTGGATCTTAGATGTCCAGACACGATTGAGTGGCCTTCTCCCACCTGCAGTGCCATGTTCAGCTTTGTGTCTGTACTCAGGGTGCAGTTGCTGCCATAGGAGTGAACTGATGTATGCAAGCTGTAGAAAAATGGCAAGATCTTCAAGTCCAGTTTCTGTTTTTAGTGTGTGTTTAGGAACCTTCAGCAGGGCTGTTGAGTTGAGGTGCTTTGGGATGTTGTTTTCGGGCTGAGACGCAGGGTGGTGGTTTCATAGGGCAGGCTGCCCTAAATTAGGAGCACTCTTGTGTGAACATGGGCGTTGGTGTCTTGTCACATGTGCACGATCGCTCTGGTTCATGCTTTATTTTCATTTCCTTTTGTCTATAAAGATTTTGAAGCCAAGATGAAACACTGATGTCTTTAGGCACCACTAAAGGAAGTGAGATGCTTGGGAGGGGGATGACTACAGTTGGCGTTAATTGGAAAGTGTGCGCATCAGGTGTCTGTGAGCTCTGTATTTCACTACTTACCATAGTGAGCTTTTCTAAAGCATAACACAGTTTCAGCAGAAAATATTAATGGTCAAACATTTTCCTCCCCCTGGTACCCCCTCCCGTTCCTTCAGAACTTTGTTGTTCACCCATTAACCAAGGATCATGCATGTATGAAAAGTAGGGCACAGGTCAGAGACTGCCCTTTCCCCCCACCCACAGGCAAATGTGAAGCGACAGACACTATCCAATTCTGGCATTAATGTGTCTCCCTCCCCCTGAAAGTGTAATTGCTGAATCCACTTGAACACATCCTGTGACAGTATGCGCTCTGTTTGCTGCTCTTGTTGCATATTTTCCAATCTGTCAGTGCTATAAGAACAAGGAAGTCTGCTGGATTTTTTTTCCTAAATAGTTGGGAGGGATGTTAATTTGGAGGAAAGAAATTGTCGTTTGACATCAGAGAGAACAGTTGAACACCAAGGCATCTTGTAACCTCTGAACTCTTCTAGTAAATGACCTCTGCTGCAGCATGAGTTCTGATGCCCCCCCCCCCCCTTGGTGTGCTTGACCAGCGTTTTCATCCCAGAGGCACCAAGTTTGTTTTTGAACTTGGATCAGTGCAGTTTAGCTTTGTGTTTTTGTTTTTTTCCATTACCCCAGGGTTACAGAAAACGGACTCAACTGGAAAAGAAGACTTAAGTTCTGTCCTCATCACCAGTTCCTCTGACTGAACCCCTCCCCAAGCATTTTTGGGGGTTCTCCTCCCTGCTGATCTTCATCTGGCTGTTTCTGGCCTCTGTGCTTTCTCTGGCTGGGGGCATCCAACGACAAGCACCATCAGGCTGACAGGACTCCGAAACTGTGCAAGGGACACCAAGAGAATGACGAGGGTCCTCGTCTGCGTCTTCGTTCTTGTGCTCTCTTTTGACTCTGTGTTCACAGCTGAAGGTAAGTTTACTGTGTGTGTGTGTGTGGGGGGGGGGGTCATAAACCCATTCTCATAATTCTGTTCAAAGAATCTGCTTCAGAATTGAATGGCCCAGTGAAAACATTACAAGGGGAAAAAAAAACAGCATTCCAACATTTGTCAGCTATATGTTGTCATATGTATATATTTGAGTTATACTGCAGTGAAAACATTAATCAGCATTAACAGAGTGCAGGAAAACAAGCTGGGTCTGGTGTTTTGTACAACCCCATATGTATAATGTGCTGCTTTCACTTTGATCGAAATAAGCAATGTGTGCAGGCTGTTTGTGTCTCAGGTTTGAAAGGTCCTTTTCTTTGCTTTCTTGGCATGCTGTTGCTGTTTGCACTGTCCTGCTGTGTGTGTGTGTGTGTGTGTGTGTGTGTGTGTCTCCCATGGAGAATGAATGCCAGCCCTGGACAGGCTATTCTTGGAAACAGGAAAGAGCAGCGTGCTCTTCAAACACCAGGGTTGGAGTCCAGCATCAGTCGTGTCCAGCATGGGGATTTGGGCACTGCCCTTTTCAGCTTCCAGAGAGCAGGATGCCTGTTGGGAGTCGTACTGTGGAAATGCCGACCCTGGAAGCCTTTGTCCCTGCTTTCACAAGTTACTGTCTCTGGACATGCGTGAAAGGACGGCTGGCCACCCGCACTGGGGAGCAGATGATCAGTAATTCTGAGGGTTTTCGTGAAGATCTGCTGCTTCCTCCCTTGTGTTTGGCCTGTTTGCTGGCCTGCTGATTTGTCTTTCATATGTAGTTTGTGAAAGATTCTGTCCAAGTGGCTTCAGTATTTCCAGATTTTAATAATAACTGTGGTATATAGATGCCGTCAGAAAGGCAAAATCTTTGGAATGCTCGCTATTTGTTTACCATGCGGAAGAGGAAGCGGTACAAGAACTGGCCTTTAGCTTTTACTTTTCATGCAAATGTTGTCATGGGAATAATCCGTTGAAATCAGATGGTAGTAAAATGCGGCTGGTAAAACTTTACCTAGCGTGTCATTCCTTAGCTAAGCAAGAAATATAGTAGTATTTTGTGAACATATATTTAAGAAAAGGCTTGAATCCACGACCTTGTGCTGTAACACTTGGAGGACTGGTGTTGATAATGGGAGGTGAAGTTCCTAAATGGGTAGACTGGTTTGCTTTCTAAAGCCTCACACACAAAGCCTGTGCTTCAGAAAATGTCTTCAAGTGAGAGACACTGTAAATATAGGTACTGTAGTGTTAGCGAACAGGGAAATGTATTTCAGTGGGCAAAGGATGTCTCAATAGGAGGCAAATCTTGCAAAGGACAGTAGTGAAACTGGTGTTAGCACATGGCTTCTGTACAACGCTACAGTCAGAGGGGTCTAAGTGTGTGGCCTCTAAGCAGACTGCATGTGTAACTTGTTAACCTGGCAGATGCACCTTTTCTGCTTTTGCTAAGGATGGAATTGTGTTGCAAGTACTTCCCACCACCCTGCAATCCTGAAAAAACAGTATTCCAGCTCCTGATTTACGAGCAGCACTCAGTATGTATCTGTTCTAGCAACGGACCCTCCTTCCTGCTTCCATGTGCCAACCTGCCCCTGTTGCAGAACGACCCCGCCCCCGAGTCGGACTCTTTCCCCCTGGTGTACCGGGCGTGCTGCCCAGACCTACTACAGGAAACTCGTTGAGCCTATTGGTGGCTCTTGGTCTTCCCAGACACATTAACCATTTCCTGTACAATGTCAAAGGGTTGTTAATGGGTAGGGAAAAAAAGTTGTTTATATCAACAAACGCAAATACTCCAAAGACTTCATTGTTTCTGTCGTTCACAGAAATTTCCTATGAGTGCACCCAGATTGTTATGCCCCTGGGCAGGCTGAGAGAGATCTGTGAATGGTGTTTTCTTTTCCTTTTTTCTACAAACCAATAGGTCGACCTTAGGCGTAACCTAACACACATTACTGCTTGGCTTTAGCCGTGGGTATTAAAAGCAGCCTTTAGGACAAATGTGAAGTAAACAGGCCATCTCTGGTAGCTGCTTGTCTGCCTTCTGAGACTGCCTTCTGTTGACGGCCCAGCTGAGCAGATGGCCTGTCCTGTGTTTGGGCTTCTGCGACCTGGGCAGGGTTGAGAAACCTTGTAAATACCCAGATGACCCCATTTAACCCTGCCCATTTAAAATAGTTTTTGACTTTGTTTTCCTTTTAAGCCTTTAAAATATTAGATGTATATGTTTAAACACAAAATTTTCAAGGTTGCTTTGGTGGTGTATGAAGCAACTAAATTAGTAGTTAACGGTGAGCAGGAGCCTACAAGCCAGGCCTGGTCCTTTAAGTGAGCCGCCGTCACCGTGCCGTGTTTTGGGAGGTCTCTGTACGTCTGCACATGCGCATGCTTGTGCAGGCGTGCGTCTTGCCAGACCTCAGACTCCGTGGTGACGGGAGTAAGAATTAAACACATATGTGGAAGCAGGCTTGTGTAGGGGGCAGGGTTCTCCTCTATTCCCCTTGCCTGCTTCAGCAGAGCTCTGACAGAAAGGCAGGCATGTAGTGAGGATGCCTGGTTTGAGACTCTTGTATGGAAAAACTGTGTACAGTGGTCAACGTGCTGCTGCCAAGCCCCCCCCCCCCTTTAGATGATTATGTCCAACTGAAGGTTTTTCCCTTCAGCAGATAAACCTGAACGTCGTCTTCGAGCCGTCTGGCTCGGGACTTGTTACTTGCTGCACTCCCAGGTTCCTGGTTTATTTACTGCTTTGTGGCTTTAACTCAGCACACCAAATGTTAACTTTGTCAGGTGATGAAAGATTCCCAACACGAAAAACATTTTACCAATGTAAATGCCCCCCTCTTCCCCTTTTTAATTATGTTGACATGTGATATGGGGTGGAACGGTCTGCTGCGATTTCTCTCTCGGCTCGCTCGGCCCGGAGACGTAAATAGCTCGGCCCAAAATGTCTCATACCAAAGTACGTGGTCATTTTTAGAACGAGGATACAAATGCAGTTTTCTTGTGCTTTTTAAAGCTTGCTTGGTTGTTTGTTTGAAGACACTGTTCTGAGTATGTTAATTTCACTGTTGTGTATGCGTGTTTGTCACAACGTAGGAATGTTAGAGAAGTTGAGTTATTTGGTGTTGTCTAGTGCAGGCATTTACATTAAGGCAGTTATCTGTAGACCTGCCTGTGCGTCTCTCTGTCTGCGGCCAGCTGCATGAATACAGGTGCCTCAGTTTCATGCTTGACGTTGACATTAGACCCTTTCAGTCTGTCAGCTTATGAACATTAATAGCATTAATTGTTTTTGTTTGGCAAGAAAATGCAAAGCTATTTTCCCTCAGTCCAGTTCTTGTGCTGGTATGTTTCCATTATGTCTATGTTAACATTGTTATTGAGAGCCTGGTTTATGCTCTGGCCGAAACACTAGTGGCTCGTGCTGACACGCCCCCACTGGCGTCTTGACATGAGAAGAGCTTTTATGTGCTGCATGTGCAATGCTGCCGTCCATCGCAAAGGTTGTTGTTACTGGTCGGGAGACTGGTGACTAAGGACGGAATGCTTTTATTATGCTGTTCTGTTTCCCAGGTGCAGCTGGGCTGTGTTAAAGAAAAGTGCTCCAGCCATGGAAATGGGATTCATTAGGCTAGATTCCTGGTTCAATCGATCATATTATTCTTCATCCCACACCCACCCCCCCGGAGCTGCATTGCGGAGCTCATCACGAAGTCGTGCTAATACACGTAGGTCTTATCCCCCCCATCTCCCTGTCTTTTGCGTCTTGTTCAGGAGGACAGAACCCAGACCACGTGCTTCAAGGAACAGGGGCTAGACAGGACCCGGATGCACGACAGTCCCGGTTAGTGGACGGTGCCACCGTGGCCCCTGAAGATGCGCCCCGTTTCCTTAGCTGCTACTGCTCAGGACACTGTCCAGATGATGCACGCAACAGCACCTGCCAGTGAGTTCCCCCTGCTGACCTACCTCTGTATTGTCCTTTGTGTTTTAGCTCTTATGTGGTGTTAAACTGCCACCGTGTTCAACAGCAGAGAAAACCCCCTTAATGAGCTTTTGAAGGCAGTTAAAAACAAGAGGAGTGTACAGAATGTTCAGACTGCCCAAGGATAAAGTTCACCACAACCTTCCTTTCAGCTGTTCACCATTTCTCTGGGACGTGGATTGGAAGTAGGCCGTTAAACTGATTGCTTATGTGCTCGTCTCTTTGCAGAACAAATGGCCAGTGTTTTGCTATAATTGAGGAGGATGAGAATGGAGAACATATCCTTACTTCAGGCTGCATGAAGTACGAGGGCTCTCACTTTCAGTGCAAGGTGTTCTATAACCCGTCACGTCTGCTGCCCGGGGCTGTAACACCCCTGTGCACACTCCCTCTGCCTTTTGCAGATTGGTTTAAAAACCAATGTTCTGCCTGTTTTCTTCATTAAATGTCCTACAAACTCCGTTCCAGTCCTAGTAACACAATGCTTTAGGGTGAACATAATTACCCTACATTTCAGGACTCCCCAAACGCCCAGACGAGGCGGACGATTGAATGCTGTCAGAAGGACTTCTGCAACCGTGACCTGCAGCCCACACTTCCCCCACGCGTCCCTGCAGGTGAGCTCATGCTTCATCTCCTTCAGATGGATTTAGGCTCTGTGTGTGTGTGTGTGTGTGTGTGTGTGTGCTTGAGATGTACGATTGGCTGTGAGTTGGTCAGCACTGTGTCCCTCTGTCCCACAGACCCGTTCAGCAGTGCCCATTGGATTGCCTTCCTCATATCAGTGACTGCCTGCTGCTGTGTTCTCATCATCATCACCGTCGTCTGTTACTACAGGTTACTCTCCTCATCCATGTTTGCTGTCGGCATGAGAACTGATGTTCTGTTGTTTGGAGTGATCTATGCTTACTGCTGTCGGAAAGGATTTGTTTGACTGAGCGTGACTGACACATTAATGGCTACCTTGTGTTTAATGGGCGGTTTGATATATAATGAAGGTGGAGAAGTTTGGCCCAACTGTCTTCCAGACCGATAATAGTAAATGTAAAATATACTTTATGGTTTTTACAGTGGATTTGCACAACAGCTACTCGTATCTGATTGTCGTTTTCCCATCAGATATTACGATATCTGAGTGTGTGCTAACTGACAGGTAAAATTGTAAGTGGTAAGTGTTTGTCCAACTGCATAACTAGAAGTACACAGTTTCTGGTGTGCTGTCCATTTTCATTTTAACCTCTGCATGACAACGTAACTGCTTCGTGTTTGTTGTGCAGGCAGTTGCGTTGCTTGCCAGCCTTAATGATAGCCTAGAAGCGAGATGGTTTTTCTACCGGTATTAGGGATTTTAGTGATCTCTTACCTGGTAGGCACTCAGTTGTGGAGGATGAATGCTTGGTACTCTCTTTAGGAAATGGCCCCCCAAACAGATGTCTTGACTGGCTGGCCAATGGTTGTGTGTTTGGCAGATACAAGTGGCAAACTGAGAGACGGCGGTACTGCCGGGATCTGGAACAGGATGAAGCTTTCATTCCTGCTGGCGAGTCCCTCAAAGATCTCATCAACCAGTCGAGCTCAGCGAGTGGTTCTGGCCTCCCCCTCCTGGTAAGAATGAGAAAGGGAGCTGAATATGGAAACAATCGTGTGCGTGCATGTGCACAAGTGTCTGTGTGCTAGTATTTACCATAATATTGAAACATTATATGAGCACAATCAAACTCTGAAGCTTGTTTGCCTGCCAGGCTGTCAGTTTGCTTTCCTACCAACATCTTACCAACTAGTTATCCTGGACACCAGTATTTCAGCTAACTGTGTACATTTGAGAAAGAGCCAACACAAGCAAAACTTCTTAATTGGCCCCTTGGGCAATGCTTTAAACAGTGATATACAATGAAAACATTTGCCCTTTTTTTTGCCAGTAATAATTTTATCTTGATTTTACTCCATTTGTGTAGAAGTTATTTTAGAGTTGTCATTTTAATTGAATTAAATTTCATTTCTACCTGGATCATACAACTAATGGGAAAAACTACAGGAAAAAAAAGTGTGAACTGTTTAAATTCATTCCTTTCAGGCAGATCTTTGCAGGTGATCTGCTTTAAATCGGTCATGAAATATCTGAAACAAGCACTTTTATCATTTCTCCAGGTGCAACGCACCATTGCCAAGCAGATACAGATGGTGAGATCCATCGGCAAGGGACGCTACGGGGAGGTATGGCTGGGTAGCTGGCGAGGCGAGAAGGTGGCCGTCAAGGTGTTTTTTACCCGCGAGGAGGCCAGCTGGTTCCGTGAGACTGAGATCTACCAGACAGTCCTCATGAGACATGAGAACATACTTGGTAGGCCCTGGTCACAGCTGTTAAGCTTTCTGTACATTTATGAAAAAACCTTCTAGTTATGGATGCCCACTTTCTGGTGGGTGATATATATATCATCTGGTTTAGTAATGACGGATCCCAAGAGGCGGTGAGGTTGGTCTTTGACTCTTAAACAGCATATCTATCATTGATACATGTAGTACAAGTACAAGGTGTGACAGATGTTAAATAATATAAGATGCAGACATTTCGAAATATCCACACACCTGAAATTAAATGCAACCTTTTTGTTCTCAGGATTTATTGCAGCCGACATCAAGGGCACGGGTTCGTTCACACAGCTCTTCCTCATCACGGACTACCACGAGAACAGCTCTCTGCACGACTACCTGAAGTCGACCACTTTGGATGCAGCGTCACTACTGCGGCTGGCATACTCTGCAGCCTGCGGCCTGTGCCACCTGCACACGGAGATCTATGGCACGCAGGGCAAGCCCGCCATTGCCCACCGCGACCTCAAGAGTAAAAATATCCTGGTCAAGAAGAACGGCACCTGCTGCATTGCTGACCTGGGATTGGCTGTGAAGTTCAACAGGTACTGAGGCTTACTCAGAACCCAAGAAACAGTCAGTCTCAATGTAATGTCTTCAGGCCTACTTCTGAGAGAAACCTTTGAAGAATGGTGTGGTGGAATGACCAGAGTGGTAAAGGTTAACAGTGAGAAGTGTGTTTATAAAAGCAAAAGGAGCTCCTTTGATTATTCACAAAATATATTATAGTAATAATGTGCAGTAAAGTGTTTTATTCATGCAAATAACTACAAATGTGCATTATGCACACAATATATAGTATTAACACCAAAACCAAGGATTCTTGGTCATGCCCTACTTCCATCAGTGGAAACCACATTTAGTTATTAATGCATTATTACTCAGAATTCTGCTTGTCTTCCCATAGTGACAATAATGAGGTGGATATCCCACTGAGCGCAAGAACTGGTACCAAACGCTATATGGCCCCTGAGGTTCTGGATGAGACTTTGAACAAGAACCAGTTCCAGGCCTACCTGATGGCTGATATTTACAGCTTTGGACTGATCGTGTGGGAGATGGCCCGTCGCTGTGTTACAGGAGGTCAGGACCTGGGCGCGTCCTGTTTTCCTGTTCACCAGCCCTTTTATGCAGCTAGTAATTCGCTGTTGTGAACCATCAGCATGACCTATAATGATATTACAAGTCCATCACTGTCTCTCTCTGCATAGTCTGCTGTTTTGATTCATCTCTTCACTGCTTTGATCTTATCCTTTATCTTGAATGCAAATCTCAATGTGTTATTCATACAGACACAATTTCCCCCTCGTTGTTCACAAACTGCCTCCTTTTTCCAGTCCGGTGGTTGTTTTACTAAGCACAGCAGCTTGGATGGGTGGCTTACTTCTGTGCCCTCTGTTTTTCTGCAGGTATAGTGGAAGAGTACCAGCTGCCATACAGTGGTATGGTGCCCGTGGATCCATCCTATGAAGACATGCGAGAGGTGGTGTGTGTTAAGGGTCTGCGGCCGGCTGTGTCTAACCGCTGGAACAGCGATGAGGTACGATTCCTGAGCACAGCCTTAGGAGAGTGGAGTTAAGGCTTCATCATTAGTGTACACTGCTCAAGAGAGAGCGCATTTTTTAGAAGCGTCCTTTTTTTGTCCAAATGCTTCCTTAGTGTTTTTGTGGGAGTCAGTCATTCTAATAAACAAGTGGTTTGGTAAGACCTGTCCAATATAGGTAGGAACTTCCCAAGTGAAATCTGCTTTGTAGCACAGGAAGGCTGTTCTCCTGTCTTCAAACTATATAGAAAAATGGTGAGCCAGGCTAGATGTTTGGTGTACGTTTTGCAGCACTTTTGAGCTTTTGTTTTGTCCTTCTTTCAAGTGTCTGAGGGCCATGCTGAAGCTGATGTCTGAATGCTGGGCGCACAACCCTGCCTCACGCCTCACAGTCCTACGGGTGAAGAAAACTCTAGCCAAAATGGTGGAATCTCAGGATATCAAGATATGAGCGGTTCCCTTTTTGCAGCTGAATTTGACTTAAAAAAATTTTTGTGTTAAAATTATTAACTATTTCTATAAACAGTGAAAAGGGAGAAGGGGTAGGGGGGACAAGCTGCCTGGACGAACATGTCCATGTCCAAAACCTTGAGTCCCACCCCTGTGTTGTGGATAGCCACAAGCTGTGCTCTGTGTGCGCCATCTGCTGGACAACGCATGCTAACGCGGCTCTTCGTCATGCTGGAATCTTGCAGGAGAGGGAGCTGTCGCCCACGGCAACGAAATCTCTCAAGCCTTTAATCCGTCTTTGTGCTCTGGATGTTCTCAAGAGACCTGCCTTGGTTGGTGCTTTCTGTGAAAGTGGCGGATGACGTCATGTAGGCAGTTTAAAGGAAATGCAAGTGTCTCAGCAGAAGGGATAGGACGTTATGGAACTGGAGGATAAGGGAGAGCACATTGTATTGTGTTAGTCCACTGAACTAAAGAATTTGGTTGTTGGGGGACTTTTTTTCCCCCTCATCTGAATTTCTTAGTTTGGGAAGATATATTGTGTTAAGCAACATTGTCCAATATAAAAAATGACATGTATCCCGGGAAAATATTTTACTTCAGAGTATTTAAAAATTAATCTTTCAGAAATTAATTTTGTAAACCTTGTTTTTGTCAATCGTATGTATATGCAGTGTCAAAGTATTTGGGGAGGGGGGTGTACGAAAAAAGTGCTGCAATCGTCTTTATAATCTGTGCATGGCTTATTTTCTTAAACGCTGCAAAATTTTATGGTTTAAAATGTACAGAAAATATATACGTTTCCCCCCATTTCGATTAACATCGTGTTCAATGCATGTTAAGGATATTTTAGAAGTTAATTTATACACAAGTTCGCAAGGATAAAATTGTTTTACTTACCTTGGGTTTGTCGTATACGTCAGGTAACGTAGGCATATATCAAAGACAGGATAGAGCTGTATAAACCTTGGGTTTCCTCATTACTGTAAATTTCCTCACGATTCTCCACCAGATAGCCTTAATTTTCATAGACGTTATTTAACCTGCATATCTATTAAGAAAAAAATATTTGGTCATACAACTGCAAGTAAGGGCATGAAAACCTTTCAAGCGTGCAATGTTGTACACAAACCTATTTATTTAAACGTGCCTACATAAACTCTGTAAATATCATACAAGCTGAGCTAATGCATAATGGATGTGCGTGGAGAAAATACCACTGGAAGATTAAAAATAACATCAACGATGCGTCCGACGAAAATTTAGATCGTCCTTGTGAAAACTCAACGGCACCTGTTAAAAGTGACGGTTTAAAACGGCTGCGGCGCGTGAGCTGACGAGCTCTAATTTTTAAACAATCCGCATTCCCGCCTAAATTAACGGACACTCGTGCAGATGTTGCGTTCAGGCCCGTTTCATACGAGTTTATGTAGTTTCAACATATGGCGTTACAGACTTATGAAGAGGTATTCATACTTTTCCAAAGGTGTATGCTACGGACACACCACTGTGCTGGTTAAAATAAAACTGCGTTAAGTGTAAGTATTTGGAAACAAAAGTACTTAATTTTATTGAATTTCACTATGGTCACCGCAATGCCGTACTTGGATGTTGTCTTTTAATGTTGTGTGCGTAAAGTTCGTGTAGATTACATGAAATGTACCTTGTATTTTGTACAGAATATTGTTTTAAGAGGTGCCTTATGTTTACCATGAAAAGCTGTTCTGTGCTCAAGTTATGTCCGATGCATCAACTTTCAATTAAATAACCTTATTTTAGTACCCAGTATTGTGCTTTAGTGGTGTTGGCTGATTAAGTGAGAGTTAATTTACAAAGCGCGTCACAGTCACGGTATATTGGTGTAAAGTAGATCGTCAGATATACACTGGAGGGTTTGACCTTGTAGAGCTCTAGAAGTTGCATTTTAAAACGGATACTACATTTTAACGGGAGTAAAAAAAAAAAAAGGTAAGTAACACTAGCATCCTCTCACTGAGAGTTTTATCTTGTAGGCAGGATCTACCATGAAGGTGAGATTGGTCCATACCCAGGTTCCCTGTACACTTTATACCAGTATACAAATAATCCAAATTGAACAAACGCCAGAGCCGTATCTCAAAATTGTGGTAAGTGCAGCTGTGTCTCAACTGATGCAGTGATGGTGACAACATGAGCAGGATGAGATGAAGGGGGGACTTGTAACGTTACTGTGCATTTCACCTTGTGTCTGTGATTTTCCCCTGCTTGAAGAAATTAGCCTAAATTTATACACTTCGGTACCAAGTTCTTTTTCCATAAAAAGACACTTGTAGGGTACCACCACTTCAAATGATCTATTCCAATTTATTCCCTAGTAATACACAAATATCAGTAGTGTTTTGTGCTAAGCGGTGGTTCTCAGATGGGACACTAGTGCCCCAGGGGGGTGACTGACAGAATTACACAATTTGACAGTAAAATATTTTTTGACAAAAAGCCTCAAATTTCTTTGAAGAAATTTGCCTTCGCAAATTTCCAAAATTCACATTAAAAACATCAGCGGATACTAGAAAGAGAAAAAAATCTCACAAGAAGGGGTATACAAAACTAAAAAGCCCCAAAAACCCCAGGTGTAGCGGATATTAACACAAGTATACATTTGTGCAAATTTTGCCCAGCATGTCATTTGTTTCTATTGTCAGGTCATAAGTGTGTTACGAGAGGCTGGTTGAAATTACTCAAATTCAAATTTCATAACGGGCCTTTCCTCCAAAGCCAGCGGTAGTAGCCTTACTTTTCCTGTACGTTCTTGGGGAAATGCAGAGGCGAACATTACGTGTTGGTTTGACTGAAATACTAGCCAGCTGTGTAGTCAGGGGTGAACCACTGAATTCTGGGCCCTGTGTATCTGTACTTTTTGAGTGGCCCTTAAGCCTCCCTTCAAGGCTGTTGGAGTGCCCTTGTGGTGCTTGGGCCCTACGTAATCAGATCTACTATTCCCCCAGTCTGATGCTGCTGGATATAGCAAAAGCTTTTCAAAAATTTTGGTGCTGAAATGGAGTACAGGTGTTTCAGTTGCACTGGATATAGAACTGTGTTTCAGTTAATTGAGCAATCAAAGGCCATTAATCAAAGTACAGCTGTCCCTGGTATAAACCTGCTGTAATTCTCACATCTGAGATCTGGCTTTTTGTGAGCCTAGGGAAACATGGAGGATGTGCTGAACACAAGAGCACAGTTACACAGTTGTGCGCCCTCCAGTGGCCGGTTGTAGCTGTACACATAACGGTGATGGTGCTGAGAAGGACAGTTTGAACTGTTGCTGGGGAAGGTGGTGGCAATAGGTGGCATAACACAAAATATCTACTTGTTATTTTTTCTAGGGAAAAGTACCCTTATAGTATGGTTTAAAGTAAAACGTAACTTATTTTAATTGCTTTTTGTAGTAAATAAGGCACTGGAAGGATGATTGTGGTTTTCACAATGCTTGTGATCTTTTCTGTGTGCACTCTTAACACTTCTCCAGCACCTTCTTTATCAAAACCACAATGTTCTTCAGATCTTTCATCCAGTACCTCCACAGCCATGAGGTGTGACTGCAGGTGAATGAGGTGTCAGGTACCTGCCTGCAAAGAAGCAGATCACGAACTGCTGATGCATCGTGGAGCGTAGCCAATCTCCAGCAGAGTCTGAGAACCTACAGGGAGGGACGTGGGGCTGACAGAGTTACGAGGGTTAAATGCTGAGTCAGGAACTAGAGGCACAAGGAGACTCAGTCGTCCCAGCTGACAGAGCAGAGCAGGCCATCAGAAGTGCTGGGAGAGCCGCAGACCTGCTATTTGCAGTACTGCATGTGCTGCTGTAGTCAGCTGTAAGGTGGCCTTTCTCGGGGCTCGAACCCAAAACCACTTGTTCACGCCTCTTTTATTACGGCCCTGTGGCTGAATTGGCAACATACTTCTGTGGGGGATGGGTATGCATATAAAGTTTGCAGGATGAAATTTTCACATTGTGAACACACAGCAGAATGTCAGCTCTGTTTACCAGCTCTATGATGCCATTTCAATTACAGGCTTGAGTGAGCCAATGAAAGTGTTGGAGAGGTAGGAAGGGGGAGAGAACGTGATGCTGAGGATCATGAAAAATCCAAAATCGGGCTACTCAGAGGAAGACAACTTTGTAGAGCTACGCTAGAGAAAGTGCAGACCTGCTGTGTCTCTGTAACTGCACCTAGTGGCCGACATGGGTAAAATGTTTGGCCATTCTACACTCAGCACTCAGATTTAGTTAACATCCCAGCCTTTGTAGACTGTGGCGTGGATAATGGTCGCGTTTTGCAGTCTGTTTTTCTTCCAAGTTGTCTGCATCAGTCGTTCTTGGTTAACCAGTGCACGTTGGGTCAAAAGGAGATATGAGAGACATTCCTATTGAAGTATGGTTCAGTTTTGTACTTGAACCCCTGTGATATGATTTGTGATGCATGTGATTTAAGTAGATACATGATTATGCTTTTACCCTATGAGATTGAAGCTTTGCCTGCCGTCATTTGGGTAGCACGTTGCCGTTTAAGGGCCAGGGTGTTGACGGCTGTAAAGTGGGCCTTATTCTGAATAGTTTGCATCTGCATACAGACTACAGTAATCATGAGTGATCGGGGCACAGATTTGTGACAGAATTTTGGAAGGAACAGAACAGTTATTTTAGTTCTTATGTGTATCTGGTGCTGCAGTGAAAGGGCATGTTTTTGTTCCCCTGTGC
>JABJVR010000036.1:427199-440468 GCA_025773905.1 Chitala chitala
CAATCAGATGTTAAGGGTGGGGAGTTAGAGACACCACCAGCCATTCAGGTGTTAAGGGTGGGGAGTTAGAGACACCAGCAGCCATTCAGGTGTTAAGGGTGGGGAGTTAGAGACACCACCAGCCATTCAGGTGTTAAGGGTGTGGAGTTAGAGACACCACCAGCCAATCAGATGTTAAGGGTGGGGAGTTAGAGACACCACCAGCCATTCAGGTGTTAAGGGTGGGGAGTTAGAGACACCACCAGCCATTCAGGTGTTAAGGGTGGGGAGTTAGAGACACCACCAGCCATTCAGGTGTTAAAGGTGGGGAGTTAGAGACACCAGCAGCCAATCAGATGTTAAGGGTGGGGGGTTAGAGACACCACCAGCTAATCAGGTGTTAAGGGTGGGGAGTTAGAGACACCAGTAGCCAATCAGGTGTTAAGGGTGTGGAGTTAGAGACACCAGTAGCCAATCAGGTGTTAAGGGTGTGGAGTTAGAGACACCAGCAGCCAATCCCCTGTGCAGGGCATCAAGTAAGAAAGTCAACCAGAAAGGCCTCTGTCCAGGATGTGGAATAACGAGCTCGAGAATGGCAGTTGTCTGTCATGTAGAGCAAAGCCTAAAGTGTTGATTTACAGTAGTTTTTAGCTGTGAAAAGGATGTGAAGCCCCTCCCTCGTACTGACACAACACCTGTCTAAGCACCTGTAATCTGTGCCTGGACCATAACACGGCCAGACAGGCAGAGCTATATGTTTTAATTCCAGTATGTCTGCTTTAAAGCTGCAGCACATCTCTATGTGCTACTGTAATACTGCGTGTGTGTTTTTACACAGCACAGGTTACAGTGATACTGTGTGTGTGTGTTTTTACACAGCACAGGTTATAGTGATACTGCGTGTGTGTGTTTACACAGCACAGGTTACAGTGATACTGCGTGTGTGTGTTTACACAGCACAGGTTATAGTGATACTGCGTGTGTGTGTTTACACAGCACAGGTTATAGTGTGCACTTTCATTATCCTTCTGTATATGAAACCAAAGATTTACACGTCATATCACGTTTAATCAACGTTCGTTTTTCTGCCTATTCCATCAGTTTTAAAGGTCAAAAGAAGGTGATTTTACTCAAATTTCAAGAGTTTACTCAATAAAAAAGCTTTTGAGAGAACTTTGTAGTATGGCATTTTTCTGAATATTTCAATCAAACAGAAGAGAAGATTTGAGTAAATGTTTACTTTGAAGAGGAGGAAAAGCTTTGCGTATATTTGGTCACCTGGAAATACTAAGTGTGAGAGCAGCACTTGAGTTTAAAAAAAGCACAAGTCCAGTGTGTTTTGCTTGATAATTAAACCTTCGTAATAATTAAAGTCTGACCTGCAGAAAGGACAAGCCTGAGAAACAAAATACGGCACGCTTCTACATTTAAACAAAAGTGATTTTGGCTCAGATCATAAACACAAAGGCCTCTGTTTGACATGAAAATGGCCAAATCTACAGTCTAAAACCATAGCTGATACTATAATATTACAGAAAATAAAAGAAACAGTCGTTGTCATGCATAGTTCTATTAAATGCTATTAGAAACTGTTGACTTGTCAGTTTTTAATTTGCAATATGAAAAGAGAGTTTGCAAGCCAAAAGAAATATTTTAGAATTTGCAGTGTGTAGCACCTTGGTTATGTGTTGGTCTTCCACTTCCTGTCAACCTGTAGCTAATCAACTGGGGAGGGGTCCTGCAGCGGGTTAAGCAGCTGAACTCAACGTTTCTGAACCGGGAGCATGGGTGCTGGACTGAGACGTGCTCTGTCTCCTCATAATAGTGTGTAACTTTCACACAGCTGCCCCTGGCGGTGTGGCGGTTTCCCGTTCCAATGTGAGAGGCCTGTTAGAGCTTGAGATCCTTAGCCACCTCCCAGGGGAACTCCTTCCGGCCAAAGTGGCCGTAACATGCTGTCTTCTGGTAGATCGGCCTCTTCAGGTCCAAGTCTCTGAGGAAACAACACACTGAAAACATTGGTCTGAGCTACAGTTTATGGAGAATGTTTGCAGCAGATTCAAGATTCCATTTACTAGGGGATGAACAGTTCTTACTGGAAATTTTAAGCTTTAAAACTACAAACTAAAAACGAGACTTTGAGGACTGTGCTCAGACATATTTCTGGGAGTGATCGTTTTCACGGTGAATCAAGGTAAACGTAAGCATAAGCGATGTGAAACTGCAAAGCAGAAGAGTTGTGGGTTTGAGGACCCGTACCGAACGATGACACCTGGCCGGAGATCAAAGTTCTTGTTGACGATGTGCAGAAGCTCCTTCTCTGACATGTGAGAGGAGCCGTAGGTGAAGAGGGAGATGGAGAGGGGCTGGGCCACCCCAATGGCGTAGGACACCTGTAAGGTGAACATGGTGTTACATGCAGGTATGACATCTGTACATGTTCTTAGTTTCCCACTTAGCTGAAACCTAGCGGCAGGTTTTTTTTTTGGGGGGGGGGGGTGTTCGGTCATCCATCAACTTGAGTTCTTTTATTGAATGAGTTTGTACAGGAAACAAAAGTATTGTCCGTGATTCAGTTATCGAATTTATTTTCCCACCTGTCAGGACAGGAAAAAATCTAGTTCAGGGAGAGTTTATTTCCTGTTACCTTTCCTCATGTTTCAGATTTTACTGTCACGAGATACAAGTACATATTCCTGCAACTGGTATGTTGGAAGGGTATCAAAGAACAGAAGAAGTAAAGAAAAGCCGACCTAAAGGGCCATCATTGTTGGCGTTGAAATAAAGAAAACAACTTGCTTAGCTGCTGAACAGGAGCTTTAAAGCAGCTTACAGTTCGCTGAATGTTAATAAAATAAATCAGGATTATGATTAGAGCTACTCCTGGGACACGGGTGCACCCTCATTCCTGCTGTCCCCGCTGAGTGCTGAGAAAGGTTTGGGACACGGGTGCACCCTCATTCCTGCTGTCCCCGCTGAGTGCTGAGAAAGGTTTGGGACACAGGTGCACCCTCATTCCTGCTGTCCCCGCTGAGTGCTGAGAAAGGTCCTGCATCACAGGGACAGCAAGACGTCTGTCCCTCTCTGCTGTCACATTCACATGAAAGCAGCAATACGAGTATGTCTACTCACGCTGAGTGACTTACACAATGCCCCCACCCTCACCTGTACCGACACCTGTAGCGCCCCACCCTCACCTGTACCGACACCTGTAGAGCCCCACCCTCACCTGTACTGACACCTGTAGTGCCCCACCCTCACCTGTACCGACACCTGTAGCACCCCACCCTCACCTGTACCCACACCTGTAGAGCCCCACCTGACCTTACCTGTACCAGCACCCGTTTGCACAGCTTGGCCATCACTAGTGACTTGGCAACCCAGCGGGCGGCGTAGGCGGCAGATCGGTCCACTTTGGTGTAGTCCTTGCCAGAGAAGGCCCCTCCGCCGTGAGCGCCCCACCCGCCATACGTGTCCACGATGATCTTCCTCCCGGTCACACCAGCATCTCCCTGTGCAAAAGTGGGCCACACTCTGGCTGCATAGCTCAAAGTTTCTCATCATTGCAGGTGGATCATAAGTGACACTCACTGTTTGAGTCAGTCCTGGGTTGTGCATGTGATGAAGTGCTGGACATGTTCTGACGAACTGGGTCACCCAACAGTCAACCCAGGAATGGCCCAAAATAGACATGGGTGTCGACGAAACATCAAGTGTTTACGCGAGCTTGTACACAAGGGGCGGGGCTGACTCACCTGGGGCCCGCCAATGACGAAACGGCCGCTGGGCTGCAGGTGGTACACGGTCTTCTCGTCCAGGTACTTGGCAGGCACCACAGCCTTCACCACCTTCTCCTTGAGGATGAGCCGCTGCTGCTCCAGTGAGATGCTCTCGTCGTGCTGCACGGAGATCACCACCGTGTGGACCCTCACGGGAACCACAGCGCCCTGCTCCTGCGTGTAGTGCACGGTCACCTGGGGGGAGAACGGCGTGCAGGTAAGATACAAGCTGACGCTATCGTTACGTATTGTTTTTTATAAAAATAATATCACAGCTTGGCCTCATGGAAGAGCATCACAAAAACGTGGGTCATGGTTAAAAAAAGTTTGGTAATAATGGACACTCCGGCACCAAACACGTCGGCGCTGATGGCACCGTCAGCATCGTCGGCAGGACTCTGTTTCTGTGACAGCTGAGGCCACTCGTGTATCTCCTTCCGATATGAAGAATGTCAAGAACTTCAAAATAGCACCAGGGTTTCAACTTCCAGGCAGTGTCAGAGCGCCTTGAAAAGGCACAAGGCAGAGCGACAGGTGGACAGGGACGTCCACATGAGCCCAAACAGGATGAGGTCCAGCTCCCCCAACCCTCGCAGCGCTTGCTAAAATGAGTGCCGGCGTGTCAGAAGTACGCCTGGGTTTTGGCAGGCTCATAGGCTGCAGAAGTCTTCTTATGGCAAAGCTAATCCAAGTCACGTAACAGTACTGGCACTGGACTCTGGCTGTTCCTCTGCCAGACAGTTCCTAGACACTCAGTGCTCCAAATACAGCATAGTGGTCTAAGGGCAGGTCAGAAATGCTCCCTGCTAGGGTCTGAAAATGTAATTCAAATAAGGAATACAGTCAAATAATGACACGGCTGTGGGCATACCTCACTGCCAGCTGTTAGCCTTTAGTACCTGAGTTTTGGAGTCTGGGCGGAGCCAGGAAATAGTGCCGTTACGCCGTAGCTCAGCCATCTTGGCGTTGAGTTTGTGGGCAAGGACTATGGTGAGCGGCATGCACTCTTCTGTCTCATCGGTGGCGTAGCCGAACATCAGGCCCTGTGGGGCATTGGCACGGCAGGGTTAGGCCTCAGGGTAGGATCGGCGATGGCAGCACGCACCTGGCGTCTGGGCGAGACGCACCTGATCGCCGGCTCCGATGTCCTGCTCGTGGCGGTCGATGTGTACACCCTGCGCGATATCCGG
Source organism: Chitala chitala (assembly GCA_025773905.1). Taxonomy (NCBI): domain Eukaryota; kingdom Metazoa; phylum Chordata; class Actinopteri; order Osteoglossiformes; family Notopteridae; genus Chitala; species Chitala chitala. The sequence continues at coordinate 432,148 of JABJVR010000036.1, forward strand.
AGACTGCTGCTCCAGCGCCACGAGAACGTTGCACGTTTTGTAGTCAAACCCTGAGGGGTGAGCAGCACATCTCAAAGTCCAACAGGTGGTGAGTCTGGCGTTAAAACCTGCTAATTTCATGCAAGGAACACAACATTCATTGTTACAGTGAAGTGGGTCAGAGATTGGACTTAATCCCAGTCGAAAGGGGAAACCCTGGTGAAAACCAGGAACCTCCTACCCTGCCCTCATACATCTCTGCTGTATCTGTGATCAGCCACGGATAACTGCTAGGAGCTCCAGAATAAAACTGTCCTGCTGGTGGTGTTACATCAAGCGACAGACAAAGTCTCCTCTGTTGACAACAGTGTCATGGAGATAAGGCAGCGCTTGGCCGCTGGGAGAACACTGCTGTATCATCTTAAATTTAACAGCATCTTTTCACTGCTCTAGAACCTTAACCACAAACTTAATATTATTGCTGTTGTTCTGTTGCATTGTATGCTTTACTTATACAATTGCACTTTTTTGGAAGATTGGAAGTAAAGCTGCACAACAAACGGCAAAAGCTGTGTACACACACACACTTGGCCGACCTTGTAGATATTCACACACATTTTGAACTTGTGTTGTAGAAAGAGGAGATTCCATTCTGCCTGACCCCCTCTCCGCCTGACCCTCTCTCCATCTGACCCCCTCTCCACCACCTGACCCCCTCTCCACCTGACCCCCTCTCCGCCTGACCCTCTCTCCACCTGACCCCCTCTCCACCTGACCCCCTCTCCATCTGATGCCCACCTTTTTCAGAGTTGTCGTAGCCGATGTGCTTGATGGTGTCTCTCACCACCTTCTGGTAGTCCACATTCGCCCTGGAGGTGATCTCCCCGCACAGAAGCACCATGCCGGTCTTGCACACTGTCTCTGTGGGCAACAGGCCAGTCACACGCTGGCCGTCACACACACTCGACTGGGTTACGGCATGCTTCACGTCACTCACCACAAGCCACCTTGGCGTCTGGGTCCTGTTTCAGGTGGGCGTCCAACACAGCATCGCTTATCTGGTCACAGATTTTGTCTGTAACAAACAATTGAGGAATTTACGTAATGACTGTGACATACTGGTTTATGGAGTACGGGTGTCTGGACCAAAATGAGAGAGGCGTATTTGGCGAGAGATGGGTGAGGGAAGGGCGTATTTGTTGAGAGATGACTGTGGAAGGGGCGTATTTGGTGAGAGATGACTGTGGGAGGGGCGTATTTGGTGAGAGATGGGTGAGGGAGTGACACTTATCTCCAGCCTCTACAGCTTACCTTTCTGCAGTCAGGGGCAAATCAATAAAGATTGTTTAAACAAGGCATCTAACCTTTGGTTTGTTTGTAAACTGGTGAAGAACATAAACAGTGCTGAGGAACACAGCATCAGGAGAGAGTGTTTATGAGTATCGGCACCTTGTAATCTGTAACACAGTGTCAGGAGAGAGTGTTTATGAGTATCGGCACCTTGTAATCTGTAACACAGTGTCAGGAGAGAGTGTTTGAGTATCGGCACCTTGTAATCTGTAACACAGCGTCAGGAGAGAGTGTTTGAGTATCGGCACCTTGTAATCTGTAACACAGTGTCAGGAGAGAGTGTTTATGAGTATCGGCACCTTGTAATCTGTAACACAGTGTCAGGAGAGAGTGTTTGAGTATCGGCACCTTGTAATCTGTAACACGGTGTCAGGAGAGAGTGTTTGAGTATCGGCACCTTGTAATCTGTAACACAGTGTCAGGAGAGAGCGTTTGAGTATCGGCACCTTGTAATCTGTAACACAGTGTCAGGAGAGAGCGTATGAGTATCGGCACCTTGTAATCTGTAATACGGTGTCAGGAGAGAGCGTATGAGTATCGGCACCTTGTAATCTGTAATACGGTGTCAGGAGAGAGTGTTTGAGTATCGGCACCTTGTAATCTGTAATACGGTGTCAGGAGAGAGCGTATGAGTATCGGCACCTTGTTATCTGCTCTGAGTTACTATAATAAAAGTCTGCTTTCAGAACTTATTATCTGCTCTCAGAACTTCCCTACCTTGCAGTTGTTCACATGTGAGAGCGCAGATGTGTAACATGAGTGTTCATACATATGTGATTCACATGCCAGAGCACAGCTGTGTGTGATGTGAGTGAGCGTTCATACGTGTGGTTCACATGTCAGAGTGCAACCGTGTGTGATGTGTTCACTGGTCACATTAATCCCTCCCCCATGATCAACTGACACCCCCATTCAGGACCCCCCCCTCCCCAAGAACAAGTGTGCAGCCCTGTAGTACTACCACACAAGGTGGGGTAAGGCCCTGTCAATGGAATTCCCTGTTCCAGAGCTGGGGGGGGGGGGTTAGGTTCAGCCAGATAATCTCCACTATTCTCAGTGCAAACCAGTACAGTATCAGACTGGGAAGTGAAGTATTCGCCACTGTACACACCATGTTTTACTGGGCTATTTTAGTATTTTCTTTTTTGAAGTTCGGTCCATTAAATACAAACAGTACACACACACACACGCACACACGCGCACACGCACAAACACATGCTGATTGTGTGTGAGGAACACCTGATCAGTCTGAACACCGACAGTGGGTCAGAGTGGGGTCAAAGTGTTGTCACTCACCTGGGTGTCCCTCTCCCACTGACTCCGACGTGAACATGAAAGACCCGTCATCGTGAAGAGAATCATGCAAGCCGTCCACTGGCCCGTTCATAGCTCAGACCTCCAGAGAAGAGCGCAGAGGCACGGCAGCGGGCAGAGGGGTGACAGCAAAAAGCTAAATAATAAAAAAGTAAGACGACAAGCTAAGAGGGTTTCCCTCTCGTACATATGCAGAGCCTCGAGGTACGCACGGTGTGCTGCACGCAAACAGCCCCCCTTGGTCCTTTGACAGTTCCACTGTCGTCTTTCCCTGTCTCTGTCCACGACATCGGCCCTATATATGGTTAAGAGAAAACACACATGCGGGTCATGTGAACCGGTGGGCCAGACCACTGTACACAGAGCACGGGGGGGACTACGGGGGGGTTACGTGCGGCACACTTTGAGGGAACTTTTCCTTTAACCCCTCGCACGCCGTGCTTTGTTCTCAGGATCACAGACCTGGGACTTGTCCAGCCTATTTCTGTGATTGTGCTCCAGTTTGGTGTGACAGACAGGGCGCTAATTTGTTAGCCTTTTTAGTATGCAATTATTACTTGGTTTGTTAGTCGGAAGAAGTGGACAACCATGACACTTAATGCTGTGTCTACTGCACCACGCTCAGACTCTCCTCGGGGATACCGTGGTGTCACGTCGTTTCACCTCTGACAGGGGTGACAGTTTCAACCTGTGGGACGCGTCCCACACGTGGGACAATTCCCAATTTTCTGTGGGATGCGAGAAGTGCTCAAGTCCCTCACAGTTTTTGGGGAGTATTGGTGGCCCATGTGTATGCGTCAATTTGTTGCTTTGCATGGATCATGTGGGACGCCGGTAAATCATGATTGGTTAATTTGGGACATTGGTTAAAAAAGGTTGAAAACCAAGGACCTAACGTCACTCACGCAGCCCTTTGTAAAAGCGAAAAGGGTCCGGTTGTGTGGACCTTCACCTTGCCTCAGACGTCCACAGGTGTTTGTGTCTTCCCAGGTTTCTCTTGGTTAGTTTTCTTTTCTATGCCTGCTTTGCCTCCCCCCACACATATTCTTAAAATTGTGCAGCTGTTTGCTCTTCACTCAAACTGTTCTTTGTAAATAATCGTTTCAAGTTTGCCCCTAATGTTGTTAATGTACTGTATGTTATTATAGCTGTATAAATAAGCAAATGATGTTGACCTAATGACCTTAATTTAAACATCAGTGTAAACTGGAATGTGGTCCTAATGACCTTAATTTAAACATCAGCGTAAGCTGGGATGCGGGCCTTTCAGCCTGGCACCAGAACTACGTTGGCTTGAGTCGTTCCTGCCAAACTTGTTGTTGTTCGGTTCTATTCCGTTCTGGCTGCTTTGCCATTTCCCATAACCAGCGTCCCGTACATAATGTCCGAACTGTTGACACAGTGCCTGCTCACACACTGTGTAAATATCATGACAGTGACAGAGCTGTAAACACTTTTTGTGCCACAGGCCCGCAGTTTTTTCTCTTATGTGTTTGAAACCACAGGGATGGAGAGCTTCTGCGTGTGTGTGTGTGTGTGTGTGTGTGTGTGTCCACACGTGTGCACTTGTGCGTGATGGTTCGCTGTTTTATCTGTGCATTTCACCCATGCTGGGCGACACTCCAGCAACTAACTGAAGGTAAAACACAACCAAACAGGACTGAAGAAGAGAGCTCTGTGTGTGTGTGTGTGTGTGTGTGTGTGTGTGCGCGCATGTGCGTGCGCGCCCACCTGCCAGGGCGGCTCAAGGCTGAATCCGATAAACACCTGTGTCCTCGCCTGATTGTGAAACTCCTGTTTCCCAAATGCAGGCCAGTGCAGGTCCTACATTTAGGGCCCAAAGGTCAAGGAAATAAGTTAACCAGCGGATGTGATGCCTTCATGTTTTAATTATGCAAATGAGAACTAATTCTTATAATTAGTAACATACTGGAATCAGGGTGAAGAGAAGAAACAGAACCTCAGTACTTAAATTAATCTCGTATTGATTATGAGTTGGGGAAAAAAAGCCTTATAAAATAGTGTTATACTTCAACCAGGCTGCACTGTGATTGGCTGTCCTGCACCCAGGCTGCACTGTGATTGGCTGTCCTGCACCGGGCCTGTCAGCTGCGGTGGTACTCAGTCCTCATGTTTGTGTCATTAGAATCACAAGTTCAGTCTGGATGTGCTCCCAGACGTAGGTGGGGCGGGAAACGCCACACCTCATAGGTCGGTTAGCTGTGACACACCCCCATAAGTTACTCAGGATCAATACTTTGCAATATTTTTTTAAAAATCGCTTCTATTTAGATTGTATCTCCAGTTTATCATGAGTAATTATGAGGTGACGGTGACCTCACCCTTTATATACCCTTTTAATTACATAAATTCTAATAATTTACTTGTCACGCAGCCCTAAACGGAACTGGGCATGTTCCGTATTTCACGAGACACACTATACATGTAAAACTGGATACACAGCAATGGTGACAGTCATTTCTCTTCTGCGATTCGGAGCACAGATGGTCGACAGACCAGAGATTTTGTATACTGGGCCATTTTGTGAATTAAGTCTGTAATATTTCCCTTACTGACTATACTGTTATTAGTTTAAAAACATGCAAAAAAATTCTCCATGTTACAGCATTTTAAATGGAAGATGGTCAGTAACACTTGGTGACACCTGTCTTACAGAGTTCAAACTACCACCCTTGCGCCCTAGGCTGCCTGGGACAGGCTCCCCACCACCCTGCACACGGTTGTATAATGGATGACTTTTTGGCTGCATGTCATTTTCTCCTGAACTGTTTCCGTACTGCATATGGAAGATGGAGACAGAAAACCATATTTCAATTGCAAGCACAAGCACGTTCGCGTTACGTTAACCAGTGCTATAACCGTGCACGCTCGCGACACCTGTGTACAGGGCCCGCGTGCGGACAGGTGGGCGGGGCTCGCTGACGCGGAGGGACCGCCCGGATCTACTTTCCCGTCACGCTCCTGCGGCGCTCAGGAATGTAACAGCTGCAGGGTGGGGTGTTGCACCCAGGCCCTCCTCAGCACATTCCTCCTCCGCTCAGCCAGTGGCAGCGCGTGTGTGACTTTCGTTTCACGTTTCACCGCCTGCTCCCCGTGCCCAGCAGTCCCTATAATAACTCTTACAGCTCCCCTGTTCGTCAGTGTCCTGTACTTATGCAATAGTCGACATTACCACGTTAAATAATTAGTTCGGCTAACTTTCAGTGTGATGTCAGACCACAGAAATCACACTAAACGATTCTTTTATTGTTTTATGTCAAAACTGAAAAACCTTGCGAAGCTATTTGCTTTCGGACGTATTATTTTAATGAAACTCTCAGCCAGTTGTTTAATACTTCTTTACTTAACTCGTGCCGTTAAGCACTTTTCCAAATAAGCGTCTACGTCACTAATTATTATTAATATTTAAGTTTTGTTAGAACTAATTGTAGTAATCTAGTTAGTAAATGACGCAGTTACAAATGTTTTTCATTTTCGTTTATAAAATACTTATAAATGCTAATAAAATGTTTACATTCGCGACGGGGGAAGAGAAACATTGTAACACCGTTTCCATGGAGACCAGAGACGCTCTCAGTCGCGACAGAGATTCCGTACCTCGGTAATGATGGCACTGATACAAACTCATAATTAAATTAGAAAACAACACAGGGATGTATGTATAATATATTAGTCCCAACCCGATAAAACGTTGTTGTAATTAAAACCGAAAGTCCCCATCGAAGACTTTTGGATTCACGCTATTTTTGGCGCTCATAAAACTTTCCTGTTTATATGCATCTCTGTGTGTAGTTATGCAGCTGTTGTCCTCATGAGAGATATGAAACGGCTTCTTATGTTTTTATTGTTGTTTTTTTTATTGTTTAGCCGTTAAGAAATGGACACAGAGTACCTGAAGAAATGCGTGGGCAGATGTCTGGTGGAAGGACTAGCAGAAGTGGCCGAGCAGCGACCCACGGACCCGATCGAGTTCCTGGCCCGGTGGACTTACAGACACAAAGAAAACTTAGACTACGAAAGAGAAGTGAGTTACATGGCGTGTCACACTCACTTTAGCTCCAAGTAGTTCCGCCAGAGGTCAGTGATGTGTCTGGTACAGCTTCTTAGCGAAATGACCTGTACTACATTAACATGGATATGTTGTATAAAGCGCCTGTGTAACACGATGCTCTGACGGGAGACAGGCGTTGCATGTTTAACTTGGAGCTGGAGAAAGCATTTAGTCATAAGAGGTTTATTTTTATTCCTACCTGGCAGCTACAATGTGTGTCTCAGACCAGTTTTTCTGAATAGTTGTGATTAATGCCTGCAAGGCCATTAAAATAATGGCCTAATGGTCTAATGTCATTTAATCCTGTTGTATGAGAAATATAATTCAAGAATAATTCATGTCTAACAAGTTGAGACTGTGGAACCATGGACTTTTCCCCAGAGGAGAGAGTACCGGGCAAGACTGAAGGAGGCAGAGGAAATCGCCATGATAGAGGCTGAACGCCTGAGGAAGATGCAGGAGGAAGAGGAGAAGGTTAGAGGACACCACGAGCACCCAAAGGTATGGGGACAGTGCCCTATAACACTTTAAATACATGCAGGTATGAGAATGCTTTTGTTATGGGGGGGCTACAGACACTGGCAGCTGACCCACACTTTGTGGCAAAATATAAATTTACATCACTGGCACTGTCACTGTCACTGGCATTGTTACTGGCACTGTCACTGGCACTGTTACTGTCACTGTCACTGACACTGTTACTGGCACTGGCACTGGCATTGTTACTGGCACTGTTACTGTCACTGTTACTGGCACTGGCACTGTTACTGGCACTGGCACTGTTACTGCTGTGCAGCTGAATATATCTATGTTTGTTCATTATGGAGTTTGTTCAACTACATGCAATGAAAATGACGGCAATATCCCAGCTCTTTGTCATGATGTTTGGCGTTGTTGATTTTCAGAAGTGTGTGTGTGTGTGTGTGTGTGTGTGTGTGTGTGTGTGAGAGAGAGAGAGAGAGAGAGAGAGAGCGAGTGCATGTCCATGTACAGTTGAGAACATGCACTTGGCTCAGTCAGTACAACACGGATCTGAAAGTTGTATTTTTTGACAGCCTCAAGACTGTGTAGACCCTATGCTGACGGTTGGAGGGGCAGTATTGGAGAGCCCAAGAAAACACACCCCCCCAGTTCTGGCTGCCATTGAGGAAGGGGTATGACTACCTAAACCATTTTATTAAAATGGGTAATTTTTTGTGTATGTACTCTCTGATTTCTCCATAATCTGATTTGCTGAAACATTACACACAATGTTTTCTTGGACATGCATGACTAAGACACGTTTTAATGTCAGATCTAGGCCTTATCTGGTTTTCAGTACTCATGTTAATTTCTGAGACTGTAAAAACTGCATGAGATGCTGTAGTGCAGCAGTGGCAAAGTCAGAGGAGTGGCCAGGCTGGCAGCAGTGCCTGCTGAAATATGATTGGCCATCCCCAAACTGCAACAGACTTTGTAAGTGGAGTAAAGACAAACAAGGCCTACAGCACAAAGGAACAGCTGCAGACAGGGATACAGGCCAACATAATCATGGATACAGAGAGGAACAGCTGCAGACAGGGATACAGGCCAGTGCAACCATGGATACAGAGAGGAACAGCTGCAG
>JABJVR010000036.1:456530-469715 GCA_025773905.1 Chitala chitala
ACACACTCCAGCCTCTCACACGCATACACCACACCTCTCCACACACTCCAGCCTCTCACACGCATACACCACACCTCCCCACACACTCCAGCCTCTCACATGTGCACACACACCCTACACACCCCAGCTTATTTTCTGTGCGCTAAAATTGAGCTGATACGGTGTAAAAAGGGTTGAATACTTTGCCTGAGCAGGCAGAATGTTCCAGTATGTTCCACCAGTGTAATCTCCCAACCTGGTTTTCTGTAAGGCTGGATTCCTCTACACAACTGTACAGCGTGTTTCTTTTGTACTAAGAGATGTAAACACTCTTGTTGTGTGGCAGGCATTACTGAAACCTCCAGTTATCTAAGTGATAATGAGCTGGTTTGGCCCAGTTTACCAGCATCACATACAAATTTATTGCTGGTGTTTGGAGTAATTTTAATTAGCTGCTGATTAACACCCAAAACACCAAAAGAGGTGCAGTCTACTGCCCTGCAAAGATCCCAAAACCAGCACATTGTCACATGTGTGTGAGATGCAGGGTTCACAGCTGGCTACTTCTGAAATGAGTCATATCATGAGCCTTGAATCTAATGTCTTAGCAGCTCTGTCACCTTAGCCTCTGTTCTTCCGGTACGTATGTATATACAGACACGCACACACACGAGCACGCTACATACGCTAAATCTAGAAATGATCCCGTCACAATTATAGGCTTGTTTGCCTCATCCTCTCCCCTGAGGTGGTGTGGAGGTCACTTCCTGCAGATGCCGTGTAAGAAAGGCTCTTTTGTCGGGGAGGTTTGTCTGTGGTTCGCCTGCGGTTGTAGCTGGCCTTACAACTCGGTCAAACTCCCTGCGCTCTTGTGTGCGCCCCTGCATGTGTTTTGGCCTGAATGTGCACAGAGCTGCTTCACCCACTCTGTCCACACTTGCCCTTCAGTGGGAATTCCGCAGAATCACGTTGTTTTGTGTCCTTGGTTTTATGGCACTAGAACATTAGAGTAAATGGAGATCATGTCATTTTCTAATTACCAAAACCGCTGTTTTACTCAGTCCCATGTAAATGCGTCAAACAAAACGTTTGATCTCCTGACATATCATCCTGCATATGACCAGCTTGGATAAGGCACCTGCTCGTACCTGTATTTGTCCTTTCCCCTCAGGTGCTTCGAGTGCATGCAGGTGTCATTCAGCACGGGGGAACTTGGATACCTGCCGTAGATGGGGCACATCCAGGTGCGTGGGGTCCCACCTCAGTGCCAGTGACACCTGTCCAAGTCACCCTCCTTTTAAACATACTGACTGTTACCCATGTTGGAGAAGCCGGGACTGCAGCTCCACTCTGTGGACTGATAAACAGCCATTTCTGCCTCCTGGGCCCACTTTACCTCAAAGTGCTGAATGGCACTTCCGTGTTTTAGGACATTTAGTGTTTGATTATTTACCTTCTCCTTACCACCTCAGACAGTAAAGTGGCAACATGCAGCCGCCGCATGTCATTACAGGTGCATGGGGTGTTGTAGAGTACTGCAGGCTGCCTGTGACACAGGCCCAGGTCACTGTATGTCACCTTTAGCGTTAATAATGAAACTGTCGTTTCTCTTTCCTAAAACAAGCTTGACACCCCCCCCACCTGTGTACTCCGTGTGCGTTTGACAGGTAAAATTACATTAGTGTACCACTGCTTCAAAAAAAGAGAGACAGAAAGGATTTCCAGTTCGCCCACATTCTCTCCCAGTGTCCCGCGGTTTCTCTCCCAGCTGTTTCATTACCTCGCCCCAACTCGGAACGCTGACGCCAGGCCCGGCGGAACATTCCTCCGCCGTCGGATTACTGTGCTCCGGCGACACGGAGCCATTAGCGTAGACCCGCGCTGAGCAGTCGCCCACACCCACGTTTCAAATCCACACCCCCCCAGCAAGGCTTGGCAAGTACAGCCAGGAAAAGCAGAGCGCTGAAACAGCCTGCCACCCCCCGAAGGTTAATTATTGTTCGTGTGTGGGCAGGTGCCTTTGGGTACACGCTGCAGCCATGGTTCGGTGAACGTTTCTTACACTGAGGTCTGCAGCGCTGTGTTTTGGGCTGTTCGGGGACAATGGCTGAACATCCCCCCGCTTTGAAATCCAGAATGCATTAAAAGGTATTTACATAACACTCCGCGTGACTGGCTTTCACCCACGGCTGCGTTTAAAACTCGCTGACTTGAAATGGTCTCCTTCTGGCTTCAGACGTCGGAAACATCTGAACGACAAAAAAAAAGTTTAAAAATTCTAAAAGGATTAATCAGCTTTTCCCCCTTCAGCTCTTCGGCTATCCTTAATTTAATTTATTTATTTCAGTTTTCTGAAATCCACAGCTTTTAAGTATAAGATCCTGGCACGGAGTTTCATTTGTGCTGATGTTCGGGCCTGTGTTTTGGAAAACAAGTAAAATGTGACACGAGTTGGTAGCATGTGGTGACAGGCCGGCTTCCAGGGTCTGGTTCAACGATCTCCTAACTTGTAGCCTGTGTCTGACACAGGGTCACACATGAAGGGCATATCCCACGTGGGCTTAACCTCCATTTCTGGAAACCATTTCCACAAATTTACATCTGTGCAAAAATGGGACAGGAAGTTTCACCCTGAAGTCCCATTATGTCCCGACCACCAGCAGTGTCTAAACTGTTCTGCACTGTATAAACAATGGTGAAGGTGGGGCACTTCCCATGAGGCCATGCTGCTGTTCCTCAAGTGAGCAGGACCAGGACCACAAAGGCACATTAAGGTGTAGGCCAGGTGGCCTGCTATCATGTAGGTGATCACAGATGATCACTTTATGACCGTGGAAGGTGACGGACTGACAGGAGATTTAGTGTGTGCCCATACACACTCCTGAGGTCACCTCACAGTTTAACATGCCAGCTTGGGACGGGACTGACCCCTAACTGCGCAGATTGGATCATGGCTGTGGCGCAGCCCAGCACTTCAAGGTGACAAACATGAGCTTGTGGTTTTATAATGAATCTGAGTGGGAAGGTCTGTCCTTGCTGCTGTTTGAACGTCAATATAACAGGTGATAAAGAATTTAAATATCAAAGAAATTGTGAATATTACAGGCATGCTTTCCTACAATGCAATATAAATATTTAAAAACTGATAAAAGTGTTTCCTCATATCCGTAAGAGTAAATAATGTACCCACACACATACTGATGTAGTAGACACAGTGGCATTCTTCCTTACCCATTAATGCTTTTTTTCCTTTAATGACCTTTTGGAAACAAGAATGAAGGCTTATGACTGAAGCCTTATGACCTCTTCGCTCAGGAAGTGACTCATTTCCATGAGACACCAGCATTCTGGAATCCTCTCTGGACATTACGTGTGGCAAATGTTAGAAAGTAACAGCACTACAATTACTTGTTTAACTTAGATGTTTAACTTTCTTTTTTGTACACATATAAACTAAAAGGTAACTAAACACATTTGAAATGTTTCATGTGGAGTTAATTACTATTATTTTTAATATCATTAACATATTTCACCTCCTACTATTACACAGTCTTTCCAGAATCTCAGAGTGTCCAACATGTGGATGTCCGGGAAGCTCATTCTAAAAAACCATGTTCCTGTGCTCTGGAAAATGTCACGATTGTGTGTTAAAGGAGTAGGGCACCAATCACACCACTCGCTGGCAGCGTGTCTCCTTTGTATTCGCTTTCCACTCTTCTGCTCAGTTTTCTGACAACCTGATCTTGTTTTACCTCATTTTTGCAGGTTTTAGCCTTGTAAGAGGGAAATTTCTTGTTGAAGTAAAATGTAAGTTTTCTGTATTTAAAAGTGTATGGCATGTTACTGTACGTTACTGTATGTTACAATGCATGTCCTCACAGTATTGTTACTCGGTTCACCACGTTGAACAGCCTGAATTGTTATTCCAGGGTCCCGATATGTTGGAATGGGGGAGAAATGTTATGCTGCGTTCCACAGGCAGTAACACTGAGGTGCCCTGCAGGAGCAGTAACGCTGAGGTGCCCTGCAGGGGCAGTAACGCTGAGGTGCCCTGCAGGAGCAGTAACGCTGAGGTGCCCTGCAGGGGCAGTAACGCTGAGCTGCCTTGCAGGGGCAGTAACGCTGAGGTGCCCTGCAGGAGCAGTAACGCTGAGGTGCCCTGCAGGGGCAGTAACGCTGAGGTGCCCTGCAGGGGCAGTAACGCTGAGCTGCCTTGCAGGGGCAGTAATGTTGGGGGCTTGATGGTAATGACTGCTGCTAAGGACTCTGCAGCCTTTTGTAAGTCACAGAGAGGGTATGAAAAAACTGTCAACTTTGCCCTTTGACCGAAACCTTCTGGGGTGAGAGGGTCAGAGCAGACCCCCACCCCCTTCTCTTCCAAACACTCTGCTCCTTGCCTGCCTGGGTATACTGCCGTTGTTTGGACCCTAATTACAATTCTGATGGGTGTTAACAGAAGCAGCCTGGTTCTCACAGGGGAATGACTGGAAGGGTTCTGCATCTTTGTGGGAATGTTGTTCTGCATGGGGGAGGGGGGGCAGGTTGACACTAGGGATCATGAGGAGCAACCCTGAAGGAGTTTACGGAAATGAAAATGTAACTGGTGGTGGTGGTGTATGTGTGTATCGTGTTGTTTAAGACCCTACTGTATATATGCTGATAGCAAAAAAGGTTTGACAAAATTTCATGTCACTTTGCTTCACACAGCAGATGCATGTAGTTGGAGCACAAAGTTTGCCAACATGTCTTCTTCAGCCACTGCCTCACTCTTAGGTCCTCATCCGATTCTCAGATGTTTAGTAGTAAAGCTGGGGGTGTGAATGAGCTGACAGGAATTCCAGTCCAGTCACAGGGGCCAAAATACAGCTGAACCAGCTGGTGTGGTATGTTAGCTTTTTCTGTACATGTCTTTAAACTGAGTTTTTGTTTGTGTATGCATATCTGGACTGCATGTTAGCCCAGTGGAAATTCCACTGAAAGCATTTTCTGGATAAATCCACTCCGAAGGAACCGTTTAAGCATTTATGAAATAAATAAACGTGGTCCCAGGGAAATGTGTTTTATTCTTTTAAAGTCCTGCCCAGATATTTTGCATTCTTTAGATTTGGCCCATCCCTGATTAAAGAGTAATTGAGCTGATGTGCAATGGTGGCATTGCCCTTTTAAACTGCCAGCACCCCCCCCCCCCCTCCCCACAAACTGCATTATTGAGTGTAGGTGTCATTTTCTTCGAGAATGCAGCGCAGCCTCTGCTGTCCTCTCCATCCCACAGAGCTCTGAGGGCTGTTTCCTCAGCGGTCCCTGCCACCCTCTCACGACAACGCAGTGTGTGCTCAGCTTCTGGGCCTTCTGAAAGTGGGTCGCCAGGGAAACTAACCAAGGCTCCCTTTTGTAAGGGTGTCTGTGCACTGCCTTTTTATTTTTACATGAATAATAACATCAGGCCCTTATTGTTTAGCTCAGTGTGATGATGCAAAAATTAAGGTGTCTGCTTAAAGGTAATGTATTGAGTGTGTAAAGTTTTGTGTTGCTCAACATTGTGTTTATACTAGTTATCATGTAGGACAGTGGACCGGTTTATTGCTTAAATATTGCTAAGTATTGATATGCCAGTGTACACAAAAAGAAAAAATAATTATCAATTATTACAGAACTGTACAGTACACTGTAAAAATAATTTCAAACATACAATTGAGTTGTATATGCGTTTACTTAATCGGAACGACTTTACTAGTAATACTTGCAAATTAAACCGTTATAATTTGTATTGCCTGCTCAGATTGTCAGTTTCATTACGAACAAAGGAAATGTTGAAGGCGATGCAAATTACTTTACAAAACGCAAAGATTTCTTCCCCCGTACGGAGCGCACGCGTTGCCCTTTTAATTCACATCCCCGCCCCTTCGGCCGCGAGCGCCTCCTGGTTTAATGTATCAATTCTGTGACGAGTCACGTGACATCACGGAGGTGGCGGCCGGGGGGGGGGTAAATGTGAGCTGTATTCAGACTCACAGACCAGTGCCTGCATTCCTCTCCTCATCAAAGCTCGCTTTAAAGACAGGGGGAACATTTTATAAATAATAACACACAGATCGGACTAAACCAACACAGGCCCGTGGATTTACAGATGATGTACGCCAGGAAAACACTCGTGATCGAGGATTGGTGAAGTTTCTTTTCCTTATATATATATTTTTTACTTTGTACAAAGCGACAACGAAGGAAAGAAGGTAAAAAATAAACATAAACGTCGTTTTTTTTCCCTTTAAAGACGAAGACAAGATGGCTGATGACAGCAGCCGATAACAAGGGCATAACGGCGCCGTCCCCTTTAAGAGCAAAAAAGGGTATAAAATATTTTTATACAAGTTGATCGTCGGAATTGGATACATTGTGTTCGGCGGAAACTGATATCAAAAGATATACGCGCATCCTACACTTATACATGTCGGGACCGGTATATACCCTAAAGATGAGAGGATAACAGGGCAAATCACTTTCCTGTAGAGAATAATTTCACGGTGTTAAATAAATGAAGACTAATTGTGGTAACCAGCCAGATCCGTGAGTTAAGAACGAATTACCAAAACCTCTAAAAAGAGGGACCGCATACACCTTATATCCACATTATAGAGTCACTTTGTGTGTGTGTGTGTGTAGATTACCTAATGAAGTGGCTTCTCAAAAATACGTCGTCGTCTTTTTTTTTTCTCCACGATTGACTTCCTTGATGCGGGGGAGCCGAAAGCGCATATAAATTAATATATAATATAATGCAGTGTGTAAAATATCTACTTTCGATGAGTGTATAGTATAAATGTTTATTTTCAATTAAATGCTTTTTAATATATAAAGTATATATTTAGGTAATTAACAACAAGGGCGCAGACGGCAGAGGCCTTGTGTATAGATCGATTTAAAAAAAAAAAAAAAACTGCGCACCAAGGCTGTGTTCAGGCGCTGTCCTGTATGGAGATATAACTGAGAAAGGGCCCGGGAGATGCTGCTGCTACGTGATACGGGGTTTTAATAAGGGCTAACAGTACTTTTGTTGGGTCGTACGTTTCTCGTGGACCGAACCTGAGCAAAGCCGCTTTTTGGGTCCCCCAGTCTTAATCAGATTTGGTGCGTATGCATAGAAAGCGGCCTGCCTATTATGGTGTATCAGGTGATGATAAAGGATGGATCATGCAGTTCTGCTGAGGTGCAGCTGTACTTCGCCTCCTTGTTATAAATAAGAATGACGGCGGGCCGCTGACGCCCAGCTCTGCTTCTGTCCAGGGAGGTTTGGAGTTCCAGTCTCACAGGGATCCATAGGTACATTGCATTAATTTTTACACGAGTTGAAGGTCTTGCATGCAGCTCGGTAAGAGCCGCCTGAATTATTCCGAATTCTTTTGCGATTCGACCCCACAACAAAGAGATCTGAAATTATCGTCGTAGATGGTCATCCGAGATTAAAACTCCCGTCGTTTGAATTATTTGCAGGGTCGCAGGGTTGTCCCTTCTTTTGTTTATTGTGCCTTGCCAGCACAAATGTAGCTCGGATTATTTCGGACGCCTGCACTGTTCAGCATTTCGTCGCAGTTGGGTCCAGTTGGGGGTGTTTTAAACCTTGTGTCGCGTTTGATCTGGTCCCTGTACGTTCCTGAAGGCGTCATTACTGAGCACATGTGTTAACAGCAGTGATACTGACAGGTCACCTCTTTGATCCATCATCTTGGGTTAGAATCCTGCTCACAAGTATAATAATAATAATAATAATAATAATAATAATAGACTGCGTATCATTTTACCGCCCTGTTAAGAGGCCACTGGCTTTTTTTTCCAAGGTGTTTTTTTTTTTTTGATGGACTGTAATCTAGCCTTGAAACGTGGATTGTTGATTCTAACAAAACTGGAAAGTTTTAAGGTCCTTCCGTCACATTAGAGGCATTGCGTTTTACATTCACAATTCAGCTCCCTTTTTCGGATATATAACATTAACAGTGAGGTAATTAATGCAAAAGCCAGCCGGAAGTTTCACTAAAGAGTCGAGATGGCTGAAAACTGGAAAAACTGCTTCGAAGAGGAGCTTATCTGCCCCATCTGTTTGCACGTATTCTCCGAGCCCATACAGCTACCCTGTAAACACAACTTTTGCCGAGGATGCATCAGCGAGGCCTGGTCGAAGGACACGGGCATGGTGCGGTGTCCGGAGTGCAACCACGCCTACAACCAGAAACCCAGTCTGGAGAAAAACCACAAGCTGTCTAACATCGTGGAGAAGTTCAACGCGCTGAACGTGGAGAAAACGCCCACGATATTACAGTGCATACTGTGTCGGCGGGGACCGCCGCTCCCTGCGCAGAAAGTCTGCCTGCGGTGCAAGGCGCCCTGCTGCCAGTCCCACGTGCAGACGCACCTCCAGCAGCCCTCCTCCAACCCCGGCCACTTGCTAGTCGAGGCCGAGGACGTGAAGGCCTGGAGCTGCCCGCAGCACGACGAGTACCGGCTGTACCACTGCGAGGCGGAGCAGGTGGCGGTGTGCCAGTACTGCTGCATCTCGCGGTGCGCCGTGAACCACGGCCACGCCGTGAGCGACGTGGAGGTGCGGCGCAACGAGATCAGGGTGAGTGACGCGCGCCGCCGCGCGGCCGGGGCGCGCGCCGGCTGTCCCCGCTCGGGACAGTCCCCGGGACGGAGGACGCGCTGCTGAAAGTCCTCGTTAATTTTTTGGGTTTGCTTTGTTAATTCTGGGTGCTTTCTGTTAGTAAACGTGTGTGTTCTTAATATTTGTGAATTTCCCGTGTTCATAACCACGCAGTGAGATGCTCTGGGGATTTCACATTACACGGGCACTCACGTTTCTCTGACATTTACATTTGCGTTTACGTTTTATTTACTTAGCAGACGCCTTTGTCCAAAGCGACTTACAAGGATAATAGTACACGTGCATGTCACAAACGAGGTCAATCAGTATTAGAGGATCTACTAACAGTAAGTGCTGTCCTAATATCACAGGACACCCGATTAAGTCTGGCAATTGTCACTCAAGTAGAGCATAAGCAACACAAAATTACAACTGTCGAACAAGTTTGACCCATAACAGCCACATTAATGTAGACAGTTGGGCTTTGGATCAAATGTGATACCAGAGCGAGTTTTCAAGGACACACTTTGAGTGGAAACCGGTCAGGTAAACGTGGTTAAATAAATTAGTGCGTTTGTGATTTTTCTGTACTTCCGCTGCAGTAGTACACTAGGTGTGAAGCTGCTACACCCCTGAAGGAAGAGGTTGGGAGTTGACGTAGGAACCTCATGTCTGTGCCCTCCCCCCAAGTCACTCAGCCAGATGTTTTACACGTGATTAAAAATGAGTTTGGTGATGTGTGTGCTACGAGTTCGTGTTGACAAGTATTTGCCTGTATGTGCAGTATATATCTTTAATCATTTTTAGTTATCACTTACTTTACAATGTTGGAGGGTTTTGAGTTTAATTCCTGAAGCTGTCCTTTTCTTAGACCGTGTGAAGTTGCTCTAATGTTGAGTTGAGTTCTGGAAAAGGCTCCCTTAAGCAGAGCAAGATCGTGTATTTTTTTTTTTTCCCTAAAAGACGCCTGTAAACCATTTTCCATATTCTGGTTCAGTGAAACTGAAGGCTCAAAACATGTTGCAGCCTGGCTTATTTTTTAGAAATTCTTTTTGGATTGGTTTGGTTTGGGTCATCTGTAATTGGTGATGTGTGGTGGTTGTGGGGGGGTTATGGAGTAGGCTCCCCTGAGTGTATGAATTTTCAATTGGGCTCTGTCCCAACCTTATCCTCCAGCCCCGTTTCCCATCACAGTGATAAACAAACGGGTAGAGCCAGGAACAATGCGGATTTCTCCCCCCGCTACCCTCCCCCCCCCCAGCTTATCTCCCCGGGCACAGAAGCCGCTGGGCCTGAAATGGGCTTGCAGCTACGTTTTCTGTTGCAGAGGATGGGGGAAGCTGTTCCTCCATTGTCTTACCCCCCCCCCCCCCAATATTTGCCTCTGTATCCGTGGCTTTTGTGTTAGTTCTTACGTTGTTAACTGTGTGACGTGTTTCCTTGTCGTAGACAACTGCTCCTAAGTCCAGTGAGCCTTTTGTTACCTGGCCTTCACGTTTCACCGATCCAGAATGGCTCGGCTTGGCCTGGCCTGGTTCTGCCGTTCCTAATTGAGTCATTTTATCATGAGATTTGAATGAGCGTGAGGTGGAACCTTGGGTGGCTGTGCTGATCTGTGCTGGGATTCAGGTCATAGATCTGCCTGCCTACACTGGCTTTTTCTGTCCATCTGCAAGTCATTCACTTGGAAAGATAAAATTCTGTACCAAAAAGTTTAATAGGGATTTTGTAACGATGTACTTACTGGACTGATATACAAGGTTTTTCCAAAGGGTGTTGTGCTTATTTTCCTGTTGTGGGTTTGTTATGGAATGGCGTGGGAATGTGCGCATAAATATCATGTGTGAAATGACATTAACACAGAGCCTGTTGCGATGTTGGATCTTACTGTTCACAGGTCAGGGCTTTGGCTGCAGTGAAGGTGTTGCCGTGAGCGTAGCGGCACAGAGACTGGCCTGAGCACAGATTGAGGACGAGATTTTTCGTAACAGGAAGTTATGTCACCTGCGGCCATATTTGATGTTCAGATAACTTGCTGCTGTTTTTAGTTTTAACTGCCGACGGTGATTGTCGCGTAGACTTTGGTGACACGGTTCGTCTTTGCCTACAGTGGGCCCACGCCACTAGGCCATGCTGTTACAGCTTCAGTGTGCTGGTGGTGGGGGGGAGCACAGTCTAGCTGGCTCCATGAAACCTCAGCCATTGAGACAAAGGGACAGTACAACGTGATCCCAAATTGACCTTTTACCCCAGAGGTATATCAGATTCCCAGCTGTACCGATATACCACACGGGAGGCCACATGTCTTCATACATGCCCCTGTGCCCTTCCTCCCAAACCTCAAACTTACCCCCCCCCCAACCAATATGTGTGAGTTACCATGGTTAGGTCACAACCTTGGGCATCCCCCACTTCCTGTCATTCTCCCCTTTCGCAAAAGAAAGAACATGTTTGTGCTTGGGTGCGTTGACACTGCGGTATGTCCAAACCAGAAACCGAGTCGTTGTCATGATATTGAGGCCCGTATGCGCAGGCGGCCTGCCGCGGGTGGCGGTTTGCTCTTTCCGCCTTTCCTATTTGTCTATGAGAGTCGAGCTGCTGTTTAAGTGTGAAACAGCTCTCGGGTCTGGTGGGACGTAGGAAATGCAAGCGGGTGCACGTACATGTAATAACAGGGCGTGTGTGCACGCAAGTGACCTCATGACCGCAGCTGCCGTGCGTTTGGCGTCACAGTGACGCATTAGAGGCACGTCAGGTCAGCGGAGCACATATAGAGTGGACCTCCTGGTGCTGTCGAATGGAGCTGAAGTTCTGCCACCCCCCTCTGTCTGATTATCCAGGTAGAGTCAAGATCTCTTCACAAAAGACAGTTTTTGTTGGGGTCATGTGTTATGTTCAGGAAAAGCAAGACCCATTATGTGCTCTGGTTGCTTTCGGGGAGGAGGAGGAGGAGGAGGAGAGTGTGGTGCGGCTGGACGGCGTCAGCGCCGGGGGGGGGGGGTGCGTGCAGGAATGTGTTTTGGGGGGGGGTATTAGCTCATGCCTGCTCATGCTGATGCGTCCCAGCCCTGCCTGCTGTTGCGACTCTGACACGTGGATGTCCCTACCTCTTATGACGGCCCTCCTCCATCGTGCCAAATCTTGTAGCTGCAGACTGTCCGTCAACATGGGAGCAAAAGGTCGCTGTGACGTTACTGTTTGTCGGTACACAGTACATCTGTTACGCTTCGGTCTCCCCGTCCCGCTGTCTCTCTCTTGCGTGCGGTCTCCCCGTCCCGCTGTCTCTCTCTTGCGTGCAGTCTCCCCGTCCCGCTGTCTCACTCTCTCGCGCGCGCGGTCTCCCCGTCCCGCTGTCTCACTCTCTCTCGTGCGCGCGGTCTCCCCGTCCCGCTGTCTCTCACTCTCTCGCGCGCGCGGTCTCCCCGTCCCGCTGTCTCTCACTCTCTCGCGCGCGCGGTCTCCCCGTCCCGCTGTCTCACTCTCTCGCGCGCGCGGTCTCCCCGTCCCGCTGTCTGTCGTGCGTGCGAAGGTGTCCAGTGACGTTATGAGTGTGAACTTTAAAAGGCAGCCCTGGAAAGAAGGTTTGGTCTTATTATCAAGCTGAGAGAGCGACAGCGATCTCTTGTGTGTGTGTGTGTGTGTGTGTGTGTGTGTGTGTCGGGGGTTGCATTGCTTAGCCTTTTCAGTTTGAATGTTTCTGGGTCATGAGTCTGAACTGACGCTCAGTCTCTCAGTAAGAAGGATTCAGGACCATGGTCACTTCATAGTCAGGCTCCTGGAGACAGCCCTTTATACACACACAAACACACGAGCCCCCTTCGAATCTTCGGCATCTTCCACCCCAAGCCCAAAAAGTCCGCCTAATGTTCTATCCAGCTTGATTTCCTGCAGAAGCCGAGTAAAGTCATGGCACCAGACCACTTTGTCTAGTTCAGTTTGCAGTGTGAAGATGAGTCCTGTTCTCCACTCAGTTTGTTTCTGGTTCCACGAGTGTTCCAGGCTGGATTTCGGCAGGTATTCCCTGGTGCTTTGAGGTGGCTGTATATTTGGTTCTTCCCGGTATTCTTGGCAATGAGAAGTTCTCCCATACCATGAGTGGAATGTCCTGCACAACAGGTCTGACTCTGTCCCCCACGTGTAGCCAAAAAAGGGACTAAATCCTTGGGTGTGGATGCTCAGCCAGTCACCTCTCTCCTGTCATCATTATCATCGACGCCAGTTCTTCACAGTCAGAGTAACAGGCGCAGAAGTCTGAGGATAAGGTGAAACGTGCCAGTGTTTCTCGCTGAGTTTTGTGCCACTGTGTTTCCAGCCCTCACCGAGTGTTTGGAGTGTCCCGTTGGATGAAGGTCACATTCTGCTTTTTGTGAAGGTTTTAGGCTGCCCTTGTACCTGGAGCACTTCCTGTTTTGTTTTTAGCCCACGCGTGTCTCATACAGGTTCAGTTAACTGTTGTTCCTGCTCTGATATGGAGCTCAAGTCTTTTTGAGTGTAGCTTGCCCTTGTTCGGGGGGGGGGGGGGGGGGGGGGGGGGGGGGGGGGGGGGGGGGGGGGGGGGGGGGGGGGGGGGGGGG
>JABJVR010000036.1:484387-514971 GCA_025773905.1 Chitala chitala
CCCCCCCCCCCCCCCCCCCCCCCCCCCCCCCCCCGCCCCCCCCCCCCCCCCCCCCCGCGCGGGCCGCGCCCCCGCGCCGCCAAGGCAGTGGTTGGAATGGGTGATGTTTTTTCATAATTTTTATATCAAAATAGACTGGACTGCTCATCTTGTGTAAAAAAAATGGTCAATATGCTTATGAAAGAGGAATTAAAAAGCTGGTTGACAAAAAAAAATGTATACAAGATCTTTTGTAAATATTTTGTGAAACAAAAAGCATATGTGATTTGGAAAAACAAATTCCAAATAAATTGTGGTTTCAATAAATGAAAAATGTTATGCTCATTAACCCTTTAATTCTGACCAAGCCTGTTGTCTCATCAGTCTGCTAGTAAATGTTTTCCCTTTCATTTTCCTAACGACTGCCTAAGTGATGTCCCAGAAAGATATTTTATGCGAAAACATTTTGACTTGCAAGTGAAATTGAATGTAATATCGTTTTGGTCTTTTAAAGATTCATTTACAGGACATCTGCTTCACCCGACAGGGTCAAGGGCAGACCATCTTGCAGATTTCATGAAATAAATTAACAAACTCTAGGTAGAAAACACAGAGTGCAACAGACCTGGATTGAATACTGTACTATATTTGTAATTTGAAGGAACTAACCATGTACCTCAGGTGTTTCCTGCAAGGCAGTGTGACCTTTCAGGATCCACTCCCCAAGGATGCACGTCTAACATGTACTCTTGCATGTTGTGGAACTGAAATTTGTGCAATACATTGACATGACTGCGTCCATGTAAACTGCGGTACACGGATGGTAACGTGCGTCTGCAGCACAGCAGCGGCTCAAATTCTGCAAATACTCGCCAGATCGTACTGGCTGGGCGCACACCAAAAGTGTTTTTCTCATCCCTGAGCAAAACGGGTCTCATCCCGAAGCTGCCTCCAGGGTGCCGCAGCCGTTTTGTAATGGAATATGTGTGTTTTTTTTTTTTTTTTTTTTTTTTTTTTTTAGAATGTGGAAAGACGGGCGTGCCGCGATATAAGCTGTTCCCATGTAATCAGCTTAGTCGTCACAAGAGAGTGGAAATGCAAAAGGCCTCGCCCTGCATGCACGCCAAGCGCAGCGCGCACGTGGGCTGCCCGCGCGGGGCCACGCGTCTTCGCCGTGCTCGCGCGGAACTAGGCGCACCGAAATCCCTCGCTTTGCCCATCGTTTCCGAACGGATCTGCGCAAATGTCATGGAAACGAGACCCGAACATAAACGCGTGGTCTTTTAATGACCGCGGAGCAGCAGCTGACGCGCTGTGTTCCGTCGAAGCGCTCGGTGCCAACTTGCATGTGCGACAGACGAAAGAAGATGCCTTAACATGGCTGGGGCTGCTGGCAGTCACGCCTTACAGGGGAGAAAGTAGCCGGCCTGCGAGCACTCATGCTTTATTCATGGGCGGTATCGGGGCTCTAGATCTGGTCCCAAAGCGACACGCGTTCAGACTCATTAGGAGTCCGGCGATGCCGACTCAGCCTAATTTCGCACCGCCTGTCCGAGCTCGCTGCACTCGGGCTGGTAGACCCAAGGCATCAGCTTGTTTGCTTTATTTTCGCCTGCAGCTGGGCCGTACCTTGTGGGCTGGCTGTTTGGCCGTGTACGAGGGGTGTATTTCACAACCCACACACACACACACACTGGGAGTTTCTTCGGTGGAGGTCCTGTCCCCGTGCAATGTCTCTCGTTTATGCGGATATCTGTTGAAGTCCTCTTTCAACGGGGAATGGGGAAATTTTTCCCGCAGTTCTTGCTGCAGAAATAATACAGTTTAATTTGCAATGGAGAGGTGGATTTACTTCGGGTGCTGCACCAGGGGAAGTTCCCTTCCCTAAAATTAGCTTCCAGGCGGCACCTCCTTTCAGATGTGTGTTCACAGGGGGACCAGCTCTGTGGTATGCACTAGGGTTTGGGGGAGGGGTACAGAGGTGGGGGCAGGAGCAGTTATTATAGTATACAGTGCAATATAAGGTTAAAATTAGGCTTATTTGTTACCCAAGTACTTTGCAGTGTAGTTATTGAATGATCATTAACATTGTGATGTGTCGCACACATTTTTCACGTATTTTTGTGGTTGGATGAAAGAGAATTAATTCTGAGTTCTTTCCATTATAAATTTATCAAAAGGTGTCTAGGATATGTCAGGGGTGTGAAATCTGATTCAAAGGTGCTCTATTCTGTATTCAAATACACTTTGAGAGCAGAACTTTTTTTTTTGGTGGACGTTAGGGACTTCTTTCAGTGTATATCGGTCTTGTAAGAACGGGGGCTGGTGGTGTCGCTGTGAGCCTTGTTTGGAGTATCCGGGGGGAAGTGAGACACGACAGAGTCATCATCATAAATATTTAGTGTTCTTTTGTTTATGACTCATCAAGGTCTGATTGCCTTGTTAAATTCAACGGGTTGTTTTACATCTGTCTTGGAGGTGCAGTAACGTCCACTGAGAGGCGGCCACTGTAGCTGAGTTAAAACCACAAGTCTTGCCACAGGAGTGAATGAAATCACAGAGAATAATCTGGAAGCGACAGGAGGGGGCTGAAAGTTCCGGAATTCAGGCTAGTGTTTCTCTCTCTCCCTCCCTCCAGCTCTCTCTCTCTGTCTAGCTCTCTCCCTCCAGCTCTCTCTCTCTCTCTCTCTCTCTCTCCCTCCCTCCCTCCCTCCCTCGCTCTCTCTCTCTGTCTAACTCTCTCCCTCCAGCTCTCTCTGTCTAACTCTCTCCCTCCAGCTCTCTCTCTCTAACTCTCTCCCTCCAGCTCTCTCTCTCTAACTCTCTCCCTCCCTCCCTCTCTCTCTGTCTAACTCTCTCCCTCCAGCTCTCTCTCTCTCCCTCCCTCCTTCCCTCCAGCTCTCTCTCTTTCTCTCTCAGTAACAGTCAAGCGCTCTGGGGTAAGACACCCCCCCCTTTGGCTTGTGATGGAGGACGAGACTGCGAATGGCAGCCCTCTCTGGCTTGCCTGTGAGTCAGCGGACATGCTGGGAACCCGGTGACCCAGATTGTCAGCAGGTGCAGGCTGATGTAATTCGATCTCTTCCCACCACCCCCACCCCCACCGTCGCCTGTCTTCTCTGTCCAACGAGGTGATGAGGACACTTGTGCAGAGAGTTCTGAAGCTCCTCACTGGCCTCCCTCTTCCTCTTTCTCTTCCTCTCTCCTTTCTCCCCCTCTGTTTTTGCTCCCCCCAGCCCCTGTTTTCTGCTTATTACAAGTCATTTGGAAATTATGCTACAGCAAAAGTCCCAGATTTTCAAATCAGAAAAACTTTGAATAAGGAACACAGTTGGGAGAGGCTAAGGGAACGCAGAGGGTTCGCACATTTTATATTCAGACAGTAATACGTTGACAGAAGACAAAGGTGGTGGTTACGAGTTTTATTGGGAAGTAGAGAGAAAATCGCTCTGCAGTAGCTGTTTGCCGCCGTGCCACTTCACGGTTCAGCGCGCGGTTTGCTGTCGGCCCGCTACCTTCTCGTGTGCCGCTGAAGCCTGGGATTCAGGGGAAGATGAAGAAACAAGAAGGCAAAGCGGTGAAGGTTCAGACAGTCATTTGGTTTTCAGGAGCCTTTTCACATTCATGCCACATTCGCAGGACTGAGGACTGTATGTCCCGTTTACAGAGCTGAACAGGGTGGGACTGGAGTCAGGGGTGTGGGGTGACACCTCATAGTTGCATGGGACTTAATTTCCTAATCTTCTGGTAAAACTGCTGTGGGTGTGAGACATCAGAAGTGGCCCCTTGCTGAATAATCTATGTGAGGTTCAAGCCAGTGACACGCTGTAATGCCAGCTTGTAAAGACAACCCGAGCAAAACGCCCTCTGGCTGTACAGACCTGACAGTGAATACATGGGGACCCAACTGTCTGTCTGTCTCTCTCTCTCTCATGTTTTTACCAGTCCTGTTCATGTCCTTCAGCACAACACTACTGTATTTGGTCATTAGATAAGATATTTAACCTCTGAGCTACACGCCATTTGTCGCAAAATCCACGCCAAATCACGGCCAGGGTACTATTCTGAGCTTTTTTCAGATCTCTGAACCTAACACTTTAGAAATTCTGCTTTCACATTCACTTCCACCGAAAGTTCAGAGAGCGGTACGTAAAAGTGTGCGCTGCTTCTCGGCTGTCTAAACACCCTGGCACTTACTGGCTGTGGGAGACCTTTTATTCGTGCCTAGTGGAAGGCCAGCAGTTGGGACGGTGATGGTCCTCACGTAACTGAGATGGGCAACAACAAACAGGCTGTAAGGTGGAGTTTGGCAGAGTCGGTGTGGGCCAGCTGGTTCCAGCAACACAGCTGTGGAGGGGACAGGGAACATCAGACAGGGAACACCGAACAGGGAACACCATTTGCCATTTGTGCTCCTCACAGCGCCTGCACTAGCAGAAAGAGACTTCATCACCTATGCAGACACTGTGGTGGAGTAGTGTGTCTCTCATTAACCAAGCAGTGTTTCACACAGAAGTGCGGCCAGCAGAGAAGGATGGGGGGGGGGTTTGCCTTGACCCATGGGCCTCCCAAGGGCAGCTCTGTGTGCACAGCAGCTGTGGAACAGCTGCCGGATTCCCAGCGGCGGGGATAGGGGCCATAAAACACCTCTGCTTGAGTATTAGCGTGCAGGCTGCCAGGGCGATGGGCCCGCCAGGCTCTGTCCCCACGTGCCGTGAGCTCACGCTGAGACGTGGGGTCTGCTCACGGACACGCTCGCCGGCTGGAAAGCTGACGCACAAACAGGAAGCACGACAGGACAAACGTGCGTGTTTACATCTGCAAAGAGAGAAGTGTGAGAGCACAACGCACGTGTGTGTACCACAGGTGTGTGCAACAGGAGTGCCCAATACAGAGAGCTACACACAGGTCAGTGGAACTCGGGAACAGTCATACTGGCGGATCGTAGCTAGGCAGGAGGTGTAGGGGTTTACCTCCTGTACCTTAATCCATTTGCAGAAACAGAACGTGTTGATAAGACTGTGATTGGCTGACAAAGCATTCTGATTTTCCTAGAGCCGCTCGGTGGGTTTCACGGGCATGTGAATGTGTGTGTGCCCCCCCCCCACCTTCTCTCTGTCTGTCTCTGTCTGTCTGTCTCTCTCCCTCTCTCTCTGTCTCTCTCCCTTTCTTTGTGTCTGTCTCTCTCTGTTTTTCTCTGTCTCCCCCCCTCTGTCTGTCTCTCTCCCTCTCTCTGTCTCTCTCTCTCTCAGACATGGAGGGCAGTGTGAAGTGACCTCCCCCCATCTTCATCCCCTGAATGTGTTTTGTCAGGTCAGGCCACTAGGCTCAGTCAGGCAGTGTGGGGGTGGGATGGCCGCTATTCAGGATTCTTTGTGTGTGGGGGGTGTGTAATCCCTCCCTCCCTTCCAGCAGCCAGGTGTGCCTGTGACCAAGTGTTTTAACCGCACTCAGCAGTTCACGAGGTGGGGGTAGCGTAAGGTGGCCCAGTCTGACTTTCTTCCACTTCAGGTACCATACAGTGACCACCCACATGGAAACTGTAAAATCTGTGAAATGTAGCTTACAGGCCAAAAACAATTTAAATAAATTTATATTTTTATTATTCTTAATCACTGCCTCAGGTATTCAGAACAACACAAGGGACTGGTGTACAATTAAAGAAGCAAACTGAAGTGGGTTAAAGAAATTATAAATATTAATAACCAGCAGACCCTGCCCATTAATGGCTTTTTAGGATACTTTAATTGGTGCATTTGTTACATTTAATGCTGACTTGAATTATTATACAAAGCTGCTTTCTACTGTCTCTTTAAAAAATACTTTCTGTACTTTAACCAATTTCTAAAATGGTATTTTAGCTTTATAACATGTTCTTCACATGCGTTTAGCGGCAGATGTGTATTAGCAGGACACTCTGTTGGTATCTCCTTCAGGACTGGGTCGTGGTTCTGTTGGGGACCCTTGACGTTCTGCCCTGTGTTTGTGCAAAGCTGTCTGGGAATTTCCATCGGACACATTTGCAAGCTGAGTTAAGCTGTATGCAGAACTCCAGGGGTGTATGCGAGGGCAGTGTCCTGAGTGGTGTGGTGTAAAAGCGCTTCACTGCCCATTAATCCATGCCGCACTGGCTCAGCGTGCCTTTACACACGAGCTGGATCACATGTGTGTGAAGGGGCAGAAAGGCAGCTTCCACTCTGAGGCCATGCTGTGCTACTAGTGTTTTTACTCACCTTATATATTTCTGCTGGAATGTTTATGTAACAGTGTCCAGGGAAGGATTAATTACAGGAGCCATTAATTGCTGTGTAAAAAGGAAGTTATTATTTTTTTACACAGCGTGGGAGGCCCCGAGGCCCACTATGATGTGTGGTCTCGGCTGTGTGCACCGTGACCTCTGGCTGACCCTGGAGGGATAGTGGAGTGGACCGGGGCCAGAGGAGCGCCACCACCACTGCTGAACACTGGTTCCCAGTTTGGTGGCGGTGCGTACTGGGCTGCACTGTGACTGCGTACCCAAGATCATGTTTGTTGGATGTTCAAACCTTATACGAAGCGAGAAGTGCCGGATAACAGTGTCTGCTTAGCAAATGAATTATGTAAAATGGAAAGGCGCTCTCACCTGCATCTCTTGTGGCCGAAGTACAACATATTTCTGCGTGGGCATCAGGCATATGTTTTATTTCATTCTGAATAAAGAATAGGATTTTTCACCCTATGTGCAGAAACCGGAGATACTGCATTTCATTCCGCAAAGTTTGGTAACGGACTCAACTCCGAGGTGAGGAGCGCAAATTAGCCAGCGTGGTGGTTGCGTGGTTGTAGAAAATGAGGAAGGTCAGAGCCAGCTGAAGGTTCCTGACACCGATGGTCCAGTTTAGACTGGAATGCTCAGTATGTGTTCAGTACTCAGGCGAGGCTGGACACTGCCAATTTCACTGCCAGATGAACTGTACATTTTTGAGAATGGGGTGTCACTTGTTCTTGGCCCCTAAAGTAAAAAGACATTTATTATCTAATATTTTGAGTGCTACGGTGAGTCATTTTGTTTTCACGTATTTATAACACAAGTGTAACTATGGAAACGCATTGGCAAAGGGTAACGAAGCAAATGGTTTGGGAGAGACAGGGAGAGAAGCAGGAGCCACCGATGTGTGCATCTGGGGTTTGGACGGCAGTGCGTAGGGATCAGTGGCAGAGTTTCAGCGGATGACGTTTCCACGGCTTTGTCACCATGCCGATTAGCAGTGGTAACTGACCGGTTGACTTGGAGTGGAATATAACTACTTTTTGAAAACTCACTGCGTCAGTGGGAGTGTTCTGAAGCTTCAGAATTCAAGTGAAGGCTCAAGGCCCACAAGGTCATAACGCTAGGTCAGTGGGCTGGCATCGTGACCCTCCAAAAATGTTATGCAAACATTGTGAGTACGCAGTTCGTCAGCAGTACTCACGTTGTCGGCTCTGCGTACAAGGTCATGTGACGGCGCGCCAATTTGCAAGGTGCCTCTGGGAGATGTTAAACGTCTGTTAAAGGTTCTGTGCTACACCTATGTTCGTGACAGACACTGAAAGAACGAGGGTTTACTCGTGTCACCTCGGTGCTGCCACATTCTCGTGTGTGAGTTCATAAACACCCTCAAACTCTTTTTTTAACAGTCAAGGAGAGACTTGAAGGTGGCAGTAACTTTCACCTCAGGAGCATTGAAAAGTGTCAGCCTTACAGGGTCTGTGCTCCTGTCATTCGGGGAGATGGCTGACACATAACCCCCCCCAAGGACTTTGAATTCAATGCCAAAAGGCAGATAAGAGTGAGCAGCCACATTAACATTCACTAACAAACAGCCACACATCAAAGGCAGGTATCTGCTTTAAAGGTGTTTGCATCTACACTTCCTGTACTCGCGCGTTTAAACGTACATCACTCCAATCTCATTAAATATCACAGCGAGTCAGGAGAAGGGCGGAAAAACACCAAGATGTAAGATGAAAAGGAGGCAAGAGGAGACACCAGACGGATCAAAGTTCTGCAGGTGTAAACTGCTGGCAGAAAACGGAACGTTCTGTACGAGTTGCCATAGCTACACCAGGCCTGCCAGTGTCACGACACAACCTTGTTTTTCAGAGGAGGGGCAGTGGAACACAGAGCCACTTTCCTGCCCCCACCCCTGTGAGGACTTGCACATGGAGAACCCCGTCTGCCTGTGCCCCCCCCAGCACCTTCTCATAGGCTGTAGACACGGGGTGGCGGGGACTGGCTTTAGTGATGGCTGGTTGACCCAGCATGTGTGTAACACAGTACCCAAACGATATCAGTTTGTAGTCCCGGAGGGGAGCTGGGTTTGTGTGCACAGCAGCCAACCCTGTCTCCGTCTGTAACCTCAGTTTGTCTCTTAGGTTCCACTGCATTGCCCACACAGTCAAACAAGAGCTGTTTATCGACATTCAGGAAACATGAAAGCATCTCCCAAGTAAATACATTTCAAATGAGGTTGGATGTATGAAAAAGCAATATTTTAAAATGAAAAAATGAAGAGAACAAAATAGTTTAGGCAGGTTTTAAACACTACCAGAAGTTGATGCGATGACACAAATTATAATGCCAATGATGTGGAACCAGACGTGGCCGTGTCCTTGGCGACATTAGTGGGCTAAGGAGGAGGGGCACAGGAAGCAACTGCCACCTTTGGTGCCTCTGAGGCTGAAAAAACATTGCTAAAGTGCCTCCTAGAATGGAGAAAATGCCATTGCTGGCTGCCCTTCACGTGTGAGACAGTATGACAATGTGCCCTACCGTGTCCTAACGAGTGTCCATCCAGTGTAGAAAATGTTGTACTGTCCTATTAGGTGTCCTTAAAGTGCACTAAGTGGTTTCTATGGTTACCTTTCCAATGGAAAAGGGTGCCATGGTGAAGTGTGCAGATGCCACCCCTTCGTGATAGGGTGTCCCAAAGAGTGCCCTTTGCAGTAGGGAATTCAGTGCTGTGAGGGGTACTCCTGTGTCCGGCGAAACAGCATGATTAAGTACCCAGATAGGTGCCCCTTTAGTGGATACAGTGACGCTGTACTGTACAGGGTGTCTGCTTATGTATGGGGAGTTATCATGGATGCCCATCACATGGACAAAATGTGATACAGTGCCATATAAGGTGCCCTTACAGTTGGGTACACTTGGGGTGCCCCGTGGGTGCCTTTCTGGTAAAAAGGAAGTCATGAGGTGCCTATTACAATGGCCTTACACGTGAAAACATGTGATAACGTGTCCTTGAAATGAAACAAACCTCTGTGGGAATTAAGACCAGTTCGCCACGCAGAGGGTACTACTGTTCATCCTACTAGTGTGGCTGGGAGGGGACACGATATGCAGTAGGTGCCCCTCTTAGCTCTCTGCACTTGCCTTTCAAACAGTCCACCACTGGAGAGATGCCTTTCCCTGCTGATCACCTAACCCTCTGAATCCAAGCAGCCGCTCCTGAAAGACAAGCACTAAAACAGAAGTGGACACTTCAGAATTAAATATGGGCTAGTCAGTTCTCTACAGAAAACAGAAAGGTTTAAAAGTGTGATCAGATACAAAACAAACCATGTTCCTCAGGAAATTCTTGTGGAACAGCTATCTGTGTATATGTCACATAACTCTTAAGGCTGGTAAGATTTCATCTTAAGAGAAGTTGTCAGCACCTGATCCGGGTCTGCTGGCCCCCAGTCAGTACAGAACAATGCAACAGGAACAGACACTCCATTACCACCTCCACCTCTACCCCGCCTTGGACTCCAGGCATGAAACAGCTGGTTAAGCTTGTTAAACCTGTTACTATGGCAGCTGCCTGTGGCGTGGGCCTTGGCTTCGCAAGGCTGAAAAGGTAGGTGCTGTACCTCCATTACAGGATTGATGGGGAGGACAAAATGGCCGCCTGACATTCTTCTGTCCTCATCTTTAATTAGAATGCCTCGTGTGCAATTAAAATCCATACATGTTTGACAGCCCGAGGGGAAAGGTCACGTGACCCTGCCATTCTTTGGCTATCCTCTAGGCTCCTCAAATGGCCCATAATGCAACACTAACAGAACGTTGTTAAAAATTTGAAACAACCGAAGGCAAATTTTCTAGTACGTTTTTTTTTTTTGTTGTTGTTAGTAATTTCACAAGCGACTGAAATTGTTAAGTAATCATAGCCAATTAACCGCTGTCTCCAAATTACATTATGTAGGACGGTGTGTCCTTAGGTAAAACAATTTTATTGGATTAATCGTAAGCCATTTCACAATACCAACAAACTGAAACAGTCACAACTTAAACATTTGAGCATCTAAATGATGCTATTCCAGAACCATAATAACAAACTGCGTCTGTGCCAATATGTAAACAGAAACACTTGAACTTCTTTAACTGGTTGACTCCTTTAACCAGTTCATGCCCTCTGGACGCTAAATGTTGTCACTAGTGGTGTTGCACACGAATACAAAATGAGAAAAATATGAAAAATGTCTCCGGTGAGGTCCTCTTTGAAGCAGGGTGGTCCATGTGGTTTCCTATGTAGTATAAGGAACAGAGGAGCACAGATGGTTGGCCAAGGCCTGTCACATGACACCCTGGTTCAGAGGATGTTGTCTTCTACACAGAAGCCACTAACGCTCAGATACAGAAATATTCATTACTGTGACAGACAGCAAGGAGACGTCACAAGATGATGGTCATTTAAAGAAAAGACACCAGTAATAAAGAGACAATTCTAAACCCTTAGAATGAACACTTTTATGCCCGCTTCATAATACCTACATTTGAAGGTGGTCATAGAGGATTACCAACCATTAGGCTTGGGGTGGGGCAGTCTTACGTGCAGTTTAGCTTGGGTCCAGTCAGCAGCTTCAAAAAGTGCTTCATGCTTGCATCTGAGAAGAGGTTAAGAACATTCCTCCTAAAACCATGACAGGAGCACAAAGTTTGCATGCAGCTCCCAAGTTAAACCTCAGTCTGGAATCAGGAGAAGGTTTGCGTCTTCACTCACCACAGACAAGCTGTTATAAGACTCCCACAACACACAGCTTTTATCCCTAAATCGCCAATCACACCTACCTTGTTCGTGATGGCCAAAAAAAGATCTCGCTAACAGCCTACCTACATATTTTCTGTCTCTTGTTGCTCAGCTCTGCACACGCAGCAAGCTAAATATTTGTTCACTTTCAGCTTTGGCTGATCCAGACAGCCGTGTGTGATCAGGGAACAAGCCACATCTGAAGCCTCTGATGGTGATGGCATGTTTCATACTTCTGAACTGATCCTGTTGTTGAAGACCTGTACCTACGCCTTAGTTTGACCGGGGGCTCCATGTGCAGAACTGACAGGATGGCCGACAGCGGGAGGAAGGACGTGTACAACAACACGCTCCGAAAGCCTGACACTTACGTAACCGTGACGGTGTGTTCACATGTGAGTGTCTGACATTGTGTGAGCGTGTGTGTATGTATATATGCAGAGCTGTTTGCTGCACATGCTGCATACCTGTGTAGGCGTGATGTGCCCATGACCTTGGCATGTTTACATGTGAGTGCTGTGCTGTACTGTAGTGTGTTCAGAGCGTGTTCGTGTGTGTGTATGTATATGTGATCCACCTGTGTGCCAGTGATGTTGTTTGCATCCCATGTGTTGGTGTTTGTTTTCATGTCTACGTGTGTGTGTGTGTGTGTGTGTGTGTGTGTGTGTGTGTGTGCGAGGGAGATGCACTTGTGCTGGTGTGACAGTACTGACATGCCTGCTGCTTCAGCTGGGAGGTCCACCACATGTTACTCAGGCCTGGCTCGATGATGTGCGTATTCAGACCTGACACAAGCTTCACATTTTGTAACATCAAGAGGAGGTTGCAGGCTGTGGAGCACAGCAGCTGACCGTTTGTTAGAGAATGCTCCATCTGAAGTCTGAATGTACACCAACCTCATGTACAGTCTTCGGTGTTATTTATACTGTTAATACATTTCCTGGGCAGCACAGTCCATGGTAACAGCCAGTGTTGGTCAGTCGTACTCCTGGATAATTTGTATCAGCTCATTGTGTCATCTGGCAACCTTCTGTTTACTAGCTGTACCTGACAAGCGCTACAGGAAACAGTCTCAATAACTCGTACACAGACAGATAACTACCAGTGCAATTAAACATTTTATTAAAAGTACAGAATCTTTGCTCCCAAACAAGAACAGGATCACTGAGGAGTCAGAGTATGGATATACTGTACACACACACACACACACACACACACACACACACACACACACAAAGTCAAACCAACAGTCTGGTGTGTATATATATATATATTTTTTTCTTCAATACCATGGTATTTCTTAACTCATATAAAAGCTGCTCATATGGACAGCCTACAGCGGCACTCAGGAATAACCGCACACCCTACCGTTTTCTCTGTCGAGGTGCACATGACTTTTCCTCGTCCTGCCCTGTCTTTCTGTCGGTGGTCTGTAAACACAACTCAAATAAACGTGCTGACAGACATTGCTGAAACATATCGGACTGCAAAAATATACTGGTTAGTTATCCAGTCTTGTATCCAGGGGAAATTTACGGTGGGATAAATCCTTGATTCATCATAAGCGTGACAAAGGCAGCACGTATGTATGCAGCATACAGTATAACTGCATACATTATGTAGGCACTGAGCACGAACTGTCAGCTCTTATTGGGGGACTGTGGCACTTCTGCATGTGTGAAGATGTGTTTTAATTATCCTCACAAGAGGTTTACCGAGCTGTATGGTGAAAAGAGCTCTGCAGCCCGAAAACCGAACTCAAAGTGCTGAGCGTGTGACGAAACGTGTGTGTGTGTGTGTGTGTGTGTGTGTGTGTGTGTGTGTTGTTTTATTATGTGTTACTCTAATAAAAAAGAATGGGAACAATAGTTGTCATATTGTGACATTTCAATCAATGAAACAGTAAGTCGCTCAAAACTAAACCTGCACGAAATAATTCCTTCGCTGCTTTTCATAGGGAATACACGACTTTAGTGACACAAAAAGCGAAACTGTGGTAACACAATTTAAACGTCTAATAGCTGCATGAATTTGCCAGTATATATTTATCTAGTATATATTATATGCTTTTCCCTTGTCTCATTGCCATCTTACTTTCTCTTTTTTTCCAGTATTACACCAAATGTAACCATACGGGCTCGGTTTTTTTTTTGTTAAAATTGGCATGAATTGGAAGATGCTCGTCACCAGGCACCAGTGACGTTTTGCACAGCACTGCGCGCCCCCGCCGCTAGGGCTCAGTGCGCGCACTAGTTTACACCCCCTTTTACATCTCACTTCCGCTGCACTTCCTTGTAGCCATGCACATGCATGCATTTTTTCATTGTTTTATTTCTAATGTTATAGACACGATTGTGCACTGTTTCTACTGAACGTCATCCAGCTTATTAGGAAATATGTAGCGCTATTCCGTTGTCTAGTTTGTTACTCGTTAACTACTGTCGTTTTAATTTTTATAATTTTAACTTTTAATTCATTTGTATTGCAGCTGTTGTTTTATAACTGAAAATCTGTGATGCCAAATGACTACGTTGCCAACAGTCGGTCGCAGTTACATTTTGGCATGATAACTCCTGCAAATGGCTACAGATAAAGGCACAACACAGAGGTAAGCAGAAGCGCTGCTGCGTGAGGCTCGTGCGGGGATCCGCCCCTCGCGCGCCATTGGAGCACAAAGTGCCACGTGCGCAGCTCCGGCACCCCTGGTCCCCCCGGTCCGGGACCGCTCCAGGTGATACCCGGTTTTTTGCGGTTCCTGTGTTGATTTGACTTCAAAGCGTCTTTGCAAAGGTACGTGTACGTGTACGTGTACGTGTAGGCTGCGGCGTTGCATTCGAGGTTGGCCGCCCGAGCGCATGACATGACCGCGGATATTCAGACTCCACCGTATGGCAGCCGGCTAGCTAAGAGCATTATCTCTGTAATGCATGTAGTGTGCCGCTCTGTCCGTGCTGCACACACTGAAAACTGAACCAGGAGAGTTGTGCAGACATGTCCACAGAGCTGAGATGGCCAGGTGATGGACGTGCTTTACAGCTGCGAAACTGTAGAAACACTAAGGGC
Organism: Chitala chitala; assembly: GCA_025773905.1. Taxonomy (NCBI): domain Eukaryota; kingdom Metazoa; phylum Chordata; class Actinopteri; order Osteoglossiformes; family Notopteridae; genus Chitala; species Chitala chitala. Next base: position 498,463 of record JABJVR010000036.1, read on the forward strand.
TCTTCTCTTCTTTATTCATTGGAAACACATTGGAGAAGTTAGTGCAGGTCTTTGTTGTTAGAAAACTTTGTGGAGGAGGCAACTCTCACATCTGTCACTTAACGTTAATTGTGTGTTTTTAATAAGAGGGTGTGGCTTTCCATTTTGAAGTCTATTCACTTGTATTCCAGCAAATGCAGAGAAACATGTTATGAGTGATGAAATGTCTGTTCTTAGGCTGGATAGGTTTTGATCCCTGGGAAGGTCCTTGTGGTGGTAAAATAACAGCTCACTCCTGTAACGCTGTATCTGCGCTGGTGAAAGTCACAGGTGATCTCTGGCTAAATGTGTGTGTGTGTGTGTGTGTGTGTGTGTGTGTGTGTGTGTGTGTGTGTGTGTGTGTGTGTGTGTGTGGTTAACATTTTTTCCAAGCATGTGGATTGGTGAGAACTTTTTGCTGTGAAACCCAGCAGCAGAACACCCTGTTATGAGCGTATGTGCACTTTCAAAAACCACTCACATATTTTATTTTACAGCATCATCTTTGTAACTATTACTTTCCTTCATTCTGCTTGGAGGGGTTTTTGTAATGCAGGCCTGACATTCATTAACGTGTGGGGGAAAACAGGGGCTGGAGGTTAAGTTTAAAGTGCCTTCCTGCTCGGGGGTGACAGAAGGTTACGTGCAAACACGACCGGTCCAGATCAGCACGTGTCCTTGGCGTTTTGCATGGAGGAGGAGCTCAGCCCTGTACAAGAGCTGACTGTCTGTGGCTGGCTTGTCCTGCTTCTGTCTGCCAAAAAGTGTCTTTGTGTGAGTTCGCTGCCCTGCTCCCTTTTAACGGCTTCACAGACTTACAGCTTTAGGACACTGGAGGTCACACACAACTGTGAGCCATTTTAAATTAATTTAGTAAAACTCTTAATCCAGTAAAGATCCTGATAAGCAGTGTATGGTGTGTGAGACGCGCACAGGAGGCAGTCTCTGCCCATTAACGTGTCAGAAAATGTAGATTTGTTTTCACTCCTTTGGAGTAAATAAAAAACTTAGAGTAAATTGTGCAGTGAGTTCGAACTCACGAGCTTGTGTGTGGGCGCTGCCAGGACTAAGTGCTGTGCCACCATGCCGACTCCTGCCTAAATTTGCTTTGGGTGAATATGTCTGCTAACATTAAATAAAACCATACAGGAATGAAGAATACATTCCCCATAATGCAGTGGGTTTAGGCAGGTTTTTGAGGGAGCTCATTCAGCCAGTAACAATGTTTGGACATCTGTGGATTTGCAGTATAAGTGTGGGCTTCAAGACTTCACGCAGATTCCTGTAACTTGGCCCTTTTAAGGGGAGGGCCAAGACGAGGGCTGCTCAGGACGAGACAGGATGGTGCACGGTGGTTTTGACATCGATGCCCCTCGCTGGGACCAGAACACGTTCATGGGCCGGCTCCGCCACTTCTTCTGCATCACGGACTGCCGCACGGTGCTGGTGCCCGACAGCCGACTTGACGAGGCTAAGGTGCTGGTCGACAGCTGCAGGTTAGTGGGCCGACCGGGGGCAACCTGGGGCAACCTGGGCCAACGCACCAGGGTTTGTGTGGCATGTGACTGTGTTGCCATAGGGAAATCGCAGACATGCCTGTTTAAGAATGGACAAAGTTTAAATGACCTGAAAGGTCTCAGACTGAACTGACAGCCTTAGTCATTTGTTGACAGCCCTGACTGTAATGACGTGTGTGTGTTTGTGTGTGTGTGTTTGTGTGTGTGTGTGTGTGTGTGTGTGTGTGACCCTCAGGGCAGGCACTCTGCCCCCGGGCACCACCGAAGACCAGCTGTACTACGCCAAGAAGCTGTATGATTCTGCCTTCCACCCGGATACGGGCGATCGGATGAACCTGATTGGCAGAATGTCCTTCCAGGTGCCGGGTGGGATGGCCATTACAGGATTCATGCTGCAGTTCTACAGGTGAGACGTAAGCGGCCGGCAGTCATGGTGTGTGGACTAGCCGGAGGTGTGTCACATACATCCCAGCACGATGGCGTGAAGCGAGGGCATCAGTTGTGTGTGATCGGTCATTTCCGCCTGTGCAGGACGGTGCCAGCCGTGGTCTTCTGGCAGTGGGTTAACCAGTCCTTCAACGCCCTGGTGAACTACACGAACCGCAATGCTGCCTCTCCCATCACACCAAAGTAAGGCGCGCGTGCGCCTCTCTTCGTCTGCGTTACAAGTTCACTTCTGCGGATCATCCTTCAGTTCACAGTCATAAAAACAGTTTCGTTTGGTTTTCGGAGGTGTTTCTCTCACTGCATCTCTGATGTTCCAGGCAGATTGGGGTGGCGTATGTGACGGCCACCAGCACAGCTCTGGCCACTGCTGTAGGACTGAACCTGTACACCAAGGTACTGAACCCTCTCCACCCTCCTGTCTGTGGTTCTGAGAATTTCCTTGCTGTCTGTGGACTTGAACTCCTTGCATGCTGTGCCATGATGCAGCAGTGGGACTTCCTGTTTCCCCTCACTGTGCTCGATGTGTGTCCACAGAAAGCCCCTCCCCTGGTGGCACGCTGGGTGCCCTTTGCTGCCGTGGCTGCGGCTAACTGCGTGAACATCCCTATGATGAGGCAACAGTGAGTGGCTTTTATTGGCTGTCCAGGGATTTGTGGGCAGGGTTTGTAAAAAGGGGAGGGTCAACGTCTGTTCCTAGATTTACTGCAGTCTGAATCGCACTGTTAGACGTGTGTGTGTGTGTGTGTGTGTGTGTGTGTGTGTGTGAGAGGGGGGAGCTCAGTGTTCATTAATGGGAAACTCATTCCCTGCTGGTGTAAATCCCTGCGTTTTTCTGGCTGACCTGATCGTAAGATGTGTGGACGTAGCTTTGGTTACACCTCCTTGAGGTCATCCTAAGTCATCGCAGTATGACCATCTCAGAATGCTTTTCCAGTTAACATTAGCACGAGTGCTGATTTTTTATTTTTTATTTATTTATTTATTTTTTCTTGCTGTTTAGAATATCTGCAGACTACATGGGATGTTAGTGGAGCTGTTCAGAATTAGACATGGTGGGGGCTCCACACAAGTCATGGTGTGAAAATGCTGTTTACCTCAGTGGCTGTTGCGCTGGCCTCCTGCTTCTCGGCTGCCATGGTGACAGTCATGTCTGTTTTCTCTCTCTCAGGGCTGGGGTAGTTTTCCAGCACATCAGCTTGTCTTGAAGCAGAGAGCGTTCGAGGGCAGTGTTCTGCTACGGAGTCTCTGGCACGTTCCGTAACTCCCCCTGTTCTGATTTGGCTGTCGGAGCCTCACTGATGTCAGCTGCGCAGGCTTTCGTGTCAATTTTGTTAGCGCGTCTTTAGACCTCTGCCCACAGGGTTTTTTAAAACGTTCATCTTGTCTGCTTTAAGTTGCTGTTAATTCTGCCTTACGAGTGTGTTCCTTAAACTGGTCAGCAGGGCCAAGCTTCCAGTCGGAGGTGTGCTGTTTTACTCGTGCGTGTCCCCTGCCATCAGACAGGAGCAGACGTTTGGGCGTGTGGTTCTCGGTGGTTTCTCCAGTAAAATGCACACGTTTAGCCAGGTGTGCCGTGAGTTGTTCACAAAAGCAGCTTGTGTAAATGGGGCCCCTCTGACTCAAACAAGCTAAAGTCTTGGTTACTAGTTAAGCAGTGAGCTGCATGCTAACCATCGGCTGAATAATCTGTCTGCATTTCACTCACGCCAACCTGCCACCCAACGCCTCCCCAGGGAGATCATCAACGGCATTGCCATCACCGATGAAAACGGGAACAAGCTGGGACACTCTCGCGTGAGTAGTGGCACACCCCCTCACTCCTCACAGAGGCATCGTCGTGACAACAGCGATCCTGTCACACATTTTTAAAACCGGTTAAAACTATGCTCGGTTGTAACATGTTGTGTCAAGACTAGCTTTCAGCTCTGCATGCCTTGATGTAATCTTCGTCAGGTCACTGTGATTCGTGGCATTACGATGCTTCTGATAAGCGAACTTGCATGACGTTGGTTTGGTTGAGTCACGTTAGGCTGTACAATCCACTTTGTCAAAACGGCTTCCACAGGTCTCTCATATGAAGTAATGCGTTGAGTGTGCTGCCAAATAATTGGAAATGTCACCTATTTTTTGTAAATTTATGTAACGGGGATAGTAACAGATTAATATTCTAATAGTGAGCGTCTGTCTCAATAGAAAGCAGCTATCAAGGGGATAACACAAGTGGTCATCTCTCGTATCACCATGGCAGCACCAGGGATGAGTAAGGCCCGGGGCAAAGCATGCTGGGAGGAAAAAAAAACACACACACACACACACACACACACACACACACATAGACACCTTTCACCATCTCTACCAAATGACTAAACCTGTACAGTCTTACTGTATGAATTTCCCGTTGAAATCAGCAGTTGGCTTCACCAGTCATTAATGATGTCTTTTCCTGTGCGTCTGCAGTAATTCTTCCCATCATAATGCAGAGACTGGAGAGGTACCGCTTCATGCAGGTGGGTAACACTGATTTCACCTTCAGAAGGTCCTCCCCCAGGATAACCCAAGAATGGGCCAATGACTGACCTTACACTTCACTGACACCACCTGTACTGCTGTGTCTGAGGCTGCATGACGTTGGGCAACATGGGGCAGAATTAACTGGTCACCTGCTCTATGCGGAATTGTCATGTAAGGTTACACCTGAGTCGAGATTAACATTATCCTGTTTGTGTGTTATGCTTTCTTTGCAGAGAATCACATTCCTCCATGCTCCGTTACAAGTGATGACGGTGGGCGTGTTGTAAGTGTTCTCTGAGTGGCCTCTGGCAGGCTGTCGGCATGTCGGTTGTGTAACGTGTGCCCGGGTGGTTTCACGCTAATGTCGGTGTGTGAGCATGGGCTGCGTGCTGAAACGACAGCGTAACAGACGCCTTTAGACTTCAGCAGACTCCACACGCTGACAGCCTGGCGTTTACGGTGCCTGTGACTCTCTGGGTTTTAGCAGGAGGGGTAATGATACTGTTTGTTTGTACATCGGGTACCCTGAGGGTTTAGTTGGAAAGTGTTGCCTTTTCACAGTCTCTGTGAGTTAGAAATTAAACTTGATCCTTTCCTCCATTGCTCCTTGCTGCTGTAACACATGACCCCCTCCTTCCTCCATTGTTCCTGCTGTAACACATAACGTGCTCCTTCCTTCTTCGCAGTCTTGTGTTCATGGTGCCTGCTGCCTGCTCCCTCTTCCCTCAGAGATGGTAAGCATTCCGTCCTTCTCACCTCCACATTCCTTTGTGTGGCTGCACTGGTGTGATCTTCCTCCTCTCTTCCATCCTCCCCTCAGTTCTATTGCTGTGTCTAAGCTGGAACCCGAGCTGAAGGATTCAATCATATCCCAGTACGGTGAAGGTCTTCGCTATGTGTACTTCAACAAGGGGCTGTAAGCCCTGCTGGACAGCCTCGGTTCCCAGCACGCCATGCACCTGCCCGCTCTCAGAAACGCTCAGTCAGTGTCACCAGTGAGGCTGGATCAGTGGGAACATACCATATATAAAAACCAAAACTTTTGTAGTTTGTTTTTGGACTGTGTACCTCTTTTTTTAAAATTTAGTTTACAACGGGCAATTTAAGTGGAGTAAACAGGATCTATTTTAGTAAAGATGCACACTGTGCCTTTGTGTTGTTAGGTGCACGGCACTGTTTCCTCCCCTCTAGTCGGTGAAAATGTTTCCCTGTGTGACAACTGTACACAGACCAGGACGCTGGAGATATGCATCTTAATAAAGTTCTCTTCCTAGAGACACAGAAATTGTTGGATGAGGTGCAATAGGTGTGAAAGGCATGGAGAGAAAGGCTCTGCTCTTGTGTGCCCCCTAGTGGCTGCACACTGCACAGGGTGGGAGGAGCTCGTTTGTTTTTAAGGGTGCACAGCAACTGTTTACAAATCGTAATAAAATCTTAGTCACGTGTTTAATGTGCTTTATAGTTTTCATTAATTATTGCATTCGGTTATTACCAATGTAAAAACGTTGCAATGCACACGTAATATCAGGGTGCTGAAAGCTCACTCATGGCAAGTTTGGCTGGCTCAGTGCTGTAGCTTGTTCACAATATACAGTGTGAGATTTACACCTTTCAGTTCCTTGACTGGATTCAGTAAATAGCCTCTCTTACGACAGAAGCAGTGTAGCTCTAGACCCATAACCCGTAAAGTCCATCCCCGTGTGTGGTGTGTGTGTGGGCTGGCAGACTTGTTTCATAATCGTGGCAGTGTTTTGGTCAACAGATGGCGGTACAGGTGGAGGTGTTTTTGGCTTTCAGTTTTACAGTCTGCAGGTATGTTTGCTCGGGCTCTCACTTGCCAAGCAATGTACTGGAGTGCAGGCTCCGGTGCTGTTTGAGTTTCTCAGAACCATTGTCAGCCACTGTTCCATTTCCTGTTAGTCTGAGGGCAGAAGTCTGGCTTCACTGTGCAAACAGTCATCCATCTCTGTAGGGCAGTGAGGACCACAGCAATTAGGCAGCGTAGCAAACCTGTGCAGAATCTGCTTTGTCACTGCTGTGGTGTCTGCAGATGGTGCAGAGCTGCTATAGAAGAAAAGGCTTCGCTGTTAAACACCTGAGTAAGGTACACTGTTCAGCTTAGTGTTTAAACCTGCCATGTGACTTCAGATAATGTTGCCTGCACTAGACCTAAATCATGGAGATAAAAGGATTTAATACCTCATGTATTTAAGATCTCTTATGTATCCCGAGGGGGTTTGTATCCCCTGTTCGTGCAGAAAAAGTTCTCAGCAAGTCTTAGGATATCTCGTGCTAGGTGCGATCTTAAAAGGTGAAGCAGTAATGATGATAATTCAGCCCGTTCCAAAAATGCTCCTACAAAGGAGCATTCATGTTTGCATCCAGAATACCTCCAGTTTGTATTGCCCTTCACTTTAAGCAATAAATTAGCCTTCGTAAATAAGTAGCCAGCCTGCAGGGTGGAAAACACCCGCTACATGAGCGTTGTGCGCACCGTTTTTGTTAATTTAACTTGTCTTCTCAGTAATATCCCCATATACGGTTTTAGGGTTATGTGAGTATTGCGCGAAACGCTGACAGTCGCAAAAATGCAAATGATAGACCGCAACCCTAAAACATCAATCATGAAAATGAAAGAAGCGCAACTGGACGACAGCGGGCGACATCAGACAAAAGTGTTTTCATTCTGCTTGGGGTAAGGGGTCGGGTCAGACGGGTGTGTCTGCGTTCCCACAGTTTAAAATTACGCAGTTTGTTACGTTGAAATACAAAATGTGATTAAGCACGATGTGTTTAAGGTAACCTTTCTGTTTGGTTATTCCGTTTGACTGCTCACACTGCCTGCCTTTTTATTCCATTCAACCCATCCCGTGTGCTCACATTCGTCCAGGTAATGATGACAAACCGTCTTCGTGATAGGTGCTTTATCACCCCAGCATATGAAAAATTGCATTGCGGCTACAGTGAAATACTCGACAGAATCGGATTTTTGGATAGCGTGAGCATCGGGAAAATGGTTTTATAGGTCGACCAAGGGAGAGGGAAGGATGGTGGGGGAAATTATTTTAGCCTTTCTTATAGTCATAATGACACTCGGGGGCGCGCTAGAATTTTATTTCATTTTTAAAAAATCCCGTCCAGACACAAAGAATAAGTATTTTGCAGGTCTTTTCTTAGGAAAAAGTTACACAACAGAGAGTTAAACTATAGATAAGAAATAGTTATACATTTTTAAAAATATTAATATAAATATGAAAATATACTTACAGATGGCAAACTATAATTTTATTGTGTATTTTGAAGTAATATAAACAACGGTACCGGGATGGATGAGGTCATATTTGAACACGTCCGACTTCCCATGCACATACAAACGAAGTTGTTCACATCCCAGAAACAAATACGATATATGACGCAGATTCCTGGCTTTGCGGAAACTTCCTCGTCTCGGAATCAGACCCGCACCTCATGTGTCACGGTGGGGGAACAATTAAAACACAAATGCTTTTATAATGCTTGTGGCGCGTGCGTGTCAGCAGCCGGTCGGTCTAATTAAGCTTTCATGCAACGTTCCATGTAAACTAAAGTGTTAAATTAACATTAGAAGGCGACTTTTGTTGGCGACCTTTCACGTTCAAAATGTAAAGATATTGAAAATACGAAAAGTATTCTTTGCAGTCTACTTCTTGTATTGTGGATAGATTAAAAAAGAATAGGTTAACGTACTACCAGAAGTAGGCATGGATTTTTTGCACGGTCATGTGTATATCAGACGGATTAACACGTAGAAAAATCCCCCTTGCCCAGTTTTACCCTTAAAATATACGTTTTATATCGCTGCTACAAATCACACACGAGATTTTGGGGAATCTGTGAAGAACACTGTGGCGTATTTAAACCAAAGCTTTCAAAGTTGTAGGTCTCTTGGTTCCTCTCATTTCTCACATTATGTCGACAGTTTAAATAAATCAGTCACGACTCGCTTCGTTTTTACTTTTAAAAATTTATTTGATTACACTTGCGCTTTGCACATTTTCAGATAAAATTATATATATAAGATAAATTATATGCCCAGCTGTGATGAACTATGGCTTCAGCAGCAATAAGTGTTAAAACAGAAATTAAATGTGCATGGAACACTTGGAAATTCTGTTCTTTCAACACATTTACGGTTGAATATTTATCATTGGTGGGCAGTCGAGGTGTGGGCATAGGGCGGAAATCTGTGTTTTTCTCCCGGTGAATGGAGTGGTACCCATCTGAACATATTTGTGCTGTTAACGTCATTCCTGCTTTCATGAGGCACCCACATCCTGCAATTATTAAAGACCCTCAGTGTTGAGATATTACTGCCACACGTGGGAATATAAACTTGGCGTGTTTCAAGGCCAGCTGCCAAGCAAGACTTACAGACAGAAAATGAGCACACGTCGACATGTTGCAAACAGATGAAAAGGGAGCAGCGTGCCGTGTATCGTGTTCTGATGTCATGTCTGTAAATGCAAGAAATTTACAAGTAAAAAGCAGTTATAGAACTTAACAGCTCACATTCTGGCTGCTCAGTTCCTGTGCTGTCAAATTAGACTAAACATTTTTGGTAAACCTTCGGAACTGTAGAGATATAGCAATATTTGCACAAGGCAGAAAATTCAGGTTAAAGCAACTAATTCAATCGACCCTTTCTATTTTCACACAGGAACGGGTAACAATTCAGTCTTGGGTTTTTATGGCGCCACCTAATGGCTGAAAGGCGGAGTTCATACCCTCCATTTTGTTTTCATCCAATGGACAGATTTTAGCCCTACAGACAAGTCCATCTGTTGATAGTTAATATAATAATTATATAAATAACATATAATGTTTGTAAAGTGGACTGGTCATTGTAAAGGCTGCTTGCACAAGTTAGAAACCGAATCAGATTGAGAAATGTGGCAAACCTGTAAACTTTACTCTCAGCATTACTGGTCAATGAGAGAGAGCTACAGATTCAGCAGTGCAGTTTGTGGTTGGACACTAATAAGAAGAAAAATGGCAAACTCAGTCAACAGGGGAAGCTGCCAACTGAGATTGGCATGTGGTTGGCAGACCAGCATTTTGATAAATGAGCATTTTGGATAAATCAGACCAAAACAAGGGAGGGAGGGAGCAAGCAAGAGGGAGAGAGACAGACAGATAGACAGAAAATCAAAGGTATTTAAATAAACCAAAATGTGTATTTTGAAGAATCTGGTTTTACGATGAAACAGGTTTAATCAAAACTAAGCCACCGTCTTCATTCTCTCGGCCTTGTGATGCACTTCGTTTGGCTTTTGGCATATGTGTACATTTCAGACACTGTACATAGTGATCTGCTTGTTTCAAAACAAAGCACAGCGTAGCAGCTGATAGCTGGTCTTAATTACATTTAATTTGATCTTTTTATAATTTCATCCCCAGTTTTAAGCAGGGTTTTTACATCTGACATTTAAAATAAAGTCTCTCCTGGGGCATTTTATTACATTTTTAATTTACACTGGGTAATGTATTTCAGCAATCCCATGAAAACTAACATACACACTGCAGAGGTAAATTGAGTTTACTGTAGTTAGATTAACCTCACAAATTTGCAATGAGATTATGCAGATTTTTTTACACTCACATATTGCATTATTATTATTATTATTATTATGTTGGTGGTGTTTATGCAAAGGAAAATATTTCCAATAGAAATTAGTTGGTGAGCATGCGCAGACAGAACTGAGTGATGAAACGACCCTTGGGTCCGCGGTCTGGGGACTAGAGCTACAGAAGTGGGACTAGAGCTAGAGAAGTGGGACTAGAGCTAAGGTCAGGGTTAGATTACATTTCCTTCGACTCTAATGTCTTTGTGCAAAGTACATGTACAAGCCAATGCCATGCAGTTAGTATCTAACCAGGTGTCAATACGTGGCATGTTTACAAATAAAGTGCAGGTTTGAGGCTATGAGGATTATATGTATAGCATGTGGACAGAATGTGCAGTAAGTATTATAAATAAATTAGTTCAGTAATGTTGGACCATAATTAAGTACTCAATATGGAAACAGCCACAGGGTAAAAGTATTTCTCAGACTGTGTAGGCGCTGTCATACATGGTGAGAGGAGGGTAAATAGCCCATGATTGGGGTGAGAGGCGTCTTGTCTAGCAAACATTATGTCCAAAAAAAGAAAGACAAATAAACACGGTCTTGTCAGTATGTAATCTTTATCAAAATAATTATTAGGGGGAAAAATGATGTGCACGGTTAGGAAGAGGAGACTGTCAGTGAACAGTTTAAAAGCTGCAGTAGACGAGTGAATGAAACGAAGGTAAAATAATAATAATAATAATAAAACTTATAATAACACGTCATTTAAAAATACGGTTTAAAAAAAGAAAAGCCTCGTTCGTGATTGTACTGAGCATGCGCGAGACAAACGGGCGCGGCCCGTCGGTCGCCATGACAACATGTTAACGGTCATCTGTAAATGAGCATTTTGCGAGAATACGTGGGATTCAGTCGTGGAGTTACCGTAACTATGAAGGTGATAAAAAGGTGCGTAATGATTCACAATTTGCTAAGAATCAGTCTGAGCCAAAAACTAAAAATATATACTTGACCAAAACAGCAATTCAGATGAACTGCCTGGGCTCGCCCCCCAGTGCAATTAACGGAGCTTCCACCGTTCGGGGTGTACGCTAAAGGTGCATGATGCAGTGACATTTATATTATCTTACGTTTCATTATAAACACCGCCAACATGTATATTTCATTTTTGTGGTAACTAATGTAAAAAACAGCAGCTACAGCCTCAAAGTAAAAATTCGCCAGCGTTCATATACAGGTTTGATTTGGTGCACCAGCACGCATGTTGGGGTGGCGGCCACGGGGTGGCGCTGTGCGCGCACTTGTCAAAATGCTTGGATTACGGCCATGTTTGGAGTTTGCAGTATTTCGACACATTGGGCTCAGGGGTTGATTCATGACTGTTATTTGATTTCTGTTAGATTTTAGATAGAATTTTATTACTGATAATGGAACAGATATATTTTTTACTGTTCACCTCGTTTTATACAATTAAAAAATCGCTTGCGCTAGCAAAGGCCAGTTCTCAAAGCAATCATGAGTGAATAACCACAGGTGACTATTGGTGTCATTCTACGTTTTTATTTGATAATACTGCGTATTTTTGTTGAATGACAGAATTTCCACAGATGAATTACACAAAGCATCGAACATGCAGTCTGGTTGTCATGATGTAACGGATGTCCTGTGGTTCCAGCAAAAATCGCATCATACCTTTCCATAAAACTTCAAACAGGAAGACAAAAACCTAAGAAAATTACACGAGTTATAGAAAATGAATAGGTAAAAAACACGGCTTGACCAGGATTTAAAATACATTTAATACTTGTAATAGCATACATAGGAATATAAAAAAATACCATGTTGAATGTTTTTCCTTTCATATCTCATGTGTCTCAGAGACTGTTTATGTAGAAACAGGAAATCTTAAAGTTTGATTGGTTTGGTTAATATTAATGTATATAAAGTAATCCCATTTACTTATCTTTGGAGAGTATCCGCATTGTACATACAAAATTGCCAAAACAATTTATCTATAGCAAACTGCATGTCTAGGAGTGAAGCAAAGCATTTTCAGAATGTGCATACAGCAGACCAAGTTCCCTTTGTCATTATCCAGGTACCTCCAATGCCATAAACCACAAGAATGCATGGCGTTAGTGTAGCTGCGTCTGATTCACTTAACATCACTTTTACTAGAGCGTGCGCGTACACCCTGTGAAGTGATTTTTACGTCGTTTTCATCTTCCTCAGCTACGAAGGATGAAAACACTAAAATCAACATAAGGGTGTTATTTTATGACAGGCGTAGCTTCCTGGCTTTCATTTCTAGAGCTCAATGTTATTAATGTCGACTGCTTCCTGTGTGGGAAAAACCCTGAACGGCGCAGCTTTCTTACTGCAACGTGGGCTGTAACTGCGCAATTGTCACACACGCTCGACCGCCGCATCCCGAAACTGTGACACGAGCTGTCGCCATCTAGTCAGAGACAGCAGGGTCACCTGCGTCTCCATGAAGCACACCTCGCTTCTCCAACAAGAAGACCCTTACAAGGAAGAGTGCTGTACAATCAGTTCAGCCATCGTTTCTCTGAAAGATTTGAAAAGAGTAATTGGCATTACAGAGCATACATGTTTAACATACTGTCAGGTTACAAACATGGTACACGTAAGCTCAGTGATCCTACACTAGAAATTCAGGACAGGTGACAGTAGAATACAAAACTCACTGCTCAAAAAAATTGTACAAAAGCCAACCGTAATAATATTTAAGAAAATAGCAAATTTTTCAAACATGGAAAAACAAATGTATACTAGAAAATAGTAATAAAATTAATAATAAAAATGAGAACATATCAAGAAATATAAAGATCTTGAAGACTTAAAAAAATTACATAACTACAGAAGACGTTCAAATGTTTGTTTTGCACAGATCATTTTATGCAGTATTTCAATAGGAAGTGCAAATCTAGTTCTAATCGTGGTTATGCGTGATTTAGGAGTGACACCCCTAAACGATAAAAAATAAGTATATATGCATAGGTACTGTACATCAGCCAGGAAGACAGAGGGAGAAAGCACTTAGAGATGCGTACGAAAGACTGGAATGAGACGCTCTGTAGCAGGGAAAAACCAAACCGAGAGAGAACGTCTTTTTTGTTCTGCATAGACTGGCCCAGTGTGACATCAGAATCATTGGTGATTGAAGGTCAAGTCAAAAACTGTCGGTTCATGTATTTTTGTTATAATTAATGGGATCATTATTTGGAGTAGCTCAGAAGTCTGTGTATATTTTGCCAGAGACCTATTTACGCCTTCATTGGCAAGTGAAAACATCACACTTTTTAATGTGTATTTCTCTCCCTACATTAGCAAGCTTAACAAGGAGACAGATTCCTCTTTCTACCTATTTCATGGCAGTCCTGTGCAAATGAAGTCACTGGCTTTGCTACTTGCTGCAGTTCTCCTCTCACATCCTTGAACACTCCAGGATGTCCTGTCTCACCTAAGTAATTGAACCAAAATGAGGAACTGGAAGATTCTTTTTACCAGTGGCGTTTGGTTTCAGACCTTCCGGACATCGACAGCATTTCAGCGTTACATCAGCGTGACTTTACATACAAGATTCAAAGTTATAATTTACATTGACTTTTTTTGCAAAGACAGTTAAGTGCTATTTAATGCTGAAAGTGCCCTCCTCGTTAACCTGTCCCTCTCACACCAACACTGTCGCCACACGTTATGAGGAAGTGACATCATCACCCAACCAGTCTATGTGTGTCTCTCATGTTTTACTCACTCTAAATTATTGTACTGATTATTCTAATCTGTGTTTAACCGCTGCACTTAAATTTGTCTATTTTTTCTCCACTTATTTTTATTTGCTGTAAATAAATTTTTGCAGATGCTGTAAATCAGGAGGTGCAGTGGATAAGCAGGCCGGTTTGATTAGGGGTCCTCTATGTCCAGGAACTCTTTCTTGGGTGGGGCGATGCCGCGGTACCAGGCACAGGAGCCATCGCTTCGCTTAATGCAGGCGTAGTGGCTGGCCTGGCGGCCGCTCACGCTCTTCTCCATCACCCAGTCTGTCCACAGGCACTCCTCGGGGGTGCTGATGGCGCAGGGGACGGAGGGGCAGCGCGTGATCTGGGAAGGGCGGGCAGGGGAGAACGATGACGGTGTAGCAACAGCACAGTTGCCTTGTGTACCTGCTTCTACTTCTCACAGTCGACACACGGCAAATCAGCTCAGATGTATTTCATTTAGCTGCTGTGCTGCCCCCCCTCCCCAGGTACCTTACCTTGCACTCGCAGCCCATCTGGTAACGCTGGCTCAAGCTCTTCTTCTGTGTGGCCGTCAGGGAGTCCCAAGGCTCAATGAAATCGCACAGGGTCACGTGCAGCTTGCCACTGGCCTCTGTCTTGCCTGGGGGGTGGAGGGTAGTATACAGAGTCCAATGTTGACCAGTCTGTCTTATCTGGTTTATGGACCTAACTTTGCACTAATGAGTTTGGTGTCTTTATGATACATGGGAATGTACTGGACCGTGTTCTTGCTGTGGACGCATGGAGGTGCTCGCCATTTAGCTGAAAATGAGCCGGTACATAATATCCCCCCCATCCCCCACACAGAATTCTGACAGTAACATTCAGCAGTGGCTGAATTCCATGTCATAAATATGCAGCTCGAGCCTTCAGTCGTTGTATTGTGTTAATCCTTCGCTTACTCAAACTGGATGGCGTAAATGTTATTCTCCATAGGCGTGTCTTTTCAGCGCACGAGCTCTGGCGTCCGCCTTGGAGACTGTCTGGCCTGTGGGAAGTGACAGCTCAGCAGCCGGCTCGGCTCTTCTCTCACTCAGATACTTACCCGAGAACTGCTAGCGTGGCCACGTCTTGCGCTAAGCGTGTAATTTGGACTTGTCTTTGGCCATGTTGGGACTGCCTCAGTTGAGTGTCGGGTATCTTTTTGAGTTCGTTCTTTACCGTTCCCACATTTACAGCGCTAACCTCATGGCGGGGAAGCGGTAAGTCGAGCGATGAGCTTCACTGACGAGGAGGATCCTTTTGATGTTCCCACTGGAATTTGTCAATCTAATGTGACAGTATCCATCATGGAGAGGGGTGGATCTCATCACATTTACGTGACTTGTGATGACGGACAATGTGTACCACTAATAATATATCGCAGCAGCAAGATAAATGAGATGTTACGGTCTGACGTTGACCGGTGCGGTGCCACACATGCCACCTGCTGTTAGCCTTACCTGCAATGAGGTACTCCTTCTTCCCATTGGGTTCCAGAGTCACTCCGCACACAGCTGAGGAGGGTGCAGTGAACACGGCCTCAATGTCCACATCTGGCCCTTTGAACATCTGTGAAGCACAGATCAAGAGTCGTTCTGATTGCCTTGGATGCTTTCATGAAATGGTACGGCTTGAAAACGTACACTTCACACCCATTTGAGAAGTTTGATGTATTCCATCAAAGTGCTTTGTAGAGTGGAACTCAAACCGTGTAATTAATGCCAGCAGTTAGGCAGCTTGCAGAGTGTTATGATTTTCTAGCGTTAGTGAGCTGTCAGAATACAGAACACTTAAAATGTTCACGCAAAGACCATCTGTGTGAACTGGCCAAAGTCCGTGGTGCTACTCCAGCTGTTAGCTACAACAGCTAATGTACAATCTTAGCTGCACTTACACATACGTGGGCAGATGCTTCATCTGCCTCCTGCTAGTGCTTACCTTGATCTGCTTGATGTCGTACTGGATTCTCTTAATGGGATTGCCGTAGATGTCGTACCCACTGTCCACCTCCTGCCTCCCAACCACCTTCGCTCTGATCACTGTTAGGGGAAAGGGTACACATGCACTATTAAAAACGTGTCTGCCACTCTGAGGGGTACGTCACTGATTACATCATCTTATACGTTACACTGGAACTGGAAAACAACACATGGAGTGGTGGATGTGCACTAATGCTTCTGTTACTGAAGAAAATGGGAATCCCTCAAGTTTTAGCCAGTTTACCCTGCTGGACCTGTACTTTACACATTTGGAATTGCTGAGCCTTTTCTTGTGCTCCTATATGTCAGCTGAGAGCCAGCCTGGAGGGTGTGTCGGCTGACCACGACTCCAAATGTCCAGGTGGCCATATGGACACCTTAACCATGGAGCTGTTGGACTTCCCGCACACTGCATTATTTTTTATTTTCTTCTCAGACAGGTACCGGAGCGGACCTGATCTTTTAAGTGCAAAGCGCTGCCCCTCTGTCTTAGTGAGTGTGTCTGTCCCTGTGAAGGTGCAGTAATTGGTAGTGTCTGTGTGGCTGTTTCTGTTTTTCTTCTGATGTGTGAGCGCTGGCCAGCAGTGGCATGTTACGCTCTCCCAGTAGTGCTGACAGCTGGAGCAAGAAAAGAGGGCTGGGAGTG
>JABJVR010000036.1:516363-548863 GCA_025773905.1 Chitala chitala
TTTGTGTTTTGGTTTGGGGGTTGTGGGCTGGGGCGGCCTGGTTGGTTTTTTGGCGTTCGCCGGTTGTTTTTGTGGGGGTTTTTTATTTTGGGGGTGTGGGGGGGGGGGGGGGTGGGGGGCCGACAGGTGCAAGACAATCGCACACCCAGATCTGATGTTCCCCTCAAAGGTGTTTGTGGCTCGCACGTATACTGTTACCAAGTCGGAATGCAACAGCTAGTGGAAATACATTTTAATGAATCACTACCGCTATCATTAATTATATGTAACTGAATTGCACTGTTAATATTAAACAATACAGACGGGTTTGCGTACAAACATTATAGCAGGTGCATAACAGATTAACTGGGGAGCGGAGAGGGCTTTGTAGATAGAGCTTGTATAGGTGAGGGACCCACAAAGAGAAGGGCATTTGTGTGCTTTTGCACCACCAGAAGAGCTGTTAACAGAGCTAGGTAAATGGTCATGGAAGTGCAGTATAAGACCTAAGGCCTCCGTGCACGCTTCTGCAAGAAAGAGAAGAGAACAGGGAGAGGCCAAATATGAGAGCAGCTTGTTTCACTCAGGGCAAGCACAGGAGTGACTTCAAGGGGAGAGGATGAAGAAAGCCAGTGAGGAAGATCAAGAAAAGGTCCCAAGTATTTCACCTCCCCCCCTACGCAGCTTCTGCTCAGTAGTGTAAACGATTGGAGTGTTTGCGGCCTTAAAGGAGCCGGAGATATTACGTTCGGAAAACAGTGTAAGGAGAAAACACGTTTGAAAAGACTGGTGGAATGGTGAGCATTCTGCATGGTAGGGTCCACTTTACTGCCTGGCAGGGATACAGGTAGGGAGCGCTTGTCATTCTTAAGTTAATGATGACCCCGAAATTCAAGTCACATGGTTTTGCATATTAACTGCAGCTCTTTTCCACACGGGACATTCATTCACACCACAGCACTCAATGTAATCACACAACTGTGTTGGATTTGCTCAACCTAATCAAGGTTAATGTATGCTGAAACACACTCTTGAAATACATTATGCATGAAATTGAACCCAGAGCAGCAATTGCCTGATGATCATCTGCCACATCATGACATCAGACGTTATATAACAGAACCATTAAACCGTCAGGCACTAAGACACGGCAGTTGTAGCTGCCATCGTAGTCGTTTGACATATTTAGACACTGAGGTGCTCGAGAGTTTGTAGGAAGGTCTCTAGCTGTTCGTGGGTCAGCAAAATATTTTTCCCTGCCCCCAACAGCTATGTTGGTACCATTAGGTTTTGATGGAAAATTCGTAGTGTCATGAAAGTTACCTTGATGGCCTGCAAAAATGATCTGCTAAAGCAAAAACAGACAATACAGATAATATTGCATCGGTACTCGGACAGAGTATTGGGGAAGTGGCCACGACTTAGTTCTGGGAACAGCACATTCACCCAGTTGTACACTCAAGGATGTCTGCTGTGCCTGTACAGTAAATGTAGAGTCCAGACACCACAGAATCACAAAGACACAACAACAAAGAACCACGTGAAGGTCGTTTGTAATTCATGACTTTGGAGCTGGTCCGTGAGCAGAAGGGTACACGCTACAATCCCAGAAAGCAGCACAGCTTTTAGGATACTTGATGGCAACTCCCACAATCTTTGTGCATCATTTTTATTACGTATTTTCAGTTAAAAGAGTGTTAATTCTATTAATGCATCTGTTGTGCATTTTCTTGTGCTTTTTTGATACGTGGAGGACTCAAAAATACTTGCCAAAGCATTACTAAAAACTGCTGAAAGATTTACTAAAATTTAAAGCACAATATCCGTAAACAGAGCTCGGGGACACATTTATTAGATGGTTACAAAAAGGTTTGTATAACTATCGAAGCAATGGTACCGTCCTAGTCCCGGCTGACATCGCTTTTCAACCATTATGTTCTACCAGTGTAAGCTGGAACCAGAATGTTTCCGTTTTCAGTCGTGGGTTAACAGCGAAGCTGTACTTGCGTACACGCTGTACGCACAGATAACCATACTGGCTGTTATATACAGTTAACGGAGGGAAATCCAGCAGAGTTTGCAAGGGCAGTGCGAGTTGTCCAGTGGCCTCGGTGACCTTTCCATTAACTTTACCACTGGAAAGTCCTGTGTGACACACCAGAGTGAGGGAAATACAAGCGTGCGGCTTCTGTCATTGTGGTGTGCCACAGCAGACTGCATACTCAGCTGCTCCAGATCCAGTTAGCCGCTATAGGAAATTACTGGACTATGGTGAACCGAACAGACATCCGCTATAGAATAAAAGGAGCGCGGAGCACAGCATTTCTGGGAGCTGCTAAACAAGTACGAAATGAGTGATAAACAACAGTTGCTGAATGTGGCTTCCTTTCCAAATGTGCCCATGTGAACTGGTTTGAAAATGTTGTGCATATTACTTTAGATAAATGGCCTTTCAACACAAATGTACCGCTGCGCTGTGTTCTACCTGTTACCCTGCCTTTAAAACGAGGTGTAACTATGCAAGTCATTTAGGAAAATGAAGGCTTTTTTCATTTAAAAATGAAACGGTTCCGCAGGAAGTTGTGCATTTCCCAATCCCTTCAGGCAAGACTTGGGTTTTTACGAAATCGGTGACTAAATCGCTGTGAAACCCTCGGTGTTTCACCATTCGCAGTAACCGTGGGAACCCACGCCTGCATCTGATACCCAAAGAAGGTTCGCCAGTGCCTCTCGCCAAGCGGAACAATAACTGCCCACATTAGCGCATGCTTCTGGAAGCGGGTGCTGGAGTTCACCCAGTAGGCCTTCCCTTCTACATGGGTCCGGGCCCGGGCTATCCCATTGCGGTCCCAGTGCACTACTTCATGGCCAGAAAGACCGTATGAATGACAGTATAACCCGAGGCTGATGCTTGGCACAAATTTTTCCTGACCACATTTCCTTCTGGCCAGTGAGTCAAAATAGAGCTGAAATGTCCCACTTTCCACTGGTCATTACTAGCAAGGTCAGCACACTGTCGCTATGCCAAGAGGTCTGAGAATGCAGAGAGCGCCTTAGGGTGGCCAAACAGTGAATGTGATGGTAGTGTGAGGGTTATACCTGCTTGCAGAAGGTGTGACACACTGCCAGTGCCTGCCTACGCTCTCCCACATTATATACACATCCATCCATTCTCTATACTGCTTATCCAATTCAGGGCTGCGGGAAACCAGAAGCCCATCCCAGGAAGCACAGGGCGCAGGGCAGGGGACACCCCGGGTGGACCGCCAACCCACCACAGGACTAAGTACATGTGGAGCTAGAAAAAGAAGAGCTTGCAGTTTTAACTTCAAGGTCAATTCTGGTCAGAAATGTCGCTCAAATATATGGACACCATCTACAAAGCTGCATATTTTGGAAAGTGTGTAAAAAAATATAGTTTATAGTTAAAAAACAAATGACAGTTTTCATTTGTGAAATACACAAATTTCAGTTAGGTAGCCTTTGTTGAATATGGCTGTTTTTTGTCTACAGGAACAGGAAAAATAACTGGTAATTTATATTTTGCTAGTGTTTTCAACAAAAAAAAAATCCCATGGGACTGTGCTACTGTTTACTAGCTCAAGAGCAAACCAGACATTTCTCATTATTTTCACTTTTAGCCAGCACAGCCCTCCTGTATTTGCTGAGGGCATACAGCAGAGGGGGGACAGACATCTGCAGAAACGTGAGAGCTAGCGTTCCCTGTGTCTGAGCTCACAAATGTGGTCACGGGATCTCCTCTGTTCAGTATGCCAGCTCCCAACCACAGCAGTCCAGGGAAAAACAGCGTCTGCATGCAGGGCTCTTCACTTCCCCAGTCACAAACTACATTAGGATGTACACAGTGAGGCCAGGATAACTCAAGGCTGACCCAGGCACCATGATGTGTGCATCGCATTCCTGTCCGTAAGGTGCGTGTGAGCCTAGCATGATGTCATCCAAGCCTCATTATAAACACAGGCAGCCTCCGCCCTGCCCTATTGGCAGTGATGAAGTTGTCCATCTCTCCAGACAGACAGGATGGAATGCTCACCACTTCCTGTCTACCCCAACTGCCTCTCCCTGCTGCCGTGCTGACCTGCTCATCCTGCCACCCCGGGGGCTCCTTGCGATGTGGTGACGTGTAGTTCAGGCCCTACGCGAATGCCAGGCATGCCTTTGGGTTTGGACCGGACAAGCGCTGGACTCTATTTGTTTGCATGTTTGTTTCTCTGGAACTGAAACTCTTTCAGAATTCCTGCAGAAGGTCAACCAAGAAGCTCAGCGAAGTACATAAACAGTCCCTTTGGCTTTATGTCAGAACCCAGTCTGCCACCTCCTTCACAGGGAGGAAGACAGACGGTAAGATCAAGCAGACCTCAGCTCCCTCTGTCCCAGGACAATGGCGTCCTGTCAAAAGAAGCTTCAGGAGTCCTCAGCAGAAATATGTAAACACAATAACTACATGTGTCTACAGATGTACCCACTCTCTCTCTCAGCATTTGGGCAGATCCAGAAAAGTCTGCGGTTTGTAAAGACACCCTTCTCAATGTCCCCTTTATGAGGCGCTGAATGCCAGCGACATTCTTGAGTGCAGCACGTAGTGCAGTGCCATTGTCACGCCCTCTGCGAACGCACACGCTGCTGCCTGTGGAAGAGCTCAGCTCTACAGCCCGGTGCCTACTGGACATGGCCCAGGGGTATAACGCACCTACATGGGCACGGCGCTGCACAGCTGCCTGGGCTGACGAGACAAGCCCTCAAACCTTATCGCTGCTATTTTGATTGATCACTAACTCCTGAAATAAGACCAATACAAGGTCTTAGTTTTTTCATATCCCAGTCCTCACCGATCATAACGTATACAAAACTCTCAGGTCTTTGTCAACGCTTTGTTTGTTTAGTCACAATGCTGGAATTTAGGTATATATTCATTTGTAAATTTAATAAATATTTAGGCTTGAGAAGCTTTCTGTGCGAGGGGCATTGGAAAAGGTTAAGACTTAAGATTTCAATGACTAGTGCACAGTGCATTGAATTGAAAGCTAATCAACATATTTGTGTCTGAACAAGAGTGATATGACTATACTGTTTACAAGACACAAAATCAAGAGATGACTGGCATTTTCATTCTCATTTCTGAATGCAGATTGAAAACCACAAGCAATACTTCAGATACAAGATATATACTTTAGATATAAGAAGATAAATATTGGAATGCCACACAAGTGCTGAAAGTCAGTCATAGCTGTTTAACAATGAAACATCAGCTTCTTCTTTCTATACATTATGTTGAAAAAACAGATTTAATTGTGTTTGCTTTCTGAAATGGCTTCCCATAGACATCACTGCAGAGTTACGATATTTCTGGTACTGTTTTTTTGCATAATTTTGCCATTTTAAGCAATGATGTTAGGACTAGAGACTAACACAGAAATGAGTCCAGAGAGTCCAGAATGACACTCAGTTTCACGTCTGTCTTGTCTTTACCACGCGAGAACAAAACATTGCGCAAGAATGAAATGACTTTTTATAAATATGTCTGAACTGGTTAACACTCGAGAGGCAGAGGTGTGGAAACTGGCTTTTACTGGAAGATCTCGGGGCCAGACCTAGGACATGTATTCTGCACATGTCCAAAAAGATGTTTAGGAAGCAAAGCCCTTAAATGTAGAAAGCAGTTAAATGACATGTCAACAGTAATGACACTTTCTGTTTAGATACATACAACACAATCAGAATTCAGTGTCTTTTTACGAGTTTTTGTTAATCCCACCCCTACTCATGAATTCAATAATTTTTACCCTCATGATAGAATACCTGACATAGCGGGCAAATAAGTGTGAACTCCAACAAGTGTGTAAAGGACAACACATCACAGCGTCACTCAGAACATCGTGTGACCGTGTCAAAGTGAGCTGTCAAGATGGCTACATGTAATAGCAGTGACACTACAAGTCTCACTGACTCCACAAGTCCACTGCCATGTCCAGCATTCCATGTCTGCTTGGCTGTTTGGAGAGCACAGATAAGTGCTTTACGGACGATGAATTGTGCTTGTTTTGTTCGCACTGAAAGTTCTTTCCAGACCGCCTGCTGAACAGCAACATCCACAGGCAGCCTGAGGAATGCAGCGTGAAATTGTGATGTGTTGATGGCCAGTCGGATTTCATTATGGTACAGTGATGAGCTGGAGTGATAGTGAGGTGACTTTGGGCACCTGAAGGCGGTCCATCCAGGTCGCCTGACGATGGTCTGTTCTGGAATCTGGGATGTCCCTACCGCATACGTTTTGTTCCCTTCAGCAGATGACTTATTCTAAACTATACAATTAAACTACCCAAGTGTAAAAATGGCTCAAAGTCACTTTTGATAACAGACATGTGCAACTAAATGGTACCCTTGAAGGAATTAGTTTGTCACACAATTACGAGAATGCCGTACATATTTCTGACAAATCTTCCACGTTTTCCATTTGTGAATATCCAGAACTGGACCTAGACGTCATACTGGGCCAGATGGTTCTGTAATCTGCTGGGAAGTTGGATTCTGATTGAATTCCACTCTTGATAAGTAAGTTAAGTATAAAAAAAAGAAAAACACTAAAACGGGCCTCCCTGGAATTCTGGGGAATGAAGGACTTGAATTCCCCTACTTCTCCAAGCATCTGGATTAACGCTGTCCCATTTAATTAATCTTAAAATGGGCGGGAAACTCCCTGTGGGACCCATCGCAGCATTCCTGTCATACTTCAGTCCTGATCCCTGGCACCTCCCTTTTACTCAAGGGCTGGCCAGCCTCATGAAGCCCTTTCCAGGCAGGAGAATGTAGTGTTGGAGCCCTCTCTCTCTGTCTGTCTCTCACACACACACACACACACACACACACACACACACACACACACACACACACAGTCTGTCTCCCTGCCTCATGCCACGTACACACCAAATACTACTGGCCCCCTGTGCCATGGAATCCTACCTTGGCAAACACTCCAAGGAGAAGAATGGTGTTCACCATCTCACCTACATATCAGTCCCAAAGCACCTCCACACCCAGCTCCGTTTACTCCGCCCTTTAACTCAGACAGGCCTGGAAATATTTGCTTCTTACTTTACTCATCACCCAAATTCAGCCATTGACAGCTGAGCATCACTATTCAGCTATTTATGGAGAACCTCCCGTCTCTCTGGAAAGAGAGGTGAGCTGGAAACGCACTCCTCCAAATCTCACCCGTGTGTGCGCGTCACCTACTGCTTGTCATGCACACCATTCGCTGCCATCTCAAGACAACCGCCAGGATCTGATAGCAGAAGTGCTCTCCATTTCCTTCTGCTCACCAGGAACTGTGAGTCAGCTGAGCCCGAAATGCTATCAGAGCCAAACAGCAGATCTGACGTCTTGAGCAGGATTGTCACCTTCAGTGTTCACAACAGCAGCCTGTGGTCTTTGGGTGTTTCCCACCCCAGTCCCAGTGTAGCTGCACATCAGTTACTGCTGCTCATGGTTTCACATCTTCCTGAGCAGGACACAAGCAGCATAGCACTGGATTGTGTGCTTAAGACAGCTAACGCTGAGAAAGTAGTCAAGTCGTTACAGGAATGACATAGCAGTGAATTCCTGTGATTACACATGCACTACAGATCCCTGCCTTCACTATAAGGATACCTGCCAGAATCAAAGACTTGCAAACACACAGCACAATTACTTAAAGCTAGCGACAGGAAAATTCGTTACGTGTACCATAAAAACAGCTAACTTAAAATGCTTGCTAGAGCTACAGCTGTGCACGTACAACACAGCGAATCAACACGTTCTCTCTTGTGCACACATGGTGACACCAGAGAACAGCAGTAATGTCACACTTACACACTTCTAGTCTTTCAAGTGCACCTTTAACAAACACAAGCTAACTGAAATGGGTCTCACAATGACCACACCTGCAGGGGTTTCTCCATTCATCTAAAACATTTTACAGGGTTACCTAGTTCCAAACATTCAAATAATCAAAAAATACCAGCTCTATTAGCTGTTAATGAATAAAGCATGCCAAATACGCGTAATCACGTTTTTCTAAACCCATAATTGCTTATGTTTGGCAGATGCTGAGGGAAACTGCGCACAAGTATTTTCTCCGCGATTTTCTTTTTATAGAAGTTATTGTGTCCACCTGGGAAAAACTGCAGTGGAATTTCAAAGTCATTCGTTTTACAGGCATGTTTCTGGCTAAGTGGTCTCCTCCCGTTTGGAAGAGCTGTGAAAAGGACGCTCACAACCAACTGCTTCGGCCAGAATCAAAACCAGAAAGTAAAAATGAACTGAGTTTTGAACAGGCCAAAGCCGCAGGGAGCGGGTTAGTATGCAGCATATATAATGCGCAACGCAGGTAAAATCACAGGGCGTTTTTTTTTTTTTTTTTACTTCTTTTTTAAGGTGCAATGTGATAAACAGGTTTTAGCAACAACCTACAGAATCAAAGGAAATCTGATGTTCAGGCGGACGTATTCACGGAGCGCGTCTGTTCCAGCGAATCAAAGCAGCATCCCTCTCGCAGGTACTTCAGTGCACTGCACTGTAGTTATACCACGACGCAAACGTGGAGCAGAGCTTCCGAGTCACTGTCAAACATCGGAACATTACAGAACCGCGCTGAGAACAACAGCTGCGCCTTTGTTGATTTTCCCCTGCACGCGCCACGCATGACGTTCTGCGCGTGCCGTAATAAGGTGCAACAACATCTATTATGGGTTTGCCACATTCCGTGGTTTAACGAGGACACGCGTGAAGATGGGAACAGAGGAGGACACGGAGTACGCATTTCTGCGACGCTTCGTCGTAGGTCCACGCGCACCAGGTATTCGTTGCAACTCGGCACACGTTGCGGTCAGTTTAATTTCCTGGTAAACAGCAGTTTTATATTCTTCGCACACGCGTAACCGGACCCTGTATGCGCTCTTTTGTCGTGTATTTTTGCGTCCCAGCTGAGCCGCACCTGGCCAGCTGTGCGTGTCATCTGTGCGCCAACGCACTGCACACTTAAATATAAACTAACAGGAAGCAGCTCAGACAGCCCCACGACAACATCATTTAAAGTTAATTCTATTTAAAGCATAATTATTTTTACCGCCAAACATACAAACTCCAGTAATCGGTATATTATTAGAATAAGTAAAGGCATTCAAAATGCATTCATTTCTGTTTGTCATTTTGAGGATTAAAGGACCTCCGTTAAAGGTATATACGCTTTACCTACATGCAACGTGAGTAAGACGTAGCTTTGCCTATATGCTGCACGATGCGTTTGTTGTACAGATATGATGCATTTAAACACTGCTGTTATTAAAACAACGGCGCACGACGTCACCTACATGCGTTATGGTGCTTACCTACATCTGCATTGCAAAAAGCCTGTTGAGGATGTACAGGGGAACAGCTGCAGGCTTCTGCGATGTCTTCCACCCGCCAGAGGAGCAACACTACCAGAGTAGCAAAGAAGCCGCTTATTGTAGAAGTCATCTTTCCCTTCGTGCTTTAGTTTTATTTTATTTTTTTCTCCTGAAAAAAACAGCTAGCGGCGAGCTTCAGGACAGAAAGGTAATTTAGTACGATCGCTGTAAGAACGCAGGAGGAGGTCGAAGTTCCGGCACTGAGCGCAGCTTATTTCTCTGGCCAAAATACACTCTGCAATTGCAGCAGGACGATTGTGCGCGAGGTAACGTAGCCCCGTCTCACGCTCCCTTTCCCTGCCTTCTACGGCTCTGTTTTTCCTCGCGCTGAGCTCGCGCTGTTTTATGGCTCGCCGCTCGGGCTCCGCCCCCCGCCACCCCTGGCCGGCCACTTGTCCGTCATCCATCAATTTGCTCGCGGAGTTTCCTTTTTCTCCATTAATTGTGGTTAAGGAAAATTTTCGTCATTTTGCCAGCGTTGAGAAACACCCTCGATTGCGTCGCTTTTGTTTTTCCTCAATGCATTGTCATAATTTACAATTAAAACTTAAAAAAAATTTCCCCGAATAAGGACACTGAGGTCGAAAGACGGTCATGACGCTGAGGTTCATTGGTGGGGTCATTAGTACATGAACACGTGACTTTACAGTTTAATTTGTTCATGTCAGATGTACATAGCCTGCCCTTACACTTTATTATCAAAAGCCTTTAAAAAGCAGCCTGCAGCCTGAAAAGGAATATGAGCTTTTGTTCAGACCAAGAAGGTCAAAATAGTCAAAGGATATGACATATTCAGACACATGTTTCTAGTCAAAGCTACGATGAACCTCAAAGCCACACAGCTGTATATGGACAGTTCCTGCCACCTCCACAACAGGAATAATAGCCTTTTACTAACAAGGATGACAAGGCATTGTGTAGAAAAGAGCGGTTTAACTGCTCACTGCATCATTCTGCCGTTTGTGGCTGATGATTCTGGCTGATTCTTTTTATTTTTATTTTTTATTTTTAAGTGGGCACACAGGCATAATGTTAGGTCACATGAGAAATACTTTAACATGCGTAATTTCTGTTTTTAAACCCTGTATGTTTAGTGTGCTGAGAACAGGCTAAGATGATTTTTAAGGAGCCACACAGTAAAACCAGCAGTGTAAAAACAACACAGTGGTAATGTTGTGTTGGAGCACATATGGTCACACTCCACAAAGTGTAAAAAGTACTTTCAGTGGTTTTGAGTTTTACAATATTTTTGTTTTAACAACCACACCATGGGTTGTGTAGCACTGCAGAATGTAACTTTAACTCTGTTTATTTTACACTGTAAATGTTAACAGAGAGTCTCATTGATTAAGTGGTATTTGGTTTACTAGAGGTTTAAGAGAGGTGGCATGGTGGCGTGGTGGTTAGCGCTGTCGCCTCACACCTCCACGCCCGGGGCTCGACCCTCGCCTCAGGTCTGTGTGCGTGGAGTTTTCATGTTCTCCCCCTGCTTGGCGGGTTTTCTCTGGGTTTGTAGAATTCCTCCCACCGTCCAAAGACATGCAGGTTAGGTTGATTGGTGTGTCTAAATTGCCCATAGTATGCATGTATGAGTGTGTGTGTGTGCGCATGCGTGCTTGTGCCCTGCAATGGGTTGGCATCCTGTCCAGGATGTCCCCCTGCCCTGTGCTCCAAGTTTCCTGGGATAGTCTCCAATCCTCCTGTGTCCCTGAAAATGGATGAAGTGGTACAACAAACAGATGGAGGTCTAAGAGAATGGAGCTGTGTGACCCCCGACAGGAACAAAGTACTGGATCCTCGGTACTTATGGGTTGCAGTTCAGGGAGGTCATGAGTTTAAAAAGTGTGTCAACTTTAAAAATGGTCTCATTTCCTCAGTGCATTAGTCAAACTAAAATACGCACAACGTATTAAAAATGTGGTGAAGTGTTCTGACCACAATCCATCGGTCAGTACTACATAAAGCAGATATTTCTGTTATTCTGCCATCTTACACAATAACATCTTATCTTGCATGTACATGTACTGCAAGTGTCCCTTTTACGCAACAGCAAAAAAAAAAAAACTGTTCTTGTTTCATATCCAGTTACATCAAAACTTTTTTGTGGTAACGAGCAGTCACATACCGGTATATTGAAGTTATACCTTTGACGAAACACTTTTAGGGTCATAACCTTCCACACTTCATTCTGCATATAAAACAGAACCACTCATGGATTTAAAATCTTAAAAAGCCAAAATCTGTGTGAATTGTACTTTCTTATTACTCTGTTAGTGTTGCAGCCATTGCAAACCCCCTTCCAAGGACTGAAAATAAAAACCTTGCAGTGATGTGTTCAGTAGCTCAGTTGCAGGTATTGACTAACTGCGCACATTTTTGTATCTTTCTTACACAAAAACGGAACCCTCTACCCATTTTGAGGTCCAGCACCAACAGTCCTGTGTGTCTCACGGACCGCCGTTCATCTCCGTAGCTGTTCCTCATGTGGAGATTGTGGGAGAACATTCCAGAACGTTGTGAGGGAAACTCCAAGGATCAGAGCTGCTATAAGGCCAGTCTGAACTTCCCAGCGGACATCTTCCCATATAAGTTACGCTTGAACAACGTGAGCCTTGTTGGAAGATAATAAATAATGAAATGTTATGCCGGCTGATATCAGACATTCGATTCGCCCTTGTTTTCTCTGTGTGGAAGGACGTGCTGTTCTAGTAAAATGGTAATGAGGCGTTCAGCGAGAGCTATCAGATGGCCTTGCTGCTTTGGGAAGGCAATTGTTTGTGTTTGGGGTGGAAGGCTAAAATTGTCAAGGCCACCCAAAGTATAATTAACAGTGTATAATAGAAGAAAGAGAAAAAAAACATACAATACTGGGGAAGAATTGAAGACAACTGTTTTCTTTTTTTGTCCTAGCTTGCCACAGTATGAAGTTGACACAAGTTTGAGTGGTTGGCCTAGACTCCAAGGGGCCTTTTTTTAAGCGTGTAATTTTCCTGGGTGGGACCAGAAGACCTCCCAGCTCTGACCAGTTGCTGTTCAAGGGTCCAGCCTCACACCTTCACCTTCAGTGTTGTAATACTATCTCAAGCAGGGGGTCCTTCCAGGTCATGGAATCCAAAGAAAAGACCTTGCCACAACTGCAGAAAAGTGCAAACCCTAACCCTAGCTCCAGCCCCTCTCCCGGTGTGGACCCTAAACACTAGACACACTCACAGCTTTTGTCCATTTCCAAGATCCTCACAAAGTGTGGGAAACTGCATGTCTGTAGGGCAGATGAATGTCATGTGACCACAGGAAGAGCCCCCGCCAGACGCACCGCTGTTTCTCACGTGCCGCCTTAAAGGGCATGACAGGTACTGACTGAGGTCAAACCCATTCCCCCCTGCTAAACCATCACGCCATCCCCTTGGTAGCTGGTGACGAAGACATGTTCCGGACGTACTGTGCTTTAGGTCCACCATGTACTGTAACTCAGTGGTAGGCAGACAAGTCATGGCGGGCTGGCGGTAAGGAGGGGGTGAAGCTGCACCCCGCCAGTGACACAGCACCATCTGCACATAGACGGTTGCGCCCACCAGTCCCTCCAGTACATCCTGTTGGTCCAGGATCTTTGGCCACCAAATCCCATGATACCACTGCATATCTTGTCTGATCTTGCTGCAGTGTCACAGTGGCATAAACCACAGAGCCGACAGCCAAATAAGGCAGACTGCAGGAATCCCCCCAAGCCACATGACCCACCCAGTGCCCCTATGCGCACGTGCGCACACACACACACACACACACACAACTGGCACTTGTGGACTACACAGAGTATACCCACTTGTCTTTGTCTGTGCGCATGTGTCATTCTCGCATGTGTGAAATGTGTGTGTGGCATCTCAGGTTCTTAGTGTTTGTGTGCTTTCCTGTTTTTTTTGTGTGTGTGTAAATTCACCAAAGGAGCTCCTTCCTCTTGTGCTCTTTCACTCCTTGGTCAGAAACGAATTAAGCACATTGTCACTCTATGGTAAGGACAGAAGGACTGTACTTACACTGTTAGCTTTCCAGGCTGGAGTGTCCTAAATTGGTATCTGGGAATAAATTTAGTCCCTGGATTTTTATCCAAAGTTAGGCCTCAAAAGAGGGAGTGTTCTTGCACAACAACTGTTTCCAGAGTGTATGTGTGTGTGTGTGTGTGTGTGTTTCAGGGGGGAACTACACCAGTTAACTGTGGTGATCTACTCAACTGGGAAACTATGCAGGAACGTTTCATGTGAAGCCAGAAGAAACGTTTTTGCCATTTGTGTTTTTTACGTGGGGGTGGGGAGTGGGATTAAAACGCAACCTAAACAGTGCAGAGGAGTGGCCACTAGGGACTCTCAGCTTAACACCTGAGTGGTAACTGAGAAGGCAAGAACCATTCATGCACAATGCTGGATGTCAGCATGAGCAGTACGATGCTTTCTCCTCAGACCAGTGATTTACCATGAATCAGACAATCCCAGATAGTAGGACACGCCTGTTCTGTTGTAATTGTTGTTCCAGACAAAGTAATAAGGCAAAATCAGTGTAGTCAGTCTCGCAATTACGTGCTCATGACGGGAAAGGTTTGTCACATACACTAAGGGTTAGCAGCTGTCATCATCAGTAAAGGATGTACAGATGGAAAAAGGGCCAGCCCCAGAACCATAGGAGATTAAGGATGACATCAGGACTTTCTCTTCCCCGTGGCTGAGGCTTGACTGGTCCTCTTGACCTTGTAGCACATAATCTAAATTGGATATTCATCTGTCACAGATTTAGTTTACTGTAGACAACCCAAGGCCGATGAGCCTGTAGCATGCAGACAAACAGGTTTCTAGTTCAAATCCCAACAAATACAACAAATTCAGTTTGAGTGAGCCCAACACATCTAATTGTGTAAGGCAGAGCAACGGTTAATATTAGGTGCAAGTGTCTGTTCAGACACCAAGATAACTGCTGACAGTGCACCGTCTCTGCTTTCCCTAGTGACAGGGAGGTGGCTTGAGCGAGGTCAGCTGATGATAACTCCACTTGCAGTGAAACAGGACGCACGCGTTACTCAGCCTTCAGCTGCATCATGGGTAGCCGCAGGCACGGCCACAGAAGACATATGTACTACCTGGTGGCGCACAGAACACAAAAGAGATACCAGGCTGCTAGAAAACACAGAAGCAGAGCTCTTATGGTATTTAAGCAGTGAAAGGATAGGTCCAGGCTACGGTGAATCAAAATCACTTTATTATAAGATGGGACTGCGTATTATCCTCGCAGGGTTTTTTTTTTCAATGCAGGTGGACAATGTCACTGCGAATCATTGCAAAATGTTCTTAGAGCGCCCCCTCCTGGTCAAGGGCAAAACTACACCTTTTATTTTAGCATTTGGAAATGAGGGGTAGTAACTTTATAACAGTTGGTTTGTAATTATAAACCCCTTTAAACACACGTGCCATCAAAGGGCAGACTTTGCAGGAGTGAAACTTGTAAATGGATTTCCGACCCGATATAAAGAAAATAGTTCATGATAGATCTTTTAAAAACTTTTCTATACTATACAATGTTCATGCCTTGAGAATCTTCACAATAATCAGTAACTTCCAAAAAATTACACATTTGTCTTTCAACTTCATTTACACCAAAACGACTGGATTAAATATAGACAAATAAATGTTATGTACGACATTAAAAATGCAGCCTCAACGCACGTTATCAGAGTAGACTGGCTGGAATTTTACCTGGTGGGCCTCGTTTCAGTCGACCAATGAAAATTTGGCATTCTCCCGTGTTTGTGTTATTATCCAATCAGATCACACAAGGTCAACGCTCGTCACTCACCAACGAGCTGGACTAACAATACAACGAGCAGGAAATTTATAATAATGCAGTTCTTCAATTTTCTTAATGGTGGGATACAGTTAAATGAGAATAAACCTATAATGTTACAAAAGTCAGGTCGACAACAGTACGGAGCTACGTTTATCTCATTAAGTACCATATTTTCTTACATCAGGGTAAAATGGAGATGTTATTGTATTAGTGGAGTAGACACAGTCCGCCCCATACATTTTCAAGAAAGCCAGAAGATGGTCAATAAAAGCTTGCACAATGTGTGATAGTAAGCGTACAAAAAAATGTAAAGTGTAATTGGAGACGGGAAGTGCAGAAGCTGTAGTGTTACGGGACGCAAGATGGTTTCTGCAGTAAACTCTACCTGTTACCCCACCTCCCGACATCGGCGATTGGGTGAACTCTCCGAACGCTGGAACGTGTTTGTCACTAGCTCGGGCGTTGATTGCCCCGTCGAGCTGTCAGTCAATGTTGGTCACGCCCACTTACATTGCAGCATGGGCGAATGATTACATTGTAACAAAATCCAGGTACTGTTACAAAAATAGACGTTTTTTTAAGAAAACAGAAGAACGTAATGCGAGAGCCGCAGACGGTAGAGTAATGGCCATTCATAATTTCGGATAGTAACAATATCTAAAGCGGCACAAAAACGTTGAGTAACAAAATACGAATATTAAAATTGACATAAATGGGGGTTTCTTCAATGCAGCATAAAACGAGGGTCGCCGGGATTGCAGCACTGGTAAGCCTGCCTACCTGGCGCGTATGATGTGCGATGACTCATTTTGGTCAGCGTGTATGATGAATAAATAGGTCCAACTGGTAACGTTAAAGCTAGATGTTTGATTTTTTATGTTTTGCTTTAGGCGTTGAGCAGGACAAGTGCTTGCCCAGCTAATAATAATAATAATAATAATAATAATAATAATAATAATACTCTTAATAGGATATACGCGTACTCGTGTAAATTACACTGTCTTATTACCCATTTGATTTAACTAACTGACCTCGTTATAATATTTGTAATAATTATAAATATTATAATTGTTCGTTGTCACTGTCACTAAACTCGTATTTCTCACTATTGACTTGTTCCCGGTTTCGTGTAAATAACCGTCTTGTTTCGTAGTCTGATGACTTTAACCCCAAATTGCAGGTTCAGTTTCCTTTACATTGCACTAACATTCGGGCTGTTACGTTGCCGGTTTCCCGCAGTTTTCCGCCGTATGTGTGCGTGGTTCTTCGGACAGCTGCCTCTTACGTTTCCCCGCCGTTTACTGCACTTGTGTTGGTTTGTGTGTCCTCGGATGGTAATGTGATGTGATGGTGTTTTATTTATTTTTACGCATTTCCAGAAGGTGATTGCAGGTCAGAGCCGTGTGCTGTTCACACACAAACCCTGCTGTGTGATCACAGACTTAAAACTGCACCGTTACTTTAGAGCACGTGTTTTTTTTAGTTACTTTGGAAAACAGTAACAGTTATTGCAATGTATTAAACTCTGTGATGCACCTGTTTTCAAACAGCTTAAAGACTCCAAAGACGGTCTTTTGAAAGTAAATACCTGCATTTGGGCTCTTAATATTTAGAAAACTCGTTCAGAAGTTCCGAGAGAGCGGAACAGCCCAAGTTTGTGAGCATCGTGACCCTGATGCTCTTGGTACCAGACGAGCATGTCGTGTTCACTGTCAGTCAGAAAGTTACAGCTGTTGTTGGATTGCTCAGCGTTCACTCGTTTGTGTGTGTGTGTGTGTGTGTGTGTGTTAAGGCTTTAACGCAGCGGTAACTTGTGGCCTGCATGCACGTCATGTCAATGCTGTGGCTTCCTGATATTCAGCAGATGGGTGTCTGTTAAAGAACCTCCTGGTGCCTAATAGATTACAGGTAATAAACACTGATGTGAGCTGCTGTTGCGAGAAGACAACATTGTGGATGCTGTAAACTTTTGATAAAGGTCTTTGACTGAAACGGGTGGTTTAAAATGAGAGGTAGGAAACAGGCTGCATCTTCCAGTCAGTGTGACTTGAACGAAACTGGGAAACTCCAGGCTGCACATTTAATCTTAACTGTAACTGGTCCTTGTGCTCTCCTCTGCTTGTGCTGATTGGTCAGTCTCAAAGTGGTCAGTTTGTATGGTTGACGTGGCAACGGAGGATCAGGGATGGCTGGGTCCACAGTGTTCATGGCTGCTGAACACACTGTGTGTTGAGTGTCGGTATAAGTGAGCAGGTCATGTGTTGTTTACTGGTCAGCCCCCCCCTCCCACCACATCCCCCAACCCTTGGTTACATCATCAGCAAGACGCCGGCCATCTGGGCAGTGACACACCACGCCGCTTCCTCCTTAATCGCGTGTGTCGTTGCAAGGTTAGCTTGCCCTTGCGTGCGAGGCACAGGCACTGCAGCTGCAAACCGTGGCCCCCCCAAATTACTCTCCCCTCCCCCTCCCCTCCCCTTGGTGCCCTTTGCTGGCTGCTTGATGAGTAAGGCTGTTCTGTTGCACTGCCCACCCCCCAGGGGAGCATACGCATCACAGATGCGTTGACCGCTGCTGTTTGCTCCTGAGTGAAGACTCTGTCTTGGATCTCCGTCTTGCCATCATCTGGCTGGTGCTTCGTTCGCGTTCCTGCTCTGTGACTGTCGTGAGAGTGCCTGGGGGGGGGGGGCATGAGAACAGTTAATTAGTGCAGACATGGATCAGACAGCTGGACATTTGTCTGATTCATGGAAAAATGAGATGGGTTTGGGTAGTGTATGAGCGATCACTTACTGTAGTATATATACACTATGCCTTACGATTAGAGAAACCAGCGAATATTAGTCTTCATGTGTAGCACTACTACAGTCCACCTCTCTGTTCCCCTTGTTATGGAGGTGAGATGTTCTGATCTCTCCTCTGTGCTGTCCTTATTATGGAGGTGAGATGTTCTGATCTCTCCTCTGTGCTGTCCTTGTTATGGAGGTGAGATGTTCTGATCTCTCCTCTGTGCTGTCCTTGTTATGGGGGTGAGATGTTCTGATCTCTCATCTGTGCTGTCCTTGTCAGAGAGATGAGATCTTCTGATCTCACCTCTCTGTTCCCCTTGTTATGGAGGTGAGATGTTCTGATCCCGCCTCTCTGTTCTCCTTGTTATGGAGGTGAGGCTCTACATCCTGTGTTGCTTCAATGTCCTGCACTCTCCACAACCTTGTGGTGACACCTTTCGCTTTTCTTGTGCAGTGATGTTTGACAATGCCTATCGTGGACAAACTGAAAGAGGCGCTGAAGCCGGGTCGGAAGGACTCCGCGGACGAGCCCGGAGACCTACACAAACTGCTGGCCTCCTCCTCCTCTGCTCGCAAGGTCCTCCTTCAGAAGATCGAGTTTGAACCAACGAGCAAGGGCATTTCTAGTCAGCTGGAAGCCCTCAGGAGCAAATATGTGATTCTGAACCCCAGCTCCACACCCAGGATTGAGGGTGCTGTGGGCCAGAAGGCTCCAGAACCAGGCCAGATCAAGAGACAAGGTAAGTCTGACAGAGCGAGCTCTAGATATCAGTGTCACACTTCGTTACAGCCATTGCGAAGCGGCACTCTGAGACAGATTCACAAGCAGCTAAGTGGAAGGTCCTTTCTGCTTTCTGTGACTCTTTGGAGTAAACACAACTCGTGTTTCTTAAACCACAGTGAAGAGGCCCAGAGAAGCCACCTCATATTCTGGGTGCTAAAACTAACATGATGTATCTTGCTAAATCTGTACTGTTTCTCGAAGAATGTCTTATCTCATCGAGCTCTGGCAGTGTTTAGTTAGTGTAACTGCTTGGTAAGCATGAGAACAGTCTGCCATTTTGAATCAGTTCCATGTCTCTGGGTGTATGCCGCATTGTTGGTATGTGTGGTAATACCCACAATGCACTGCTGAGGCACCGCTGGCCCTTTGCCTTCTTACCCCACCACAGAGAGCACCTGCGCCAGCCAGAGCGATGGGATCCCCGCCCCTCAGAGGGTATTGTTCCCTGGCCACAAGCTGTCCATGCGGTGGGAGCGTGTCTACAGGGTGGGGGCTGGGCTCCACAACCTGGGAAACACCTGCTTCCTCAACTCGACAGTGCAGTGCCTCACCTACACCCCTCCCCTCGCCAACTACCTGCTCTCAAAGGAGCACAGCCGCACCTGTGAGTCTTACAAAAGGCACAGTGCGTTTCATTGGCTGGAATCGCTGCCCCTCAGACCTGCTGCTTAGACATCTAATATATTCATTTTGTTTTTTTTTTTTTTTTTATTGTAACAGGTTTTTTTTTTTTATAAACCCACAGATTTTACGGGTTAATAGTGTAAGTACTGCTAATGCGTATGAAATCCAAAGCCTCAAATGGTCATCAGAGCAGAACATGGAGGATACATCTAAATTAACAGTGATTTACCCATATTTACACTAATGTGATCTTGGTGTGTTGAAGCGGACAGCACGAGTTTGAACACACGTATGCTTCACATACA
This sequence comes from Chitala chitala, assembly GCA_025773905.1. Lineage (NCBI taxonomy): Eukaryota > Metazoa > Chordata > Actinopteri > Osteoglossiformes > Notopteridae > Chitala > Chitala chitala. The sequence continues at coordinate 536,117 of JABJVR010000036.1, forward strand.
TTAGTGTAAATATTCAGCAGACTGTGTGTGATGTACACTGTGAATTGTGCTGTGAGTTCCACTCGATGTCACAGTTTCTCCTTCACACTCCCTGCTCTTGTGGTCCGTACTGGCGCACACTCCGGCCATCGGTGTGTGTTGTTACGTCTTTCCTGCATTATATGGACTTAGCGGAATGAGGCTGCTAGATTTGACACTCTTCACGATACTAGTACTTCTCTGCCACGTAGCAGTGTGTAAATGCGTACTGTGTGCATGTACGACTGCACGTGTGACCGCGTGAACACGCGTGTTTGCGTGCGTGTCCTGACGCGCCTGGACTGTCTCGTACTGGCAGGTCATCAGTGTGGATTCTGCATGATCTGCGTGATGCAAAACCACATCATCCAGGCCTTCGCCAACACCGGCAACTCCATCAAGCCCATCTCCTTCATCCGGGACCTAAAAAGTGAGCAGCCTTCTGGTGTTGTCACACGAGGGGTAATGGCTGCATAATTGAGTTCAGATTGGAGAGATATACCAGCCACACAACCCCAGTGATATTCCCATTTTGTTAGAACTGGTTTAAAACAGAACAAAGAACCACAGCAAAACAAAAATTAATCAGCACACCATACATCTGATTGAGCTGTATTATATTTTAAGATACACTTAATATAATGTAGATACAGAATGTAATATATACATGAACACTTTAGTAATATGAGGAATGAATCCTCTCTGCTTGCCCAGACATGACTTGAAGGTAGAGAGCCTGATTTCTGACTGGCTATAGCACAGGACAGGGAAGAAGGGGTGGAAGAGGCATGGGGGCGGGTCTGCTTCAGCTGTCTGATCTCAGATTGGCTGCCTCTGGGATGTGGGTGGGGTTTCATCAGCTGTCTGATCTCAGATTGGCTGCCTCTGGGATGTGGGCGGGGCTGCATCACTTGTCTGATCTGAGACTTGCTGCCTCTGAGAGGAAACATGGAAAGGTAGGAGGCAGAGATGAGGTGTGTGTGTGTGTGTGTGTGTGTGGGGGGAGCTTAGTCTAATAATGTTCTAATGTTTTTGCTCACACTTCCTAAAAATGAATCTAACATTAGACACAACAGCTGTGCATCACTCTGGTGTATCTGTTAGTAACACGCCAAATGCACGTCTGTTATTGAGCTAAAAATGTACCCATGTAATATGTTCTAAATCCAGAACAACGCAATACAACAGCGGCGATGAGACAGAATGACACCAGGCCTTTATGTGGAGGATCGTTCTGCATTTCTCTCCTCGTGATTAAAATGAACATGCTTTTTTCAGAGATTGCCCGCCATTTTCGCTTTGGGAGCCAGGAAGATGCCCATGAGTTTCTTCGCTACACCATAGATGCCATGCAGAAGGCCTGTCTGAGTGGGTACAGCAGGTGAGGCCGTCCCTGTTCCCGTCGTTGTCCCTGTTCCTGTCCCTGTTCTTGTCCTTGTCACTGTTCCTGCTCCTGTCCCTGTTCCCACCAGGTTAGACAGGCAGACTCAAGCCACCACTCTGGTCCATCAGATCTTTGGCGGCTATCTCAGGTCACGAGGTAAGACATATTACACGGTCCGCTCTCCCCAGCTCACTTGTAGATTACAAACAATGCCAGAGAACGAAGAGCTCACGCCACTGTCTCCCCGTTCCTGTTCCCTCTCTCTCCTGACTCTCCTTCATCCTTCTCCTCTCATCTCTTTCTTTTTTGTCTCTCTCTCTCCCCCCCTCTCTCCTCTCTCTCCCTCTCTCTTTTCCTCTCTCCCTCCCTGTCCCTCCTTCTCTCTCTCCCTCTCTCCTCCCCTCTCTCTCTCCCTGTCCCTCCCCCTCTCTCTCTCTCTCTCTCTCTCTCTCTCTCTCTCTCTCTCTCTCTCTCCATCCCTCTCTCTCTCTCTCTCCTCCCTCCCACTGCGTTTTACACCCCTGCCCACGCGTGAAGTCAAGTGTTCCGTGTGTAAAAGCGTCTCGGACACCTATGACCCGTACCTCGACATTGCGGTGGAGATTCGGGTGAGTTTAGTCTTGCGGGAGGCATGGCCTTTCCCAGAGTTCTTTATCTCATGTGCCACGCGGCTACATCTGTCGTGGACCTTGCAGGGCCCTGGAGCTGCACTACACAGCTGAGACCGCAGGTCCATGTTTGTCAGCAGAAATAGCTTTAGGCCAATAAGCATGTTTGTTTTTTCCTTCTGTTTCTGTTTGTCTGTGGTATCGATGCAGTGTCAGGAAAATGCTTACAAAGTCAGCCTTTTGCTTCGAACTGCAATTTAGCTAGGCCAAAACACACACACACACACACACATTCATAAAAACGTCACGAGGCCATTGAGAAGTGAATGCTTTGCTGCTTTCTCTTCTTGTAGCAAGCGGCTAACATTGTGCGTGCTCTGGAGCTGTTTGTGAAGCCAGACATCCTGAGCGGAGAGAACGCATACATGTGTGCCAAGTAAGTCTGCCCATGTGGTTGTTGGTTTGCATCCCCAGTTTTGAAGCCTGCTTTGCACCGTGTAGTTTTCAAGTGGGAACCCTGGTACACAACTGCCAAGTTACATCGTGTGACTGCTGGCTTTTGGCTTATACTGGGGCAACTCTCTAAAGCTGTTGGTGGTGTGAAACAGTAAAAAAGGATAGTATATTTGGGACAGTGTAAACAAACACTAAACTCCCAGCTCTAAACCCCATCCATGACAGAAATGCATACAGTTGTGCTTAAACACACAGGACAGAGTTTCACTGCAGCTCTTATTTCTGCAGTGTTGGCCTGAGACCTCTAGATGCACCTTGATCCATGATAATTTTTTTATGGTTGCGGGTGGGGGTGAAGACAGTCACTATCTGGCCTCATGCCCCCTAGTGGACTAGCTTCAACTGCTGACTGCTGACTGAGTCTGTATATTCCCCTGCCTCTCTGACTCACCTCCATCTTTTTATTGCTGAATGTTACAATACATCCCCTGCACCCCGCCATAGGTGTAAGAAGAAGGTGCCGGCGACCAAGCGTTTTACCGTCCACCGTGCCTCCAACGTGCTCACTCTGTCCCTCAAGAGGTTCGCAAACTTCAGTGGTGGAAAGATCACTAAGGTAACCCCTCCCAGTTATCACCCACCCCTGGTGCGTCCCACAAGAAGAGATTTCTGTGGTTTTGTAGTTTTAATTTGTGTGAGTATGTGTTTGTGTGTGTGCCTGTGTAAGTGCTTCTTCGTACTATTATATCAGTCTTTAATTTCTTAACTACATACAAATTTAAGGTGCTGGACAATGTAATTGATTGTTAATTGCTTGCAATTGTTAATTTTATATAATTGGCAACTGACATTAATTTCCTGTAATCACACCTTTCCCCTTATTACTCGCTCACCTCCCTGATGTGCCACACCCGCCGGTCCAGGATGTTGGCTATCCCGAGTTCCTCAACATCCGGCCCTACATGTCTCAGAGCTCGGGCGAGCCTGTCATGTACGGCCTCTACGCTGTCCTGGTGCATTCTGGGTACAGCTGTCACGCCGGACATTATTACTGCTACGTCAAGGTCAGTGTGTGGGTACACTAAGCTGCGTTAGTGAACGGTTAAGTGTGTGTGAGTGTGTCTGTGGCGAGGGGCAGGACGTGAGAGGACCAGTACATTTGTCTTCTTACCTGTCGCTACATTCCACAACAGAAATCAACTGCAGTTTTCTCTAGGCAGTTCTGACGTGAACCAAAAGTAATAAATTATTAAAACAAACTACAGCACCTTGTTCCACTATACTTTCCTGAATCCCACTGGTTCTGATTTAAGGTGCGCACACACACACACACACACACACACACACACACACATATAGTAAGACGTGCTGTTAGCTTCTGAGAGCTTATGGATGCGGAGCTGGTGGGAAGATGCTGCGTGTGGCGTGTCCTGTGCCAGGCCAGCAGCGGGCAGTGGTACCAGATGAACGACTCCACGGTTCTGGCCAGCAGCATCAAGGCCGTCCTACAGCAGCAGGCCTACGTGCTGTTTTACCTGAGGTGAGCGCCCGGTCTCCACACCTCAAGCCGCTGCCTCTCGCAGGTACGGAAGGTGCTGAGGAGCGGATGCCCTTGCAGCTGCGGGACTTTTTCTGTGTTCCTCTCCTCAGGATCCCTGAGACCAAGAAGACGGACGGTCCAGCTGCAAAGCAGGCAGCAGTGGTGCATTCTGGGAAGAGCAGCCTTGCTACAGAACAGCTGAAGAAAGCCGCTCCCAATGGGCCACTGTGTTCCCCACAGGTGACCAAGGTACATGCTGCACCTGGAAGCTTTAGTGCGGAGGCATGTGATCAGCTTACCTGGATCCTGCGGGAACATCTGCAGTTTAAGGATGTGGAGTTTAAAAAGTGGTAAAAGGTGGTGATGGGTGGACAGGATGAGGAGAATGTGCTCGACTAGTTTGTTAGCTCGTCTAACAAATGCTTGTTGACATCGTGTAGTGGTAACATCACGGTAACATGATTTTTACATCGCTCTGGTCTTTGCAGAAGCAGCTGGAGTCCTCACAGCTTCGGAAGGTGCAGTCCCTGGAGAGTGGGACGGGGACTGGTGGAGCAGCGGGCACCACTGGGTCCAAGAAGAGCCCTATGGGGGCGTCGATCCCCCCTCACATCACTCCCAGGGCAACCCTGAAGAAGAAGACCAAGAAGTTGACGCCCCAGCAGGCTGAACTCGAGGGGACCCTGGTCCTCTCCACTGCGGGGCCTGCTGGGGATGAAGGGAGGGGCTTTCCTGCCTCTGCCTCCATGAAGTCTCTGTCAGACTCCTCTTCCTCCTCTTCTTCTTCTTCATCTTCCTCTAACTGTTCGTCTTCCTCTTACATTGACTCCTCTGAATCAAAGGTAAGTGTGGTTTGTTCAGAGCTGACTGATGCTCTGACTGGCTCCATCTCGCTGGCTTTGCTGTTATAATACTCTTATAATGCTGTTATGACCCTTCATTAGTTGCCATTGTGCTGATTAAAATGACATAAATCAGCTGATTGTCCTGAGCGTGACAGCATAACCGCTGTGATCGTTTGTGGCCTGAAACAACACACAGGTTGTTAGGAGTCCTCGTTAACGACTAATCATTATACACTTCATCCTTGCTGTCATTCACTGTTCGCAGAGGGCTGGTCTCTCTGCGGTCTGTGTGGACAGGACAGGGTATGTCTGAGTAAACCGTCTGTGCTGTGAATTCCAGGAGTCGGAGAGCAGCGGCAGGGTGGGGTCGCGACGCGGGGGCGTCCCCTGCTCTCGCAGTGCGTCACGCTCGAGAGGCGGGGCCTCCTCCTCCAGTGCTGACGAGCAGCAGAGCGGCTCCTCGGCCAGCGCAGAGCACGGCAGAGCCCAGCTCGACGTCCAGAGGCTGCTGAACCTCAAGCCCCAGGCTCTCACCAACGTGGCGTCTGAGCTCCCCAGCACCATGTCCCCACCACCTGCCAAAAAACTGGCCCTCTCCGCCAAAAAGGTGATCAGTGTCTGCAGCCTCAGTGTGCGTGCACTGTTACCAGGAACACTACAGCTTGGTCTCAGTGTGTGAGTGAGAAGCCTGCCCTCTGCTGGAGAAGGGCGGCACTGCCTGTTCAGAGTCCCTTCACTGAGAGAACCCATCTCACCCCTTCTCAGCCAGATTGTGCCTATTATGAATACAGATGCTATGCGAATGTTGTCATGTGCCATATTAAGCCTGTAAACTCTCTCTATTGTTCATTTTCCTTAGAAAGATTAGCTGTGCTTTTCCCTGGAAAGCATGAAAGCAATTAAAAATATTTTGTATAAAAGACACACAGCTAGAAGCGAGACAGAATGGCCGGCTTGTTTCCACACTGTAGAGCTTCTGTGCTGCTTTGTCTTAATGACAGATGGCTTTGTGCTCTTTTGCGTCTTTATTAAAAAGCCGTTTCCCTTTCCTAACCCCCCTCCTTTGTTACTCCCTCTCCTTTCTACTTCACTCCTTTTTTTCTCTTATTTGATGTTGCCATATTTTTGTTGTTGTTTTGGCTTTTTTAAAATTCCCTCCAATTTTTATTATTTTTTAGACCACCAAGTTTTTATTTCTGTCAGTGAACTCAGGCCAGGAGCAGTCATCGTCCAGCCAGCAGTGAGAACCCCCCCTGGTGCTGTCCTTCCACTGACCCCACACATCCAGTTCAACTTTATCCTTTCAGCTCTGCCCCTGTTGTCACATGCTCAGGTACTGAACCAAGGAACAGGATGAGAACAGTACAGTTTGTTAGCATCACATTCCTGCATGACTGCGGTAACAACATGGCCGGCACCAGTTACCCAGTGCCACTTTTTAAATTACTGCTCTAACCTTGGTATGCAATTTAATTTTTGTCTCACACTCGCTGTCTACCTGCAGGGCTCTACCTTCCCAACGGACCAAAACTGCTGGCCACACCCATATTTAAACGTAAAACTCCACCCTCCATATCTCTGTTCACCGTCATTCACTCCCCCCCCCCCACCACTGTGGCCGAGGGGAACTCTGTATGGGGTAGGAGCTTAGGCCCAATTTAAGATGCCTCTGAGACCCCAAGTTCAACATCAAGACGAGAGAGATGATGATGAAACTGAATCAGTGCAGACCATACCAAGATCTGCACAGGCCACGCCCAGATCTGCACAGTCCATATAATTCCTTGCCGGTCCAGCACAACTGAGAGCATCACGTATTCATTGCTATTTCGTGGAAAACAACAAAGAGAATATGGAGCCCTACCAGAAGATGGAGGGCCTGCCCTGATCCAGAAGGTTCAGGGTCCTGCTCCCCAGATGAGAGCTGCATATTTGTACAGTCTGACTGCTTTGGTTATTGAACTTGAATGGGATGTAACCTGATAGATGAGCGCAATTGGTCCATAACCCTGTTACTGCTACAGTGGTTTGGGAATCATCCTGGAACAAGTGAACAAGCCAAAACTGGATTCAGCATCTCTACGTCCATAAGGTGGAAACCTCAAGAAATGCAACACGGATGACAGAAATTTCCCGGAGAGATTAAACCTGTGAACTGCCCGAGTGGACAGTCCAGGCATGGGTAGCTAGTTTTGCTGCTTCTTAACTGATCTGAGGCCAGTGCAGAGACCTGACAGTCCAGGACAGTGTGCTAAATAAATTTCAGCAGCAACTCTCCCTAGATTTTAAAGGGCAGCTCTCAAGTTCTGTTCTAACCAGCAGCTCTCAAGTTCTGTTCTAACCAGCAGTTCAAGCATTATTCCTATGATAGTCAAACAAGACAGCCCAGAGTGGTTAAAACATCCTTCCTTTGTAAATACTCCACTTTCTTTCATTCTAGGCCAAATGCTCTGGGGGAATCGTGTTAGAAAGGGCTTTGTAAAGAAAAATAATGAAACTGAATTTTTTTCCTCCCCTAGATCAGGTGACACTGTGAACGAAGTGAAAAAGAACAAGGCGCCGGAAGTAGGTTCACCAGCACACGAGTGTGCTGTGTGGGATAAGCATGACCAGAGGCTGTTTTTCTGGCTGAAGTCGGAGTCGTGGAGCCACTTAACACGTTCTGGGCACGCAAGCAACCAGCGCAGCACCCTGTCCCAGTCTGTGGTCACCATTAACGCCATGAAAAGGACTACAGGTTCTTGGGCACATTGTCCCAGTCAGAGATGCAGGATGAGCTGCACGGGTCATGTCAGAATGGTTTTTCATTCCTCTGTCAAAGCCAAAGTGTTTGTTTCAACACAGAACTCTGTCCTTATGTGTTAACCACGTCTTGATTGTTGTGGTGCTCCTGGACGCTTGATTGCGGAGATTTTAACACTGTGTTGTTGGCAGAGGTAGTTCGAGGGGGCGTGGATTTATGCAAATTATGTTCCTGTGGTGTAAAACATGCCCACATTGGCACAGTGTGTGCTCTGAAGGGTAAACGAAGTCAGTCACCAAGACTGCTAGTCACCCATTACAAGAGGCTCCCACTGACGAAGTCAGTCACGAAGACTGCTAGTCACCCATTACAAGAGGCTCCTGCTGACAAGCAGAGATCTATTTCCACACTATGCTCAGCACTGATGCTGGTATCTGCACCCATTTTAACACACTAAACCCTACTGCTAAACCTTACCGCTAAACCCTCACACAAAACCCTACCGCTAAACCCTCACACTAAACCCTACCTCTAATTCCTCACGCTAAACCCTACCACTAAACCCTCACATTTAACCCTCACACTAAACCCTACTGCTAAACCCTACCACTAAACCCTCATGCTAAATCCTACTGCTAAACCCTCATGCTAAACCCTACCACTAAACCCTCACGCTAAACCCTACTGCTAAACCCTACCGCTAAACCCTACTGCTAAACCTTCACACTAAACCTTCACACTAAACACTACTGCTAAACCCTACCGCTAAACCCTCACATTAAACCCTACTGCTAAACCCTCAAACTAAACCTTCACACTAAACCCTACCGCTAAACCCTACTGCTAAACCTTCACACTAAACACTACTGCTAAACCCTACCGCTAAACCCTCACATTAAACCCTACTGCTAAACCCTCAAACTAAACCTTCACACTAAACCCTACCGCTAAACCCTACTGCTAAACCTTCACACTAAACCTTCACACTAAACACTACTGCTAAACCCTCACATTAAACCCTACTGCTAAACCCTCAAACTAAACCTTCACACTAAACCCTACTGCTAAACCCTACCACTAAACCCGCATGATAAACCATACTGCCATTTGGTTTAAAGGCTGAATTTCCCTTTGATGATTGTGGTCAGTAAAACCAGAAGCCCTGCAGCATGTCCACACCACGGCAGTCCAGGTTACAGTGATGCTGCTCTTGTTTGTGTTGCTAAAACTTTACTCAAGTGGCACACAGATAATGATACAAAACCTTGAGCTGCATTTTGCTGAACTGGTGATTCACAAGCACTTTGGGTGAAACGTCCTGCTTAAAGTGTATAACATGGCCTGAAATTCAGCATTCGGTCCCAACATGGGGATGCAGAAACCAGTAAATTCCCATGACCTCCAGCACTGCGGTGATAAAGTAGCCAGATAAAATGTGAATCAGGTGTTTTTTACTCCACCTAAGTATTTGTTTTTAAAATATGTACTGTTACAGAGATGGTCAGCAGGGAGACAGTGGCTCTTAGCTTACAGAACAATGTTATTTTGTGCAGTTGCCATGGGTGCAGTTAGTGTGATGCAACCTAGAAACATGCCAGGCCTCATCCTCCCATACCCACTTCCTGTATCACACAGGAAGTGGCCATGGGTGTGCACAGGATGGGTGGGTGTCAGCGACACACAGAAGCTTTCTGTCACTTCTTAGGACCCACACAGTGCGGCGGTCGACTGTCAGGACTTTTACAAATACAGAAATTAACAACACATTCAACAACATTGTTTCAAAGCATAGTCAGAAACTTAAAAAGCTGAACGACAGAATTATTTTTTACTTTAATCACTGAATCGCCAATTTGGAAAATCACGACAGTAAGAATTAAAAAGGTGGAATGACAGAATTCTTGGCATACTGTCAGTGACCAATGGCTGTATAGAAATAGATCAAATCTGGAAACCCATTTGAGAGACAGCTACACTAACTGCTCACCAGAGACGACCAGAGTTTTTCCAGACCCAGGAAAAGGCAGGACCCAAACTATGTTGCTTTACTGTATTCCAAAGAACAGAGCCAACTCTCTGCCTGCAAGCTCCTGCCTGCTGTCATGGTTAGAGCTCCGTCCTCTCGTGGTGGAGAAAGAACAGCTGAGTTCTGGAAGGCAGCTCTAATTGGAACATTCTGTCTAACAGGCATACACAAATATTCTCAAGTTGGCTGGCCAGTGTACACCAATGAACTGTACATATCTCATTCGGCAGTCTGTTCCCTGTGTTCCCAGGGGAGCTGTGAAGGTCAGAAGCCGTAGTGGTCAGTGTAAATGACTGTCCTGTGTGTACAGCGGTGTCCAAAATCAGTTTGTCCGTCTTTTGTCCTGTATGGTGCAGCTGAAGCTTTTTCTGTTTAGTGGCACCCAGAGCCTCACTAAAAACACGCTATGCAATTATAACGGTCACGTGCCACACCCAGAACTGGGCCAGACCTTCACCCAGTCATCGTGGGCCCTTGCTGGGCCATCCTCTGTACTGGAACTTCTGTACAAAGAGTGAAGTGTGGAATTTCTCTGTGAGGGTTCAGCGTTACCCATCGTCCTCAGGCGGGTTAGAGGGGCAGGAATCTGTAAATGTGTCTCCCAGTCATGCTATGCAGCAGGGTCTGTAGTTGGATGTTTTGGTCTTTCCACTTCCATGGGCGCGCGCACATTTCATCTGTATTGAAAGTAATTGTAGGAAATACTTTTCTGATGTAGAGATGGTCTTAGAGCTTCCAGTCCCTCACCTCTCCTGTGCTTGCATGTAGACCTCCTGTGTTTTACAACATGTACAGAAGTTGCCTTAGACCAGGGGTCCTCAACCTTCTTTCTGCATCATCGATCCCCTCGGCAGATTTGCGAAGTCAGCGAACACGCTCTAGACAGCCGGTCTGAGGTGCAGTCTAGCAGCCCATCTAATAGCTACTGTACTGTCAGACTCAGCGTATTTCACTGTATCTACAGTGTAATACGAACACATCTATGATTCCGTTGTCAACACAGTCAAAGGTGAGCCTAACGCCACTGGTTTGTTACCTACAGTCATAACTGAAGGAAATGTTAAGTTTCAGTTAGAGTTTAGTGGAGACTAAGACGTGTAGTTACTTCTCTTCCAGGTTCATGGACACTAAAATCTGTCCACCTATCCACAGATGCCTTGGGGGTCCATGAATGTTAGGTTAAGAACCCCTGCTTTGGACCCCATGACTGAACATGACCACAGTGAAAACAGTCAAGTGAGGTGAAAATAAACATGAAATGCAAACATGTTGTACTAGATATAGGTTGTTGAAGTCTTAAGTGATAACCTGGTGTTTTCTGCTCTTCTCCTGGGCTGTGTAGTTATTATAGATAGTTGAGGAAAAGCAGTGAGCAGGAAGCTGTTTCTTGTGTCTAGTGTGTTTAACAGAACGTATGAATATGTTGTGTAAAATCAATTTGAGATTAACTGTATTTTAGTATCAGCAATGGACTTTTTAAGTAACTCTGAATATAGCTTAAATTGTATGTATAATAATTGCATTTAGTCTGTATTTCAGTTTAACTTCCCTGTACTTTGAATAGTTACTCTTGTAGATATCTATGAATATACCAGTGCAATAAAGATACATTTTGTGAAGTCTGATTCACGTTGGTTTTATAAATGTGACGTATAAATTGGCAAGCAGGCCCAGATGGTTCTGATTTTGGATCAAGAAGGAAGGAGGAAAGGTCTAAATGACTTTACAGAGGGTTGATTGTCACTGACAACCGGAGCTTCAGTGTGACTAAGAGTGCTGGCTGGTGTTTCCGCCGGAGCAGTGAGTAAAGTGTCATCCGTATATTGACGTATGGTAAAGACATCAGTAAACAGTGTCGGCTCATTCGATGACTTTGATGGTCGTGCATTGGTGAGATGTGTGAGGAAAGACAGAGAGGAAAGACATTTCTGACTGAAAATGCCAGTGTAGGATGTGATCACGCTGCATCAACTCTGTTGTGGTTTAATATGTCACTCTGTGTGTGTGTGTGTGTGTGTGTGTGTGTGTGTGTGTACAGCACACTTCATATTACAGCATTGCAGTAAATGCAAAGGAAGTGAACTTCAGATCATGACAAGGTGTGTCCACGCCCATTTGGCAGAGTTACTTCAGCTACAGATAAAAGTAAAAGTAAAAAAAAATAATTTAAAATTAGGCATACAATGGCAATTGTACTTGTGGGTACAAGTACAAGGTTTTGAATTATTATAAATGTTTCACGCATAAATCACAGGTAATTTGTCACACTATAGATTAATTTAGATAGATCGCATGTTATTGCAGATCGCATGTTATTCAGTTATTTACAGAAACACGCCACTACCTCCTATTTTCAGAGAATTTAGAGCCCTACAGATAACGTGTAAATTCAAATTAATGTTTTGCTATGCCGTCGTGTATTGCCTTTAACAGCAGTAGTTAACTAGACTTCATGAAGTTATACAATTTAACATAATTTTAATGGGTCAACAGAAATTATAGGTCCACTCCTTCAAATGTTTTGGTTTGTAATATTTAACCAGGTGATTGATGATAATATGCATAAGAAACCGGAGGAACCAGTGACCCAGTTAGAGCGCTAAACTCACCCGTCTGAATGTGAGCTCTTTAACTGACCGATGAACTTACTCCTGGTGTCACCGACAGCCCACAGAGCAGCGCAGAGTGTTTAGGTGTGTGACAGAGACACGGCACGCTGCGAGCTGGCAGGGTGTGTGTGGACAGGAGCAGAAGAGCACACGGCCACCAGCAAACAGCGGGGATGGAGGCGCAGGTGGATGGTAGGTCGCGACTTCGACACCTCCTTACGTTCGCTTCCCGCTGCATTTAAATCAAACTGACGGGGTGTGCGCATGATCAAAAACTCAAAACTGGGGGAACGCATGTCTGGTGCGCTGCAGTTACATTCATGCTTACTTGGGGCTGTAGCTGCTGCACGCAGCTGATGCCTTTGGTGCGAACCCGTGGTGTCATATTGGGGTGTTGAAATGCGGTCATTATGTCAGTATCTTCTCCGTGCAGTGTTGGCATCCTGTTCAAAGTTTTGGGCACCGCGTAAATCGCAGTTATTACGCAGACTAACTTAAAATCCCCTTGCAGCGCTCGG
>JABJVR010000036.1:551393-561947 GCA_025773905.1 Chitala chitala
CCCCACAGTGTAGCAGCACCGCGCCCACCTGCAGGCCCGTCCCCACAGTGTAGCAGCACCGCGCCCACCTGCAGGCCCGTCCCCACAGTGTAGCAGCACCGCGCCCACCTGCAGGCCTGTGTCCCACAGTGTAGCAGCGCACCTTTATCTAATTGCCGTGACGACCTCTCCCATCCCACGGCAGCTGATGGAAGTGTGAAATTAAATTGTTCTCCTGCTACCCGGGCACATCCACAGAGATGCTTCTCAGCTCCATAACCATCTTCCCGTTCAAGCTGCCAAGCAGGGGCCGATAAGCCAAACAAAAGGAGAGCCATTATCAAATCCCTGGCTCTTTCTGTGGCCAGGTGAGGTACAGTTGCCCTGAAACAGTTACCGTTAGCCCTGGAAGTTTACAGTCTAAGAGCTGGCCTTCAATTTGCAGTACCTGCATGCTGTCAAGAGCCACAGTTATGAACCATGACAGGCAACAAGAAAGGGTTCCAGGTCACAACCCAGAGGCTCAGTGCACTTACTGTACAGCCGGGACGCGTGCCACAAAATATACTCCACCGAAGGGAGCTTACATTGGCCTGCAACTCAAGCTTGACTCCTGCGCTCACACCTCCAATGCAACATGAAATGCCAGAAGGTCATCAAGTAGCAGCAGAAACAAAGTGCTCCCAATAGGTGGCAACCCAGACACAAAACAATCACCGTTCTCGCAAGGGTGTTGGTTCCAATCCCTCCAAGTGGGGAAAAAAACAGACACTTGGTGTGTGCAGCTGTGCAGCTCAGTGATCAAACACTTGTTCAGCAGCCAGCTACATTTTTCAGCCCCCCCAACCCCCCCTCAACAGAAACAAAATAACGACTGTTCTGTGTCTCACTGTTCCTGTGTTCTGCTGCATTACCATTTCGCTGTTCCTGTAAGAGATTTGCGTAGACAGTTTTGTTGATTAGGCTGGGTGTCAGTGCCGGGGATTGGGGGGGGGGTAATTTCCCGTCAGTGCAGTGACAAGTACTGATTCTGTTTTCTTTGGGTCATGTGGAACTAGAAGGAATATCAACCCTCCCTTGGGGCTGGCCTTGCTGTAGACACAGAGGGAGGCAGAAAGCTGGTCTACACTAGCTGACTCCCTGGGGATGAAGGCTCAGGAAGCTGATTGGTTACGCTCATCGGGGGAGGGACTTGGGTTATTGTAGTGCACAGAACTGAAGAATAAGGTGGAGAGGGACAGGGGCTGAACACGGTGTTCTCTACAGCTATTAAGAGACAGGACATGCAGAATTTGCCAGCACTCATGGGACTCAACCAGTAGGACTTCCTGACTCTGCAGAGCGGTGGGTGGGGATTTATCCAAAATCTGTGGGGTTCCAGAGCTTTTCCAGGGCATCTCAAGTGGATGTGTCTCTAAACTGCGCATCTTTGCAAAGCGGTGTACTGTGACAGGCGCCTCCAGAAAAGAATACAGTGGTGTCCTGGGTGGGGGGGGGTGTCTCTTACAGAGCACATACTAAAGATTATACTAAGTAATATTAAAAATGGAGAAATGGCTAATGACTGTTTGGACTGAGAGAGCCAGCAAAAAGACACTGCAGCTAGAAGAACAGGCCCGACTCACCCTTGGCATGGAAGGTCCAGTCTGGGCGGTGGTACTCATGTAGCCGAACCCGGCACTGCTGGCCCAGCTGGCACACCTGGCTGTAGAACTGCCGGGCCAGGTGGACGTAAGCCGCCGGAATCGCCCCCGCCACGCCTTTGGCGCCGAAGAATCCGTTGACCTCCGGAGATGCCATTAGGATGCGGTAATGGGCGCTGGCGGCCAGCACCAGGCGCATGTAGGCTCGCGTCAGATTGAAGTAGCCGGACGTGAGGTAAAGCGTGGCGTCCTCAGCGGACTCCCTCAGCAGTCGCGCCGTGGCCTGCTCGTCCAGCTGGATGCCCAGCGGCTTCATCTGGATCAGCGGAAAGACCCAGGTGTCGGCACGCTCCGGCGCCTCTGCGTTCTGCCGCTCACGCGCGCTGTCAACCACCCGCATGATCCGGCTCCTCGCTAAGGCCGAGAACTGGGCTCGGTCACCTGGGGAGGGGGATCAAAGGTCAGGGGGATCACGTGGGCACGACCAGACACAAACACACCACCGCCCCTGCCTCCTTACACGTGTGTACAGCAAACAGAGTAACACAGCTGGCCTCTGAGCCCTGAGAAAGCCTGCGTACAAACAAGCTGCTTTTGGACTCAACACCAGGGGGTGCGGCCTCAACGCAGCGCTGAGCACAACCACAGGAAGGGGACCGGTCCGCCCCCGACCCGACACGTCTCCTGCACATAAACAAGGGTGTTGCCCACACAGAGAATAAAATTCAAAGTGAAACAAAGAGGGCTGTTTTGTTGAGAGGTGGGGAAGAGGGGGGCATTGCAGCCGCGGTCCCGTGGACACTGCAGGACAGAACTGGTTCTGCACTGGCTAGCGACCAGTCAGAGGTAACCACTGGGCACACCATAATGATCCAGCTGCTCTCAGGCACTCTGAGCAGGCAATTGTGGGGAAGGGGGGGAGCTAAACAGCCAACAGTGTAGTGGGGGAAATGGAATAATGGACAGTTAGTCAGATCTGCAGGTGAAGACAAGGAACATTCCGGTTCCCTCTGCAATGTTATGGATGTGCCTGAGGTAGGTGAGGTCACGTGGCGGGGGGGGGGCAGCAGGGCCAGGATAGGTTATATATAGGAGGTCCACCCACCCCTGGGGATGCAGCGTGTACAGTAAGGGCAGACAGAGCACCAGCTGAGCATCGGTTACTGGCAGGGAAGAGTATCGAGTTACGCTGTGCACACTGGAGCGAGCAAGTGTGCGGGGAGGGAGAGATGGAGCACATGAAGAAGAAGGGGACAGACAGACAGGCGGACAGAAGGACAGGCAGACAGGCAGAGGGACAGACAGACAGGTGGACAGAGGGGCAGACAGGCAGAGGGACAGACAGACAGGCAGCCAAAGGGGCAGACAGACATGCGGACAGTGGGGCAGACAGGCAGGCAAAGGGACAGACAGACAGGTGGACAAAGGGGCAGACAGGCAGAGGGACAGACAGACAGGCAGACAGAGGGGCAGACAGGCAGCCAAAGGGGCAGACAAAGGGACAGACAGACAGGCGGACAGAGGGACAGACAGACAGGTGGACAGAGGGGCAGGCAGAGGGACAGACAGACAGGTGGACAGAGGGGCAGACAGACAGAAAGGTAGGCTAAAGGACAGACAGGTGGGCAGAGGGACAGAGGCAGAGGAACACACCCGTGTGAAGCAAAGTGATACCACTCCTGATACAGCTAGGGGGGTCAGCGCACTGCATGTGCATACACCCCCATAGCAAAGTGCCAACCCTGACGTGAAAGTACAGGTCCTTCTCTGTTGCTCAGTTTAATGCCAGTTAACATTTCCCAAAATGAGATATATTAAAAACTATAGGCACCTCTTCCAGAACTGTTTTAGAAAGTTTCTTATGAAGGGTCTGTTCTTTAAGTGGGGTGAAAACCTGAAGGCACGTGAACACACAAACACACACACACACACACAGCACGTGTTAAAGGCGCTAGCTGACAGTAAATGTCAGTCAACATGATTAAAAATTAACCAGTAGGCCTTGTTCCAGAGCAGGCACTACCATGTCGAGTGCCTGTCACCATGCCAACGCCATCCCAAAAGGCTTAAGGCATTATTCCTTTTGTCTAGAATCACAAACATCAGCAAAACAGATTCAAAATATTACTACTAGTATAATTACTGCTGCCAACATTGAGTGCTGTCAAAACGTTTTTACACTGTGCTTAGTTTGTACATCCTAATTCCAGTCAGTCTGAAGCCTCTGCACACGTGGTCTCCTTGAGCGAGCCTGAACCCCATGACCCATCCAGACAGTCACATGGTCAGAGGTTGACGAGAAGGGATAAAACTAATGAGCTGAAGATACATGAAGCAACAGAGCAGCAATCCCAGACAAAGAGAAATCAAATAAAACAAACACCAGTGAATTTATGCTAGTAGGGGCCGCTCCTCTGATCCAACAGCCCACGAGCACTGTACCTTTGTAGGGGTGAACCACACCCTCCTTCAGGTGCACCCCGTCGTCTGGCTCGAGCTGCAGGGACACATCGCTCACGGCATCTACTAGCTCTTCAAAGAAGTCTGCCACCTGCTGACAGTCCTCCAACAGAACGTAGCGGTCCTGCCGGTTGGTGAAGTACGAATCACTCAGGTTGGCTCTGCCAGGGCAGGAGTGAGGAGGAGAATGGGAGGGGAGACATTCCTGTAACATTCCAAGTGTGGTAGGGTAACCGTTCCCACAAGGTGTGCAGCTATAACTAGCACGTTTTCTGTTCTTTTTCTGTAACTGCAGTACACAGGGGCCCCATGTGACTGGCAGTCTCTGTCATTTTAATACTTTACACTCAGCTTTGTCCTTAATGAAAGGGACAGTGGCTATTAAAAAAATCCAGCTAAATCGTTATCAATCAAGCAAGCCACACACTGTCCAGCTACTGAACGTTCGCTGCTCAGTGATTTTGCAACGCCGAGTGAGAGCCCTGTAAGATATTTGATCCACAGGATCACAAGAAGAGAAATAAGAAGAAAATCTGCATGTGTCTTCAGCTGGGAGAGAAAAAAATGCAGTGAAGAACAACACAGCCCTCTGTTTGAGTGAGCTGGGGAGGGAAGGGGCGGGGGGGTGCTCAGCACTGACCCGCTGATAATGAGGCTGTCGTCGAACAGGTACACCTTGATGTGCTGCACGCCGATGGTCTCGTTGAATCGCTCGGGCACGAGCAGACGGAGCAGGCCGCGCAGATCGGGCGTGTGGTAGAGGGAGACGCGCGTCCGCCCCGGGAACTGGCGCAACAGCGGCAGCAGCATGCTGCGCGAGTTCTTCTTACCTGCGGAGCAAGAACACACGCGCGCACACACACGCGCACAAAAATGCGGCCAATGAGGAGAACCGCCACAAGTCAGGAGCCACAAGGCTGACATTGGCCTCTGGCTCATACATACCTTACGCAGTAAGGAAAGGCAGGCCATGTCTAACAGATATATTATCACGGTATAAAACACACGAGAACAGACCAGCTGAAAGTGCAGACAAACCAACGTAACTTGTAACCTGCTACAGACCACTAACCAGACGAGACTTTCTACATTCTGTTTACCCTCCCAGCCTCTCTGGCAACCCTGCACCAAGCTTGGATGCACAGATGTTGCTCCTAAAAAGTGCTGTCTTTTGCTGACAATGACAATGAAAGTCGGCGAGGGAGGCGAGGTCAGATGGAGGTAACGCAGGAACACAGGCAGCAGCCACACGCAACACGCTCACCTCGAGAGCCACGCGTGTAATCCAGGAGCACAGACACCCTGAGGCCCGAGGTGCTGTCTGCACACTCAGGCCGCGCCAGTGCTTCCTCAAGGCAGTCTACCTGGAAAAGCATGGCAAAGTCATTACTGCCTGTCCCACCCGCCTTTCCTACAGCATGCAGGAATCTCCATATGGGCGGGGCTAGCATGCAGTGCAGCCACTACAGACATCAGGACTCTCCAAATCTCACTGGTTCTACACCTCGACCTCTGCCCTGCACAAACGAACGTGAACAGCCGGCACACAGGGCCATGTGAACGAAGGTGACGCAGAGCCTGGAGGATCTACATCATGTGATCCACTACGGTAAAACCATGAAGCCATTGAGGTGGAAAGCAGGTGTGAAATCCCAGCCAATGTTTTAACAGTCCCTCTGCTGACCCGACTGTCCCGTGTTCATTACAGTGATGTCATGTGACCAGGCGGCCATCGCGCTCGCAAGCCTTACCAGGTCCTGCTCCAGGCGACCGGTTCCGAGGTACAGCGAAGCCATCACCACCCGCCTCTTTGCCGTCTTTATGTGCGCCTGATCCAAAATGAAAGAGAAAGCGTGAGCAGGACAGAGCTCGTCGGCGCAGTTAGTCACACGGAGCTCAGCATCAGATCGATGGGAACCTGTGGCCAAGGCTGTTGGGCAAAAATACGCGCCTTCCGTTTGTGATCGATATGCGGCCGGTCACTCAGAGGCTGCCACAAACACATTTCCCGGCTCCCGGGTCCTATTTCTGACTGTAAGCTTCATTGATAACAGAAAAAAACAATAAAAATAAAGAACAAAAACTTGCAGCCAGGGCTGCTCGCTGTCCAGGAGGAAGTTACACGCTCCAAGTGAAACGCAAGTCCTGGCCGCCCAGAATCAGACAGAACGTGCATGCCAGAAGGTGTCCCAGTCCAGGCCCAGTGGACTGAGCTCGGGATCCAACCCACTACTGGATGCAACATCGGAATGAAAGTGGACAGCATTCAAACAGGGCTTATGTAATACACATTTTATAGGTCTTACATAACTTTTACAGTGTGTAAAAAACAGTAGTCATTTCCACTGCTTTCTTACTGTACTGTACTGTGGCTGGGTGAATGGGTGATTCTAACACCAGTGGACGGACAAACAGGAGAACACAATCAGACAGACAGAGGTAGTGGGACAGATGGGAGGACAGACACAGACAGACAGAGGCAGTGGGACAGACAGGAGGATAGAGACAGACAGACAGACAGAGGCAGTGGGACAGACAGGAGGACACAGACAGACAGACAGACAGACAGACAGAGAGGCAGTGGGACAGACAGACAGAGGCAGTGGGACAGACAGGAGGACAGAGACAGACAGATAGAGGCAGTGGGACAGACAGGAGAACAGAGACAGACAGACAGAGAGAGGCAGTGGGACAGACAGGAGAACAGAGACAGACAGACAGAGAGAGGCAGGGGGACAGACAGGAGAACAGAGACAGACAGACAGAGGCAGTGGGACAGACAGGAGAACAGAGACAGACAGAGGCAGTGGGACAGACAGGAGAACAGGGACAGACGAACAGAGAGAGGCAGTGGGACAGACAGGAGAACAGAGACAGACGAACAGGAAAAGAGAGAGAGAAGAACCCTCATTGTAAAAGCACTGGAAAAGGGAGGGGTCTTGCCAACACAGTCCCAGCAGCGCTACTCCCTTAGAGGACATGACTGGACCTGCAGAGGCTCATAATTTGCTGGAGCTCCCAAAAAAGGAAGAATGTATTCAGCCATCCACCTCCTGTCCAAGGAGAGATTTTGTGCAGTGAGGTGCCCACAGAGCATCACAGCCCAGGCCCACCGCACACGTAGTGCTGTGCTGACGCAACAACACGCTTACCTTCGGACTGCCTGCACATTTACATGCATGCGCACGCACGCACACGCACTTTGTCACCTGACGGGCTCTAAAGCTTGGTACACAGCCAGTCTGGCAGGCATCCACAGCCCTGTTACCCTGAAGAATAATATGTTCCCTGCCTCTCACGGCGGTGTGTGGCAGGTGTGTACAAGCCTGCCGCGGCAAGCCGGCCCGCTCATGCGCAGACAGACAGGCAGACGGGCCGCTTCCGTTACGACGTCAGCTCCGCGTGGTTTACCAGGTCAAAGACACATGACCGCGAGCAATTTAAAAAAAAAAAAAAAAAGGAAGGTGACAAAGAACGTGATATTAACCCAACATGAACGCTGGCCTTCACTGTAGCCGTCCTGCAGGGCTCTTCAGGTCTGTAGAAGTCCAAAGGAACTCACCTTCATGACCTGGTAGAATTCGTCTGGAGAGCGCAGCACGCGGACGCGGGACCCCGGGACCCGGAACACGGGGGCGTGGTCGGCCAGCCACAGGAACCGTGATGGAAGACCCTGTGTGCTGGGGTGTCGTGAAGTCGTCAGGGGAAAAAGAGAGTCCACTTCAGCCAGGAGGGGGGCCAGGAGGAGGACCGAGGATCTGGAGGGGCACAGACCACAGAGTGAGCTGTCACAGAAGAATTCTGGTGGGGGGGGTCACAAAGAGCAGTCACACTGACTGGCCCAGGCTTAGAAGAGCCACAGGCACGTGCACACACACACGCGCACGTACGCATGCACACACACACACACACACACACACGCACGTATACACACATTTAAGAAGTTCATCTCGTTGCTGTTACCAGTACGATCATGGAAAGCAGAGCATCGCCGTGCACTACGACACTGCGTTACATTTCAGAAGCGAAATGTTTGACAGTTACACAGTGGAGCTTAAAGTGGCGTTTAGAGACAGCTGACAGTCCAACAGGCAGCTGACCAAGTCCCTCTGAACTGTGGATGCAGCAAAGCAAACAAAAACCTAAACACAGCCACACCCTTGTAAAGTAACCCAACAGTGTAAAGACAGTTCTGAACACTTAGCGTGCCTCCTGCCCTACCCCAGATATACAGAACATCGGCCCAATTCCTTTTCAGCAAGCAACCCAGAACCACCTCCAGCTAGGAGGTCAGACCCTGTCGAACAGAGAACACTCAACATTTACTCAACAATTACTCAACACTTCCCGAAGACACTAGGACAAGTCCAGCATTCTTCTGCTGAGCACTGAGTCAAATGTCCCACAAAGGAAGTGGTGTTCAGAACAGAACCAGCCCCCATGAGTCCAGGAAGACGGCCTCAATGCAACACCATCTCCCCCAAAACCATATCAGCACTAAAGACTGACAAAACACATGCCAAAAAAAGAGATTTTTTTCTGTTTGTTTTAAAGGAGATATCTCACAGGCAGACTGACAGGAAACAAGTGGACTAAGGATAAAGATTACATGGTCAGTATACAATCTTTTTGAAAAAAAGTAAAACAAAGATGAAAACATTACACCAGGTAATCAAAGTCATGTGACAAAAAACAGTACAGGACAGTACAGTACAGTACAGTACAGTACATTTCTGCTTATCACCAGCAATGATGTTTTGGGGACTTTTCAGACAGAAAGGAGACTTGCAGAGCACCTCTCAATGGCATAACACTGCTCCTTTTTGTCCTGTGTGTGTGTGTGTGTGTGTGTGTGTGTGTGTGTGAGACAGCGTGACAAGGCAAGATCAGGCCAGGATCTCAGTAATCCTCCTGTCCTGCTCTCTACAACACAGAGCACATATAAGACAGAGATAGGCTCATCCTACATGTCACAGCTGGACTGGGTTACGCTCCGCAGGCAGATACAGAGCTAGCGAGACACGTTTCCTGTGCTTGTCTTTTCTTAAAGAGTTGTTTCAAAATAATATTACTAAAGAACTGCGCAATCGTTCTCAGAAATGCTCCGTATCTCGGAAACACCATTTCTATTTACACACTTCCTTTCCATAAATTCATGCATGTGCACGCACACACAGCGACACCTTATTTATGTGTTTTAAAAAATGAGTACTGAGCTCACTGAGAGTGGCGTTTGTGTCAAATGCAGTGCCACTTCCAGGCAATCAAAAGCACTGGTTGTCCTAGGAGGCCCACAATGCGATTATTGTCTCTGCCGCGGCGCGAAGGCCTGGCACGCAGTGGCTCACGCAATGGCTCACGCAATGGATCACGCAGTGGCTCACGCAGGCAGGTGTGTTTGTGATGCCACTTCAGCTCCACCTCGTTCGTCTCCATTACAGTGTCGACAGAAGACCGTTTTGCTCCAGTATGCAGAGGCAGAGAAAGCTGTCAGTCCCTTGACACAACAGCAGCACGGAGGAAAAAGCTTCTGGAAACTACTGCAAAGCGTGAGTCAGAGCAGGGAGATGTCCCAGACAGCTGCTTTGCCGAAATTCACCAGCCAATGCTTTGTGAGCAAGCGACACAACACACCAGGAACAGCGGGCCTAGTGCAGAACCGGACAGTCCCAACAACCATGAGTCTCTTACTCCTGCTCTCAGAACACCCTGGCTCTGGGCAAAACACATCAGCTGGTCCCAAACCGCATGGCTACCAATACCCCTCCTTTATTCAGTCACTAGTCGTCATATGTAACGACCCCCTATTCTCTAGGACTCTAACCTCACCTTTCTTACACTAATGAGTCTATTCAGGAGTGGGTGTGGCTGCTACCCTGATAGGTATATAGTGATAGAATCTTCCCCACTTCCATCAGAGTGAAGAAGCCTTTTGGTAAAAGGTGAAACGTTTCTGTGTAAAGGAGAAAGAAGTCCAGTTGACATGACTAAACTCCCAGATAACCTCACCTGGAAGACTGAGAATCTTCACAGACATGGCTCTAAAAGGTTTAACATAGAAGCGACGGCCAGAACAGTCTTTCCTCAGAAATGGCCATGACTGACAGAACACCCATCTCTTTGCCAAAGAAAGATGTCTGTATCTCTGTATGTGAAACAAACTCCATTTCTGCCAACTGTGAATAAAAAGCAAGCTCAGCATGAACCCCTCCCCCCACAATGGAGCCACACAAGCGCCCATGAAGAGCAGCTGTAGGAATGTGGCTTCCTTATTCCCAGCAGGGAGTGCTTCCTGTAAACCTGCCTTTCATTTCCACCAATGGGCATTGTGATGGGCTTTCTGGAAACACAAGGAATTCCACCAAGCTTTCAAACCCCGAAACCAACAGCCCGCCCACCATCTGCTCGAGGGGGGGCCGCCCCCCCCCCCCCGGGCCGGGGGCGCCCGGGGCGGGGCGGCAAGAGAGGCGCC
>JABJVR010000036.1:564898-601582 GCA_025773905.1 Chitala chitala
ACACACACACACACACACACACACACACACACACACACACACACACACAGAGAGTATACTAGAACCGTGTTCCTGTCCCTCAAAGTCCTGCGGCCTGACTCCCAATTTGCTCAACTCAAAGGAGTGGACAGTAGATGAGGTCATGTACTGTAAGGGCTTCTGCTGCGCCTTCACTTTTGTTTTGGTGGGCAGCGCTCACTCAGCGTGAGACAGGTGCCCTTTACCCCTTTCCCCTGAGTCCAGCCATCCGTCATGTCCGCTCGGTCACAATAACGACGGTCATCTCTACTTGTGGAATTCTGCCCTCCCTGTTGTTCCACTCGGGCTGGCTTACTGTAAGCCCATTAATAACCTGGTGTGGCAGGCAGGCTTAAGGAACTTCAGTTTAATGAGGGCCAAATTCTTCCGTTCGTCGTGAACGATTAGGGGACATTACTGCGACCTGTCTGAAGTCATCGCTGCCGTCCCTCATCATCTCCAGGCACTCGCCAGTAAGGAACCGCTAAGCCCATTACTGTCACTATTTTTTCCAAATTGCTTTCAGCGGCTGGAGTTTTGGCACAGAGAAACAGGTTTTCACCGCTGGCTAGAGGCTGCCTTCTCCTTTCTTTGTACACCATCATCCGCTGCCTGTTCCATGAATGCGTAGCAGGAAACCTGAAATCTTTTTCTCATTTTCGTAATACACACTATTGATGCAAAGTAGAGCTAAACGGTATCAAGGGTCACACATATTGCTATGTGGAAAATGATGGTCAGGCATGCCCTGAGAACAAATGCCAGCGTGTTACAAAGGCTAAAGTGTTCTCTCGGACGGTCGTAGATTAGGAAGCATTAGCTGCAACTTTTGTTAAATTGTGGTGATGGAGTTTGAACTGAATGTAGCCCTGTTTTGGGCACTCATGTCAGCTCTATAGTGCTTGTTGTGTCTTTGGCTTTGATTCACATTTTTTTTTATTGGGTTTTAATGCATCACATTAGACAGAACTTGGTGCAGTTGAGATGGGGAAGTCGTAAAAATTGCTGCTGTGTTCTTCAAGTATGATTGTAACAACGTTACACGTCTTTATGGTCTAACAGACAGGTTTTGTAAACAGTGATGTGTTTTTGCATGCCATATTTGAGGATAAGTAAGAGGGACTCATTGCATTGCAGCTTGGTTGAATACTACCTTTGTTCTTCATCTTAACCCCTGCCTCAACCCCCAGTACAGCATTGTGCCTTAAACACAATTAACACCACACATCACTTCATGATCTTTTGTTATGCCAAGCAGTCACATGTTAGCCACCCACTCCGTTTACATTTCAGCAGCTCTGCATGTGAGATTCTGTGTTCCAGTGTCTTCCCTGCTAGGAGATAATTGATAACGAGTATAGCACGGTAACAATGGAAAAGGTGCAAAGTTCACCTGTCCTTCCCTGACGACGCATTATTGTAGGTCCCCAGGGTAGCCTGTACTTGAGAATACCCTAAAGCCCTCCCACCTTCACCTGTATGTGCTACTGCATCTCCAAGCCTATTGTGTAGCACTTTCACACACCACGCTGTCCTTTCTCTGTGCAGCTTTCGCTGTCAGACCGTGTGTCCTGCAAGGCCTTTTGATTTACGCCCCATTGTGATGCCTGATGTCCCTTCATAAAAGACGGCCCGAGGCTTGTGTTTCTGAAAGCAGACTCCATCATCAATGAAATGTCATTTTCTATTAATTATTCATGTACCCAACTTGTACACAGCTTTTTTTTCCCTCCTGAACACTGGCAGTGTCCCTGCCGCCCCATCTCCCCCCTTCAGTCCAAAATTCTGCGTGTGGGTTTTTCTTGCACAACAAGTTTGGTGTCACTGTCCCAGAATGTCCACTGAAAGAGCTGGCTTCTCCATTGCACCTCGCTTCAGCCTTCGGAAGAGCTCCAAATGTGCACTGCGAACAATGAGATGGGGCTAAGCTTACCCCTCGAGGTTTATGTTACATGATCTTAGTGACAGGAATCTCTATTTGAAAGCCTGGTCAGAGTGGTCTGCTGAAAATGAGCAGAGTGATTTCAATGCCCACCATCAGTTATAAACTTACAACAGAGAGGGCAGAGCAGAACGTAGCACTGCATTACTGGATAAAACGTGCTTATACAGGTAATTAAAATTGGGTAAAGGACCTTTCTATTCATGCAGTGTACATACTAGCTGTTACATGTCTTTACCAGATGCAGTTTAATATCACAGTTCAAAAAGTCCTTTTATATAGTGCTCAAGAAAAAAAGGAAGCCTTGTTTCCCCTCTAGTCTGCTTTTGAAATTGGCCTGTATAAATATCATCCATATCATCTTCTGGTGACTTTAAAGATATGCTGACTGGCAGGTGGCAAGTATTGATTTTCATTTGTTCAAACACATGGAACTACTGGCACAGAACAACAGAGCCAGAATGCAGGAAGTGCACGGACAAGATGCCGCATCACCATGGTCGTTTAGTGAACTGCTTCTCCCAGAGGAGCGCACACGGCCGAGCTCTCCCATGGCAGATCCCTCATTAGTGTACAGAATAACTCAGGACGAGTTTGTACTATTCCTTGTGTTTAAGTACTACCTCTGAGTGGCATGTTACTGTGGCCTAAAGACACGAGCTGAGTAGCTTAATTAATGGGCTTAGAAAGAACAGCAGTGCTCAGAAACAGGAAAATCAGCTCAGTTGTCATGATTGGTGTTCACGTCCTGCAGAAATTGATGCCACTGGGTTAACGTGCATATAGCAGTGCAAATGCAATTGTATTAGGATAGTAATAGTATTTAGACAATGAACCAAACAGTGGTTACCAATATGGGAAGTGTTTCAGACTTCTGTGGAATGTGTTAATTTGATACTCTGTTTGAGAAGCAATCATTGTTGAACGCCAGACAGAGCAGAGAAATTTGTGTGGGCTTTAGGATACATGAGCAGGTGTTCTTGTGTTCATTGTGTGATCTGTGACAAAACACTTGGTGTGCATCGGAGTTTGGGTTTGTCTCTGTGAAGTCACATGGGTGAGCAACAAGAGTGATTAGTGGTGGAAAAAGTGCTAATTTATCCCTTCCAAATTAGTTTTATTGTATTTTTACTTTTTTTTTTTTTGCAAGTCTCATCTGTCTGAACTTAGTTGTTTTTTAAACTGACTGACATTAGACTTCAAAGAAGCACATGGCAACCTTCATAAACAGCAATACCTCATAGATCTAGTGTGTGTTGTTAGGTCCTACAATCAAAAAAATCACGATAAGGTGCTTACCTTGCCGAATGGAGACCAATCTGTTGTTGGCTGCTTGAAAGACCACCTGTGGATGGCTCTCTTCCAGGTCAAAGAGCTCATCCTTGCCAGGCTTAGAGCAGCGACCAGCACGCAAAGTACCAGTGGGGCCCATAGGGGCAAGATACTTTCCTTCACAGTCCTTGAAGGCCAGCTTTCCAGCTTTAAGTTCCAGGGTGTATCCTGTGCCACGTCCACTTTGGATCACCAGCTTCCCGTCGTGGTTCAGGAAGCGGTTGTCGCAGGTCTTCAGACAGTACTTGCCTTCCAAGTACACCAGGGTTAGGAGGGAGTCCACGCCCCAGGGTATGTTGCCATCAACAGAGATTTCGCAATCAGATGCCGCCAAGTGGGCGTACCGTTTGCGGCTGACGCTCAGCAGGTTAGCCTGCGGGTGTAGGGCCAGGTGCACAGCCCATAGCTCTGATTCTCCAATGGCTTGGGCAAAGCAAGACAGGTAGTCCTCAGAGCCACCAAAGTAACGCAGGTAAGGCTCCGACTGCAGCGCCCAGCGTCCGTCCGACTGGGCCACAATCAGGAAGCGGCAGTCCGCTTCGGGCTGCTCTGCACCACAGCTCACCTTGCCGTCCTTGTCGGATGCGAGGTATCGTCCCAGGTGACTTCGCAGGTAAATCACCTGGCTGTCAAGCTCGTCTTGTTCAAGGATCCAGATCTGTTTTTTCTTCATGCTGGTTGCAGACGCGTTCACTTTGAGCCCAAAGGCCTCTGCTGTCAGGTAGCGGTTCTCGTGGTTGATAAGTCCAAACTGAAGCTTCAGAGCTTTGTTGATCCCGTTTGTGGGCATCTTGGCCTAACTTCAGAACCTTCTTGATTACTGGAGATTTTGGGAATTGGAACGGGTAACAACCTGTAAATACCAGAAGCAGAAAAAAACTGAATAGAGGAATATTCAGACACTCAAGTGCTTGCGCTTACGTTTCCGTACAGAGTGTACTTACAAGTGTTGTCTGTTCCTCTTTGCTGAAGTTCTGTGTTTTCATATACGATTGTTTTGCGGGACTGGGGTCTTCCTTACCAGTTGTGTGGTGGTTCTCGGCGTCTCAGGTTCGTCTTTCCTCCGCTACTTCTGCTGTTGTTACCTACGAAAACTCTGTTCCCGTCTGTGCCAGCGCCAGTTTTTTTCTGTTTCCTAATCAGCTCGGATAAATCGGTAGGACTCAACAACTGACTCGAGCATGCCGCTGACGTCACAGTGATCCCACCGTTGCGCTCTCTCCCTCTCTCGGTCCCTCCCTCTCCTTATCTCTCTTGCTGTTCTCCCCACCGCTCTCTCCTTCTGAACGTCCAGTGTGCCGGAACAAGCCTGGCTCTTCCTGGCCCTGCTGTAACCACCTGGTGCATTAGTGAGCCTCTGGCCTGAGTGACACAGATACAGATGGAGCTCTTGTTACACTCACTCTCATTCTACACCCCCACTCCCTGCTCTCTCTCCTTCCATAGCTTTTCCACTTCTTACATGCCCAGCAGAATCACCTGCAGGTTTGTTTAGTATACTCTTAATGAAGCACATCTTGGATTAGCCCCCTGGATTTCCATAAGCCTTGCAGTGTGGTGTTATCCTGTACTTAAGGAATCTCTGGTAGGAATGGGCAGCCAGGGAGGGGTAGGCTAGCTGGGGCTTGGGGGGGGGAGAGGGCCATTTGTCACTTCCCTTTTGTGTTCCCTTCTTCCATTTGAGAAACAAAGGCACAAAACGTGGCCTAGTTAAAGTGGCTTCTGGCAACCTCCATCATGCTGCCTACGATGCTAGCTCTGGTGAGGCCTTTGAGATCCCCTGACAGCCACGGGTTGTTCTCCCCTACCTCCTTTGCTGCAGGTTTGACACAAAGCCTAGGAAATGTGAGCCCTGTCTTGCCAGCAGTAGTACTGCCCTGGATGAGGGTGTCTCATTACTGGTCCAACACCAGATGAAGTTACACGACTTTGCTAAGATTCCAGACTTCTGTGGTCCACTTTTATTGGACCATGCTGTGAAGTGTTGCATTGTGTGTGTGTGTGTGTTTCTCAGTTGTGTTACTACCTACAGTCCCGTAAGTCATGGTTAAACTCAGCATATGAGAGACAGTGAAACTGGACAGCTGACCAGTAGGTAAGAAGATTAAGTCCCAGAAAGGGGAAACTGCTTTTGCACCCATAAGTAGTACTACACAATGAATAAATTTTGTTAAATATCTAATATTTTAAATGGATAAAAGTATTAAAAACAAAGCTTTGTAAATCACTTGGATCTTTTTGCATAAAATAGAATGAAATTGAATTCTCTATGAAAGCACTGCAATGACACACTACTTGAGTGGCAGGAAATCAGCCATTGTTCCTTGGTCAAGCCATAATCTTATTTTTCTTTATCTTCTTGGGATATTGGATTGGCATGGACTAACTGTACAAAATGCTTAGATAAGCATTCCTCCATCTGTTGTGCTGTGGATGTAAGTGCCGAACAACAAAAACATACAGACAGATATACACCTTCACACAGATGCATGTAGCCACGTTCATCTTGACAAACGCATAGTTTCCACCCACACGTTGTAGTGTCTTACACATTCATAAATATACATATACATACACTGGGGGGTGTACACCCACATTTACGCTGTCTGAACTGCCGAGGTGAAACACAGACAACCGATGGCCACAAACTACGCTGCTCCACATCGATAACTAGGAGCTTCAATTACATAATCTGAATCTGTGCATAAACTTTGGGGTCTCATCTGTTTTCCACAAGGACGGCTGGAGTAATTTTCCAAGTTATGAGTAATTCTAAGTAATTTGAATTTATTAAATCTTTTGTGCATTTTAAATTCTTTTGAATAAGCCACTCAAGGACTTTTATACATTTTTTGTTAAATTGAAAATTATAGACATGTTGTTTTGTTATGTATGCTGTGCATTGATTATTTATATTGTCATTAAATATATATGCAACTGATCCTTGCAATTTATCATTTTTGTTTATACTAGCAAGCTGTGCTGGGTGAATACCTTTGGTCTTTTTGTTTTATTCAAGTACTATATAAAACAGAAACGTTTCTGCGCTGATGTGTAAGGAGCATCTAGCAGTGTGTGCAGTCACTTGTCGTGCTAAACGACTGCTTTATTTTATTTAAAAATTCACAATCTTGTCAGACAGCTAACGTTTGGCATCGCCTATTTGTCAGGAGAGCTGCAATCTTTCACGGTCTTTTCAAGTGACAATAAAGGCACCCGTTAGCTGTAACGATGTGGCCGCACACCTCGTAGATACTATGAAGAGCTCACTGATCCAGCCGCACACCTCGGAGTTGCTAGGAAAAACTCACTGATCCAGCCAAACACCTCATAGATGTTAGGAAAACTCAGTGATCCAGGTGCACACCATGTAAATGTTAGAGATAAGTCACTGTTGTCTGTGAGATATGCATGGATTCCACCCACATTGCAGCAGATGGTGTTGAATAGCTAAAGACCACCTTGCAGAAATGATTCTGTTTCAGTGTAATTATCTCCTCCAAATATATGCCAGTATTTTTATCAGGGCTTTGAATAAGGGATTGTGGGTAACTGAACCTATTCTGTGCCTCTAGCAATCAGTTTTTTTAGCTGATGAGAGTTCTTACTTTCAGTTTTAACATTCTGGATTCCTCTTAAAAATTTATAGTGTTTTGTAATCATGAAACCATTAGGAAGGGTCTCCGGGATACTGTATGCTTAAAAATGAAATGTTAATCTTAGTTTAGAGTTAAGGATCAAGTACAAAGGTACAGTTGCAGTTTCACTACTGGCGTTTGAAACATGTCTGACTGACTGTAGAAGCTAGATTGAGCTAGCTCCAGGTGACACACAGAAAACAAACACATCAGAATGAAAGTGTGATCTGGCCTTCAGGGCTTGCTTTCTGTGGACATGAGAAAGTCACTCCAGTTAACCAGCTCATCCTGGAATCTACACACCTCCGGTTTTGTTAAGAATGCTGAGCCGCTGAAAAATTATGCTTCTAAGTGGCCCACTTCTCTATAGAGAGGACCAGCGTCACGTTACACTGTCTCTCCAGTGTGAAAAAACGCAGACTGGGTGTTAAAGCATCCACTTCTGTGAAATAAAATAATCACGATTGCCTGATCAAATACTCTAACAAATGGCTAAGAACATTATATTTTACTATAATTTACACGTGTGAACTAATTTGATCAGGATTAATGTGACGTTATTTGCATTTATCTGTTTGTATAGCCGGATATGTTAATACAGTTTGTATTGTATTAGAAGCTGATCTGCGACTTTGGTCATGTCCACAGTTCCATAACCCCTTTGGACCCTGTGTCCACTGTGATGGACATGATAGAGACACTTTGGCATACCTTGTATTTCACTATTATTTTTATGTGAGAAGGGTAAGATTAACGTGGAAATTCTTTTTCAAGATTGAAGGAGTGAAATAATAAAACTAACTGTCGACTGGAGGTATGGTGCTTGCAGTTATCATTGTGTTCAGTCGAGGTTGGCCCTGGCTTTGCAGCTCTAATTGGGCACCCATTGTAATCAGTGGGCTGTTCTTGCGTAGCAGCTGCTAATGAATCTTTATCCACTCCTTCTTCCCCGTAGTGAAGAGGGGGCTGTAGGGCCCACTGAGTACGTCTGTAGTATACAGCCAGATCTACCATATATTCCAGTCCAAAATGTAAATTCATATCAGAAAAGTCAGGGAAGCGATACGCAACACTTTAAATGCTGCAACACAATAAGCAGGACTGACACTGTTACCTGTTTAAGCACCACCTGTGCCGCCTCATGTTTACTTGTGATCGTTCACCGGTCCAAATGGGCTCTTACTACTGTGTACAAAAGGCTATTAACAGCTTCGTGTTTCGGTCTTATTCACTGTTCCAACATACTGTTTGATTGTATGACTACTAATGGTTGTGTCTGCCAAGAATTTGACTAATAATTATGAGCGGTAATTACAACAATAGAGTCAGAGGTTGACATGAGAACTGACATGAGTGCGGACCTACCATATGCTTTGTGACGAGAGGTTGTTTTTTTGTAGATCTGATACAGTGGTTTTCTTCATGCAAATCGCCTTCATTGATCCAACACGGAGCGCAGTGACACGAGAAGCGTCCTGTATCTGAATTTTTACATTTATTTTTGTTTGTTATTGGTTTAAATTAAGTTCGAGCAACTGAAGACTTTAAGTCAGTGTGTGGCAGAGGACTGATGTTCACAACGAATGAATGGTTCGGACCTGAGATGTCAGGACCTCCCCCCAACCCCACAATCATCTCCTGCCTCCCGGGTGGAGATATTGATCCAGCCGTAATGAGAACTGGCCAACGGTGACTCGATCATGGCGAGCCCTAATGAGAGTTTAGATATGCTAATGAAAGGCTCTGATTTTCTGATTCATGCTCGTTTTATGGCCGCTCTAATGGCTATCGAGCTTCCTGTCACCCTGTCAAGGCCTCCTTCTGTCCTACTTAGATAGATTGCCCACCCCTGTTTGCAGCGCACTGTCTGTCCTCCTCACTCTTCCTTCTGTGTCCTCTGCATATCTGTTATTTTGTTTGCTGTGCCTTTTGGGACCCAGTTCTGGCTTTTAATGCCGTTATAATCCCAGATTTCTGACAATGAAATTTGTCCCTGCTCTCACGTGTGCATGACTGTGCATGTGCATTCCTGTAATGCTGCAGCCTTGATGGACATCATATAGTTTTATCAGTCTTTGTACTCAGCCGTTGCCTCTTTGGCATGTGATTATGGAAACCTTTGTGATGTTCCTGAGATCGTGGTTACGTGTAGACCCCAGTGTGAGTTTACATAAGAATGAGTAACTTTTGTATTAAAGGTTAGAGTGAAGTAAGATGTATAGGTGGAATTTTAAACTGTAGATTGTGGTTGTGCAATAGTCTTAACTTTTGTCATAGTAAAAAGGTCTTTTTCCTCTTCACCGTTTGACTTTACCTTCGTCCTCCAGCTTGGTCAGTATGTGCTCCAGCCTTTCTTACCTGTCAGGTTGTTTTGCTGCTGTGTTTTCAACACCTAACTCTTAAAGCATTAGCGGGCCTGTTTAAAAAAAGCATTGTTTCGCCCTTGTCTGTGATAGACTCCTTTTGTTGCATTTTCAGACATTAACCACTAGGGGGGAATACAAATCTAGAATTGACCGAGATTTACTCTCACGTGTTGAATTTGACTTATTAGGCAAATGTGAAATTTAGAATGACTCATTGTTTCAAGGTGGGGTGAGTGTCAAGTCACAGTTGGACATTGTATTTATAATAATAATAATAGTATTAATAACTTTTAATTTTTTGTGATGTTGAGCATGGCTTTTCACTTTCTGAAATATTGTAATAAGACCAAAACTCCACAAGGTGTCAGCAGAGTTTGAAGAGGGGAGGTGCTGGGAGTTAAGTGGGATTTGGGAGTGGTGTCACATGACCAAATAGAGCAGCCAGTCACTCTGCTGGCAGGTCCCTTGGGTGCTGTTGTAATTTGCTTTAAAACACTGGATCACTTGTCTGTCATCAGCAAGTACACAATCAGACACAAAGCACCGTAAAGGGCCGTGCTTGTATTAATCAGCCTGTCTTTTTTCCTGCCTAATTTGTTTGTGTGCTTAGATGGTTTAAAATTTTAGAATTTAGCTAGAAGACTGTTGCAGGTATAGACCATGAAGTAATCCAACCCTTTTGCAAGCACGCACATTTTCCCCTCTTCTTGGTGCAGTGCATTGTTCTTCAGAAAGTTGGAGGGCGTGTAGGTGGAGAGGCTAAGAATATGGTGGCCCCCCTTCAGTTATGTGCTTGCCTTTTTGTTGTGATCAGTTTTGTGACTATTTCTCCCATTGGTTCCTTTTTTGCTTGGTTTTTCATCAGTTCCTCCATTTCTCCACATGCCATTAAGGCACCGCACCTCTCCTTGAGCATGGCATCCACTGAAGTGCCATCCGTGGCACGACAGAGGCCCTGCCCTGCCCAACAGATGTTTTTTTTGTGTGTGTGTGTTTTGTTTTTCGGATGGCAGGGTGGGGCTGCATGGTCCCCCACCAGACGGCGTTTCAGAGCCCATTAAAGCACCCCTCTGATGACGTTCAAATAGCTATCATTACGCTGCTGCCAGGAAGGGGGCAGGGGGAGGAAACCTGGAGTTTAAAAATGAACATTTCGGAGTTAACGGCCCCCGGCGCTTTCTACCCTATTAACCGCGGTATCACCATTCCAATAGCTCTGCATGATGCTGCTCTCCAGCAATCCGCCTCCTCCTTGGATCACAACCCCACCCTGCAGTCCTTTTCTGCTCCCCTGTACACCCTGCCCAACACAAATGGCTTTCTCCTTCACTTTTTATCTCCACCTGCTACTGTAGGGCAGTCATCTTTCCCTCATCGCTGTAAGTGTTTCCTCCACTCTTGCACCTTGGAGTTACCTGTGTCACTCTCCTCTCTAGCTTTGCCCCATTTTACCTTCATTATCTCACTGTGTTTCTGCTCACTTGTCCTGTTTGCCAGCTGCAGTGCTTTGCCCACATCCCACAAACTGCATTCTTACATTAGAGTTTCTGTTGCTGTTTTTCTGGCTTACGTGACGTACCCCCACAGTCCTCGGAGAACGCTGGATAACAGCCCTGATCATTCACCTTTGGGCCCATAAGAGCTTGTTGGAGACTCATTACTGGGTCCACATCCTGCACTCTGATTGGACAGTACAGCTGCTTTATACACAGACATACACTGTGGATGCACATTTGCAGTTACCAGTGTCTATTGTTGTGTGAATAGAAAGTGTACGCACGTGCATGCACGTGCACACACACACACACACACACACACACACTTCCGTACTTTAGTTCTCATCTTATGCACAAATAAAACCAACATTGCACTTGTGAGCAGAATGGTGTTCACACAAACACTGATATGTGTGCACAGTGACACTTTCCCTCACACTTACAGATATCCACATGGCTCAGACATACATGTGTGTGTGTGCACAGCACACTCTAAGATGTACACCTCTCCCATGCTTAAAACTGGACCCAAACACAAACACCTTGTCTGTCCCAGGCACAGCTGGATAAGGAGCTACACAAACACACTAAACCTGAGACCACAAAACAGCAGGCTTTAAACTTTAATGTTTTATTCACTCAGCCAATTTCTGGCATTCAGTGTTACAATTATGTTTATTATATTCCATTAATCAGGAATGGTGCTGTTGGGGGTGAGTGTTTTTGTCTTCCACTAGCACTACAACGCCCACTAGCAGCCCAGAGAATTACATTCTGCGTGCACCCAGTTACCCTGTTTGGTGCGTTGTTTTTTCCCTAGTATCCTGAATAAAAAAAATTCTGAATTGACTTCCATTTATACATATAAATTTGTAGCTTAACGTTGCAATAGTATGAAAGTTTTGAACCTATTAATTTCAACATGAACATGAACAATAGCTGCATTATTCAGGTTAAATAATTTCTGCGAACTGCATCAGAGGATGTACA
The DNA here is from genome assembly GCA_025773905.1 of Chitala chitala. NCBI lineage: Eukaryota > Metazoa > Chordata > Actinopteri > Osteoglossiformes > Notopteridae > Chitala > Chitala chitala. The sequence continues at coordinate 576,681 of JABJVR010000036.1, forward strand.
TCCAAATTGTCAAGGTCAGAACACGTTATGGCTTTTATGCGAAGTTAATTACCATTTTATTTATTGATACTTCTATAGAAAAGGCATTAGTTCCCTTGTGATTTAGCCACTTTAGAACGTTTTAGAGATGTCTAATTGTACAGCTAATGATCTTTGTTCGTGAAAATCGTATAGAATATGCAGCTAACAGTCTAGAGTACTTTGTGCATGGTTTAAAGTAAATTTACACGATCAAAGTTAGAATTTCAAGCGCCCAGCAAAAAGGGACACATTGCGCACGTTATCGTCGCAGTATGGAAATTTGGTGGCGTTGTAATTCATGTTTTTGGTCGCCGGGTGGCGATGTTGCAGTTGATTTACTTGCATCAGCTCATAAAGTAGCGGGGAGAAAAGACTGATGTTCGGTCTGTCAGTCCTGGTGCCTCGGTGACCGCGTATATGATAGGGCAAGATTCTCATTACTATTTTTAATCAGCGTTTTATTACAGTTAAATAATGGTCTGTCCGAGAAACGTCATGGGTGAACTCAAAGGCACCAACACAAGGAAGTTATCTAAATCATCAAAAGATAGCATCTGCTCAATTAAACACTTAAACATGTCAGAATGACCAAGGTGACGTCGTCTGGCAGTTCTTGGCTATAAAAGCAATCTGTAATTGTATAAACACTATAGTGTGTTATAATTACACTGGCCGCACACTGATTTTTTTTTTATCCCGGCTACGTGTCCTTTAAACGTTTTTTAGTTCGTTCTCTCCTTTTCAGTCGACCTATGCACCTGTTTACAAGCAACACTGGCGTTTCGTTTTATATTATTATTTACATCTCTTAACGGGACAAATAGGCACGTGTCATGTAATTGGGATTTTATGTAATAAACATAGACGTTAATCCCCAACGACTGAGAGGCAACAGCCTATTGAATTAGCAAATGGTTTAGACCGTTTCTTTCTGTTTAAATCAATAAGCGAACTGGTGAAGCGTGGGGCCTGTTGATCATATTCCCGGCTTCTGTAGTGTGCCATTGATGGTTACTATTGGATTTACATCTCGGAGCAGTTGAGCAGAACTATGTTCCGATGGTAAACGTGAGCCGAAACGTGAAATGCAATCTCTGAATATACTTGCTGTCATTAAACTAAGTTTGCAACATCTTACAATTAGTATTGTGCAGCATGAAAATCGTGTCAAACAATCAATGAAATAATTAGTTCAACATGTTACATACTCTGTTACGTTCCTTGTAGAACATAATCAGATTTGAAATAAAACTGTCCACAAAGGTGTTTTTATTATGAAAGAATCGTTTAGCGCTCGCTTTGTCTGACATATGCAGAATGGTAGGTAAGGGTTAAAGTAGTAGAAAAACGTGGAGCGAGCCGTAAGAAATTCTCCTTCAACCAATCAGGTTTACGATTAACACCTTGCTGCTCCACGATTGGCCAGAATACATTCAATGGATAACCCCGGTTGTCTACACGGTTAAGTCCCACGTGGGGTCTGGGACGAGTGCGGCATTCCTACGGGCCAGGGTGTCATAAAAGTACCGCCCCCTTTTTATTCACTTTGTGATTGGTTGTACTTTTTTTTCTAGACCCTCCTTGTTCTCACTAGGCGGAAATATACCCTCGCGCTCAGAAAGAGCCAGCGCCCTCGGCTCATCTCTGCGCATCCAGCAGGCAGTGCGTGAAACTAACATGGATCTGACATTTTGCACTACACATCTTAACAGCTATAATATGATTTCTCTTAAAACATGATTATTAGATATTATATTTAACTCAACATCTCTACATCTTCCGTGCAAGGCATGCACGTTCGCCCGCTGCAAATCCGTCATCTTTTTTTTTTTTTTTACTTTAACTTATTTTTTTTTATTACCAGTTGCTGTATATTTTCCTCTTGATTTTCCACCCCAGCCAATCTCCGTATTTTATTGCTCAGTCAGTTACATAGCGGCGGATTTTCGAAAACGTAAAGTACTTAAAGGATCAATCTGGTTAGTTAATTTATCTTTATTATAGCGTATGTAGCCTCGCCGTGCGTGTCAGTAAGTACCGGCAAATATTTCGCCTAACGTGAGGTTACAAGAAAAACCTGATCTTACTTTAAATAAAAGATAATGTCACCACTGAGATACTGACGCCCAGCGCAATAAAGAGGTACTTGGTCGATCATAACCGCTTCATTGGCAAGGAGGCCTGCAAGATTTGGCGAAACATGCATAAACACGTGCAGAAATCCATTATGGGATTATTCTGATTAAATCAAAGTAGCGGTCAGGTGCAGTTCTGAATAGTCCACATTAAACTCACATCATAGATGTATATATATTTTTGTTTGTTACAACGTATAGTTATGTAACAAAAGTTAAAATTAGAAGTGCCTGGTTTCATAATCACCTTTTAAGTGAATCTCCCGCTAGTTTGTGTAGATTCTGCGTTTTTGAGATTTGGACAGATATGGTAGAAATAGAGCAAGTTTGTGGTGACAGGTTTTTTAGTGTCTAACCCCTCGGTCTGTGTCCGAGCTAAGGACTATGTAAAGTGTTATTGTGGGATGTTTATTTTTATGTACTTTAGTTCTTAAACTAAAACATAACGCCGAGGTGTAGAATGCAAATGTAAAATGGGCTGCTATGCGTTTATGACAAAATTATACAACTGTCTAGTGCCACTATTGTAGTCGTTCACTAGGCCTAATTTGTTTGCAACCTAAGCGTTTTTATTGTTTGAAAAGTATATTGGTGGTGTTTGCTCTGAATCAAACTTTGTCAGCCTCGCAAGTAAAACACAATCAGGTCCACAGCTCCTTCCTTAAACACAAGTTACCCATATTTAAAGGTTGATATTTGTGTGAAAAACTAGTGGTGAGTGTTAGTTAATATTTTTACTGTAGTTAACAAATAATGTCACCTGAGATTTTTTTATAAGCAACTTTGGGGGGGCAATTTTCCATGGAATGACAACAGTCTTCTTTGTCAGAAAAGTTCATTAAACATTTTATATTACTCTCTCGCATGCAGAAACAAACAAAGGAGAACGTGTATCGTTTAACTGAAAAAGCTCCCACGCTGAGAGATGTCCGTTGCCCCCAGATGGAAAGTCATAAATCAGCAGAAGAAAAGCTCTTAAGTGTTTAATGCTGAGGAGGTGGAAGTCTTGTACACAGCACTGTGGTGTGCAGGCAGTGCTGGGTGGGCTTGCTGAGGCCATTGGCTGTTTAGTGAGTAAATAACAGTAAAAACAATGGCCCGAGGAGGAAGAGCAGCCCTTTCGTTAGAATTCTGTGCTCCATCCGTCCTTGGTCATGCCGGCCTGCATCCTTCTCGGTTGTGGCAGGAACATCAGACTTGTTAGACGTTTGGGAGAAGTTTGCGCCGACCACAGGTCCTGATGCTCCGTTCTGAGAGGATAGGAGTGTGTTGCCCTTGTTTGGCCCAGAGCAGCCTATGATGCTCCACAGTGGAACACCAGAGCCAAGCCAGTGGACTGTGTACCTCTCCTAGCCAGCAGTCCCTCCCCCACCAGCCACCACTTGATATGTCTGCTTTTGTTGATATCTGCTTTATGGTGATCGCAAATGCAAGTCTGTTTGGCTGTCAAGACTCATCAAGGCTCGTGGGCCTTAGTACAAGGGGACTGAGGTGTTGTGGGGGTAGAGACTGGTAGGTCAGGAGGATGGTTAATGAGTCCATGCGGATCACCCCCCCCCCCCCAACTGTTCCTTATTCTCGTTCACTCACTGATGCGGCCAACAGAACCCTTTGTCTTGGGTTGACTCTGTTACGTCTGTATTGTGTGACTGTGCATTAAAGACTGCGAGATATCCACAATTCATCATGCTAGAATGTAGAACAGGGTTGTTTTCTGTCTCGTACACACACTGACTCTAACACCTTCGTTTATATTCATCCTCACAGAATACACGTTTTTATTATTTATTCACGTGTACCGTCACACAAAATGGCCACATGTACATACTGTATACTTGCACACAAAGACACACTTCCTCTTTTCCCCTTTTGTGCAGCCTGAGGTAAGCCAGCAAGCAAGATTTATAGTGAACCCCAAGTCCCAAAGGCCCAGCAAAAATACACAGTTTGCAGAGAAGGCGGGAGAGACATGCTTTCTGTTGCTGGGTTAGTGCCACTCACTGGCCGTGCACGGCTCACACCCTGCACTGGGCCCTGGACACGGATTAATGTCTTTAGAACAATTATTTCATTCATTACTGTCTTGGGCTTTTTCAGATAAGGACATTTTTCAGGTTGCTAACCATTATTACTGTCAGGACTGCCACTGCTGCTGGGGGCTCCTGGTTTAAAGAAGCAGCGCTCCCTTTGTTAGCAGCTCTGTTACCGCTGTGCACCCCCTCCCCCCCACCTGCACCTTCCCCAGCCCAGCCAGCAGTCCTTTCTGCTGCAGCTGTGACACTGTGTCTAGAAACGAGTTTGTAGTACAAACTAGAAAGAGAAGTGAGTCCAGTGATTCCCCATTTAGCTTTTTTCATCTAGCTGTGAAGCTCTCAGAGAGATTTGTCCTCAGCTTGTGTATTTTAAATATTTACACACAGACAATTTCTGTAGGAGGAAAATGAGAGGATAAGAATAAGTAAAAACACCATACTGCTAGCTGTAACGCCACCTCTGCCTCTGCTACCCCCTCCAAGCCTACCTTGAGCCTGGCTTGAATGTCTGTCACCAAGTCCGTTATAGGCCTCTGATCTCTGGGGGGCGCTGTGACAGGGAGTTGACAGCACCAGGCGGCCCCCGAAACTAGAGCGGTCTCTTGAGGCCCAGTATCATCTGCCATCCACCCCCCCCCCCCTCCTTAATCAGCATTCCATCCTATCTCCAGCCGTTTATTCTCAATGGCTCCCGAAGGCTTCAGCCAATAAGGGGGGGACATGGGGTCACATGCCCCGGCCTTTTGATGGCAGGGGAATGTAAATGAGCCCAGGGGGAATCGCTGGGTGACAGGCCCAACTGGAGCCCTCCCACCTGCAGCAGAACAGAGATCCTCTTTTAGAACACCTCCGGAACTGGGATCTGTCCAGGACTCAGCCCCCTTTGCTGTGTGGCATGTATAGTCAAAACAGAAAAAAGAAATGGAAGTGACTTACTTTGGGTGATGTTAGGTCCAGCATCAGCTAAACTCCATCAGCCCCCAGAAGTTGGAATGCGCGGAGTCTCGAGTGTGGAGCCAATAGTGGCAGCAATCATTAACCTCCTCTTGCTTTAAATTGATCGGAGGATTAGCGTGTCTTATGGGCTTGTTTGATCGAACACGGCTTTCAGCGGAGTGTCGTGGAGGGCGGAACTGGAGAGGCTCCATGCTCTTTTGTCACATGGTCATGTTGTCATGGCAGCCGCTGACTCTGACAGCCTAACTGGCCGTGCTTCCGCAATGTTCGTCACCGGACAAGTTCCAAATGACAACAGGACACGGCAACGCGGGCTGCACCGGTGTGGGTAGAGTTGCAAAGGAGGCAGGTTCTAAGGGAGAAGGGAGAAGGTGGGGTGAGGGGAACAAAAGGACTCTGTCGATCATTGTTGCACTGATTGCTCATAGAACAGTGGTAATTGCAAAACGCACCATGTCTCCATCACTCTCTCCTAGTTGTTTTTGAAAGAGCCCCGACGGTTTGTCTTGATCAGCTCCCCGCTGCTCTCCTTCTATCCTGTCCCCTAAACAGCAGCACTGGCATTCATCCCCTTCAGTAAGCCGCCCCCCCCACCACCACCACCACCTCCACAAACACACTTACCCCAAGAGGACAGAACAAGCAGGCCATGGCGATAGGGGAACGAACACTGCGCTTAACAACACGCACCCACCGTTATCGATGTCACGTCTGCTCTCATCATTAGCGGAGTGAAAAATGGAGTCACCACGATTTCCGAGTGCATCACGTCTTCGTACTGAAAGCCTTTAATTAGAACAAAACGTTGCTGAAAAACACAAGCAGCGTACGGCATAATGAAGCTGACACAGGTACTTTCTTTGGGTGGAATGACAGACGACATGTTGTGGACTGCACTACCAGAGGGAGGCGAGGAGATATTTTGTGGGTTTGATCAGGCTTAAGTAGCACGTGAACCATATTTTTCTTGTCAGAAACCCCTCGAGTCCTTTCTTACACAAGTTTAATTAATATTTAAAAACATTTACATTAAAACACAAACAATTCAGCACCAGTGTCACTGCACATATAGTCGTCACCTAATTTACTGTTGCCAACAGCAGCGCGTCACAGATCTGGTTTAGCGGTGGGCTTTGTTCCATGGAGGTCAGAGGTCAGCATAATTCCAGTATTCCATCAGTGAAGAAATAAATCGCAAGTTTTTTTATATACTTCATATTTATTAGCTTTGCTCCAAAAATATTGCCTGCATGGGAATTGCCATCAGGGACCTTTGTAAGTGAGCAGACTATTGTTAACCTGTATGAAAGCTCATGGATGTTATGTGTTAACACGGGACATCAAAGACGGCCACAGACACACACGGCCCTTTGTGGCTCTCCTCAGTGGTGCTCAGTGCAGGGCTGTAGGCCTGGGAGCCATTTGAAAAATTGCAGGCGAAAGCGTGAAATAAAATGACCAAACGCTGAACCTATTAGCAAGGGCCCCAGTGTCTGTCGTCAGAAAACGTAGATCCCGTGGAACTGGGAGTGTCGCCTCCACAAAGAGAATGCCTGAACAGGGGAGAATGCGGGAATTAGAATGGAGGTTTTCCTTTTTTCTAGGCCTTAAGGCACTCTTATGAGCTCAGACATGAGGGGTTGAAATGGGGGAACATACCAGTGAGTGTTTAGAGTGTGTGGGGGGAGGGGTATTCATAGTTTGGACCTTCTGTGTTTAAGGGGTCCATTAAGCCCATGAGTTGTCAGGGCTGGCTTAGAAATAATCATGGGATCCAGCATCCTGGCTCTGTCTCAGGCTGGCTTTTTAGCACACAAACCGAAAATGCTGCAGGGATTCTGAGCACGCCAGCCAACTCTGTCCATAGTGTGGTCTTAGGGGTCCACCTGCAGCGATCCAGAGTCAGAATGTGGCAGCCACATCAGCGAGCGGAGGTGACTGGTCTGCCCGCGCTGCCCGAAACAGAAACCTCGCATGTGCATGTTATCGGGATGCGTGTGATGGACGTCACTTTTAACATATTGGTTTTACCCTTCTGGTCATTGTCAGCAAGACACATTGTGTATATAACACATATTTCTCACACACACACAGACACACACACGTTATTTATTTACTTGATGGATCTCAGCATTCATTCATCAGAATATGACCAATCGGTGCTATAAAAGATTTATTAAGCATTGTAATGGGGCTCTGAGCAAGCAGCAGGATGCCACTGATTAAATACGACTCTGTAAATGTCACCGGGTTTAATGTGACGGAGCCGACGTGCACTTTTGTTCTCGTTTGGGCCTAATTGTTGCCGGCTCTTTTGCTCGTTTCACCACTGTTTTACCGTGTCCCGTCACCGCGGTGTTACGTCGTACGTACTTGTAGTGCTTTGTTTTATCGAGCACCTGAGTAAGATATGGGGGACGGAGGCGGCGCGTCTATTGCCTGGTGTGTGTTGTGTCGCTGCTGTCCGCCGGAGATTGTTTACTAGCTGGAGGTTGGCTGTGTGCCAGGCATTAAATAGAGATGCAGAGCTTCAGCATGTGTATTTTGGTGGCCAGTGAGAAGGCTAGGGGAGGGCAGCGTATTAAAAAAAGGACAAGCTGCCACGCTTCTTCAGTTCCAGGAGTGCCTGACAGGTGAGAAAATATACGGAGCCGAGTGCCTCGTTTCCTAATGGAAGAGCGTCTCACTTTCACAGCGAGGGCAGCCGCATAAAGTACAGATTGACAGGTGTGTAGACTGCATGGGTGATCTCATCTAGCACCCTTGGACTGGGACAGAGCAGCACGGCCCTTGTGCTCGCTGCACATCGTTGTGCCTTTGCACTGTTGTCCTTCTCTTCATTTGTCAGTTGAAAGTGGGAGGGGCCAAGTGGGAGGAGCCAAGTGGGAGGTTAGCCATTGGTTAGAGTAAAGGTGACGCCAGTGTTAGAGGGAGACTGATTAGAAAAGTACAGATTAAGCTCTTAGGGATGTATGCAGTTTTTTTTACTGAATGTCTACCTGTAAAGAAATTAAAGTAGATTATTGTTTTTTTAAACAAATGGCTTGTGAAGCATAATTAACAGTAGGGATTGAGAAATACGTTTCTGGTGTGGTAACAGAGCTACAGAGAGTGTGTTTGCCCATTCTGTGTTTGCTCAGGATCAGAGGGGGAGGGGCAGCAAGCTCTTGGGACTGAATCCTTGGGAAGCCCCTTCTTTCCTGTCTTTGTCCGCCATGTCTGTGCACTGTTTCCTGTCCATAACAATCCCTGCACCTCCCCACCCCAACCCCCATCTCAACAATTAACTGTGTGTTCATAATGGATGTTGTTTACCATGTTCTCCTCTCAGCAAAGTGAATTAGCACTGGGGCTACGCTGTGGGTTGGGGGGGAAGTCTGAGTGATTATCTTATCAGCTCTAAGTACTGTAATGAAACATAGTTATATATTGCTGCAATCCTTTTAAAAAATACCTGAGAGCACACTGGTGATAAATCAGTACTTGATAATTTGGATCAGTATTGGGCTCTAAGAGTGGGGAAAAACAAGACCTTGTGTGAAACAGATGGATCACTTGACAACGTGAGACCTTAATACTTGGAGAAAAAAAACCTCTTTGTTATGCAGAAACTGATTTTAATTGAAGAATGTGTCTTTTGGGCATAGGAAGTATTGTTTGGGCAAGCAAGCAAAGTTCTGCATTTACAAATACAATCTTGGGTTTGTGTTTTTTGCCTCTTTTTTTTTTCCTTCCTGCTTCTTGTACTTTGAAATCGTGTTTCGGAAAACAGCTTGGAGGTGTCTCCTCTGGCAGTTCACTCTATTGGTTTGGCTCTGCCATTAACCACGCACGAGACACAGTCCAATACCTTTTAACTTAATTTTGTTTGCGTTTAAGATCAATTAGTTTTTCAGCAGAGCCATTTCCCCGATTATTCGGCCTGTTTTCAATTACAGTGCGGTCGGGCCTGAATGAGTGGAACAAGCCTGCCATTACAGTGGATGAGCTAACGTTTGTGAAGACGGAGCTCATTGTGTTTCCAGTGTCATGCTTTCACTGGCATGGTGACTAATTGCCCTAATCTCCCACCACTGTTTCAGGAACAGGGTAGCACACTGGGCCGTGCGTCTGATCCAGAAATATGAGATGTTTCACATTTCACAGAGATGAGATGATTTTGCTCATTGCCAGCCGTTTTTCATGGATATCATTGAAGCTCTTTTCTTCACAGGTTAGTGAGCAAAAACGCATAGGGTCAAAGGTCAGCAGTGGAATGTTTAATCCTTGTGGAATGGCTTGGCTTGGGATCCCTGGCTCAGTACTGCACAGCTGTGAGGCACGGACAACGTGGTACACAACCAGAAGGAAGAAGAGTTTAATGTCTTGGAGGAGCTGAGAGGGTCCATGACCTCACACCCTATTTCATGGCCCCATTTCTTTGCCCTTGAGGTGGATGTGACATGGTATAAACTATGCTTGACCAGTAGAAAGTCAATTCCATGATGCCCTCTTTTTAAGAACTAAGACTTTTGGGTTGCCTTTTAAGGTGGATTGCTGGTAACCATCCAGCTGGTGCCAGCTGTCCGTTAACGTGTTCTGATGGAAAAGCAGTCTCTCCCTCTCCCTCTCTCTGTCTGTCACTCTCTTTCTCTCACACGCACACTTTTCTGTTTCCATGTATGTCAGACTTAGAGAAACTGGTTTGAGGTTCAACATCTCTTAATTTTTACCAGAATAATCTAAGTGTGGCCGGTAAATGTAGTTTTGTCCAGCACTACATGATGCAACTTGCTGACGTGGTGAGTTTCTGCTGATCAGATGAATGAAGGACATGCACACCAGCTGCCCCCAAATTTAGTGTAGACCAAACACTTTTATTTCTGCAGGCTTTTGTGATGACTGTACCCATCGACAGTAAGTACCTTTGCACAATTTCAGGGTTTGTTAACATTTTCAGTAACAGTATGGAATCTGAGCTGGCATTTTTAGTATGCGGGGGGGGGGGGTGTCTTAGGTAAAGTAGTTAGGTGAGGATCTGGGGCTTGATGACTGCATTGAAGTAAACATGTGATGCTAGAGTTTGGAATGACCTTCACAGAACTGTAGCAGAGGCTTGGCCCTTGGATTAATATAGATCTGTAGTAGATTCAGTCAGTCTTACAATATAAACATCCAACTGATAGAGGTAGGAAGAGGATTCCCATGCTCCAGTGTGATGAAGTCCTGTCCTCTGCTTTGTTAACGTGACTCTTGTGCTCTGTGAACTTCTGCCACATTGTGCTTTCTGAAGAGTGACGCGCTGAAAGGCAAACATGCACCGCTGCTTTTCCAAGTGTCCTCAGACTCATTCATTCCCCTTACGTGCCGGTTTCCATGTTTGTTAAAAGACAAAAGGAAAGGAGGTGGCGGCTGTCACTCATTCTGCCCTTTAGAGGTTTGATTGTAAAATAATGTTTAGTTGCCTAAGGGGATGAGGTGAGGGTCTGCGGGTTGGCTTCTCAATGCATTAATCCTGTGAACTTCAAAGGGTTAAGAGCCTCCTGCCACTTTAGTTATTAGGCATTTTTAAACCCTGCAGTAAATCAGGCAAATGTTCCACCCGGGCAGCACTAATCATCTATTAAAACCCCCATTATGCATTTGTTGTGTATCTGCGCTGTCTTTACACCTCTGTCGTTGCTATGGCGAGGGAGTCGTGTATGCTGGGCTCTGCCCGGCTCAACCTCCGGCGCTCACCACACAGGCCGGCACCCGTGCTGCTGACACTTCGGTGCCCGTCCCACACACACCCCGGACTCGACTCAGTTCCAGTGAACAACAGCACGCCTTGCCCCAGACCACCTACTGTGCATGTCAAGATAACAGCGCCATTTATGTGGGTACAGTGGCGGCGTCCTGTGCTTTTTGGGCAGAGAAAGGGAGCTCTGGGTGTTCCTGGATGCTTATCTCCTTTCGACGTGAGCAGCTTTGAAGGCGGTGGCTGACGTAGTGTGTGATGGTAGTAGGGTGGAGCAGCGTGGAGTTTCAGGTTGGAGTGGGGTGTACACTCCCGGAGAGCTGGTGTCCTGGCTGCAGTACGGACATGCTCAAAAGTCAACTCATTCACCACGGTCAAGCAGGCCCTGCTTTGGGTGCCATGGTCCATCGTGATAAAGCTCTGCATTAGGGAGCGCGGCAACAGTAATAATGTTAATGCATGAAACTGTGGGACAGTAAAAATGATGCTTACAGCTAATGTGTTCAGATGCTGCACAAGGTCATTGAGTTGCTACTTCCAGTTGGGCCAGCTGTTTCACTTCTCTCTGTGAAGAAGAGTGCTAAGTGACATGCAGTGGGGGGATCCAGCTGCCCGCTCTGCTCAGATGGAGGAAGTAGAAGAAGAGGATGAGATAGAAAAGTACATGGGACAAGAACATAACAAAACGGGCTGTCAGTGTGCGAGCACAGAACCCGTCAGGCCTTGTTTGCCGGTCGCCATGGTTTCTTTTCACCTGAGACATGTGGCATTCGTGCTGAATCTTCCTGCTTTTGACACAGTGGAAGGTAAAATCTGCAGGTGTCTCCTCAGCAGAATGGTACCATTGACACAAATTCAACGTGCCCGCACAGTCTTTACTCTGCATTGTTCACGTGCTTAGGGGGCTCTTCTACGCTGAGCTTGCCCACAAGTTTCACTTTATCATTCAAATATTCACACAGATGCTACCTTATACCATTTAAAAAGCTTTTCGCCAGGTTCAGGTCATCTCCAGAGACTCAAGCCCACGATGTTTACACACCGAAGTCAGGCTCCTTAACCCCTAGGCTGAAGGAAAGACAGAATCAGTTCAGCTGACAGGGAAGAAGGAAAGGGGGGAAAAAAAATTCAAACTAATATTGATTCATCGTCAGCCTCCTGTCACCGAGGACAAACTCCTGCGCTGCAAAAGGTCCTGTTTCCATGGAGACCCATGCAGAGGACAACGTGGCTTGCAGGCGATTCCCCATCTGAGCATACAGAGACTGAGTGTGTTGTGTTAGGCCATGTCCTTCCTTAACCAAATCCAAATGATGGCTCGTCCACCCATGTTTTTGGTCACCGAGTGTTTGGCTGGCAACCGGAAGGGGGGCGGCTTTTGTTCATCCCGGACGCTTCCTTTCTCGCATCACCGTTCCCTTTGCTGTGGAAAGGTCAATCATTTCTCCCCCTCCCTGCCTTGTCTGTGTTTTTGTGCTCCGTAGTGTAGAGATATACATCAAGCAGTGACCTTTTTTGTCTTCCTCACTGTGCGAGTGCTGTTAGACCTGAATGTAATGTTCCACTCGCGCCCCTCTCTCTCTCCCTCTCTCTCCCTCAGCACCTCACTACTCAGGTCTTCCTGACCTTAAAACAAAAGGAATTGTATGGGCTATTTCCTGTTTCTTTGGGAGCATCTGGCAGCACATCTCACTTGAGAGGAGTTGTACCTTCCCCAGCTTCCTCTGCCTCCCCCCTTGCAGATGACGCCTCTTCGTCGCACGTCACGATCCCCTCCCGGTCACCTTGTTTCTGATTTTACAAAACGCGGGTCATTTCACAGCTTTGCACGTGTCAGTCTTCATGCAATTCAGTTGACAAATTAAATCCATATAGCAGGACTCTTGCAGCAGTAGTTCTGCCTAAACACTGAGCCAGATTATAAACTCATAGGTATAAGCAGGTTTGTGGCGGGTCTGCCTACTTAGGAACTATATGAGCTTTCTTTTATTAATACCTCAGTGCTAAAGCTTTTCAGTCAAGTCCTCCTCCTTCATTAGACGTTGATGCACGCCTGACACAGCAGTCATGCTCGCGGAGAGAAACCCAAGCTTTCCTCCTACATCGGTTCGCAGACAGTGTCGGTGTGTCTTTCAGCACAGTGGCCTCAGGGCTTCCACACACCTGTGCTGCAACAAAGTGCGCTTTATTCTGAAGGTCTGATGTGGACGGCAAAGGGGGAAGGAACAGGGCACAGGTGGAAGTGTTAGGGCAGGGTGGGCGTTCAGTGTAAAATCAAACCTGTCGCAACATTTTAACAATCGGCAGTTGCCCTTACGTTTTGCCAAGTCACTGCCTTTATGTAGATCCTCTCTCTCCCATCTCTTACAAACGCTGATCGTCTTAATTTTTTCCTTTTTTTTTGTTCACAAGCTGGTTGTCCCTCCCCCCAAACGTCCTTTCTGAATGACAGAACTGTGCTTTTCCTTCTTGCCCTCAAACCACTTGTACCTCTCTCCTCCATCTGGCCCGAAACTTCTATTTCTGTGTCAGCCAGCAGCCTCACTTCATCACAGAGTCGTCTGCTGACCTTAACAATAATAGCAGTAAAAGGTGTTATTGTCAGCACAGGGGCCAGCTAGCTTCGCCCGCGCCCGGTTTGCCCCCTGTCCCTTTGTGACGTATGCTAGCCAGGCAAGCACTAGCCATGTTTCTTCCTGTGTAGTAGTTGGCATACACGGAGCCCCACTATTAGAGAACTTTGCCAGTTTTTTGCTTGAATGTCTCTTGCGTTTGGCACGTCATTATAAAACAGGTGCGCCTTGCAAAGCATTTCACCGAGAAAGAAAGCGCTGAAGCCATTGGATGAGGCTTGGAGGTTAGTAAACGGGAATACTCAGCTAACGTGTTAATAGCACATTACAGAGCAAGTGCTGATAGGAGATTCTTGTTGGGATGGGTGGGGAAGGAATGTCTGGCGAGCTGCCAAATTCTGATCGATGTTGCGGGGTCAGTGTCTGGCTGTGGGCTGATGCTTTGACTTGGCTGTATCCAAGCAGAATTGATATTTTAAAGGAGTCCTGTGAAAGAGGAGCTTGCCCAGACATGTTTAAAACCTTGGCATGGGGGTGGAGTTGTTGAGAGGGTAGGAGGAAGGAGATACCTAGGAGGGGTCTTGTTTTTGTCTTTTTTTTGAATGACAGTTTAACATAGGGGCAGTAAACTGTGGCATTTGGAGTTCTCTGTCAAGTGTAGCAGGCACCATGGGCTGTCCTGCCTCTGGTGGGGGAACATGGGCCTGGAATTTGGTTGGATGGACCATTCATTAGTTGTTCAGAGCTAGATTTTATCCGACAGTTCAGCGTTTCACCCATTAACACAGATGGATATTTACTGACTCTCCAAGTGATGCATTTCTCAAGAGTACAATGACAGTTCCTTTTATGGGGTTTGCTGCTTATCTGCTTTGCCATCAGCTGAAGAAGGGCAATTTTTTTTCAAGGCTATCTTTGAAAGATGCTGGCCCTTCATTACCCAACAAGGTTCGAGGGTGGATGCATTACTGGGGCTCTGTTTTACAGTTCGCGATTTGCATAAGGGGGGATTCCCACAGAACAGCGTTTTCCGTGTTCAGGGGCAGCAGTGTTCAGTGTGCACACCTTCCTTTTGTTTTATGTTCTGCCATCACCAGTGTCTCAGTGACGGGCTCTACTGATTGAGAACCCTTCCCTTTTAACCTTTCTTTGTTAAATATTGGTTTTCGGTTCTCCGTAGCACTCAGAGAACAGATGAAATGCAAAAATCCAGTTGAATGTGGTTCCTTGAGTTCTTCTGAAAATATTCCATTTCAGGACAGGCAGGTGCTGGAAATTCTTTTTGTACAGCCCAAGGGCAAAGTAAAACTCACATGGAGCAGTGGTATTGTGAGCTTTGCAAAACTGCAGACATGACTGGCAGAATGCTCCAGCGGGTCTAACCAAACAGCTGAAACAGTCCTGACCAGGGAAGTCATCAGTTAATCTATTAACAGTTAACTGCCAAATAATGTTGTTCGACCAAGGCTTTTAGTTAAAGAATAACTGACTATAGACACCTAATCGTAGATACTTTAAGCAGCAGTTTTATCATTTTATAAAAAATGTTTGTACAAGTTGGTTATAAATTAGTAACACAGAAACAGATGTAGGCTGTGGGGAAAAAAAAAATTTAAATCAAATCGGTTTGCCAAAAGGACTTTTATATGGAACTGTTTTGATAGTGATAGCTGTGTGGTACAATATAAACTACAATGAGCCATTGAAATTCACCTGTAATGTATCGTCAAGGCGATACCACAAAAACATTAAACATTGACAAGCTGTGACTATTAAAGCACAGCCGACTCTAACATCCATAGCAAATGGTGAAACGGCAAGAAGTGGTAACAGCAAAGGGGGGGACGGTTATGGCCACTGTCAGTGACAATGGACATGTGACCAGGAAAACAAATACAGCAAAAATGCCATGGCTTTTTCTGCTCACCAAGCACTGCTCCTCTCAGGCAGATAATGTGCAAAGTGAAGTGGATAATTATCTGAGCATTATCCCACCACTTCTCAACTTTAGAAGCAGCATAAACCAAATGGTTGCTTATTACAGGAACTGAATAAAAGGGTTTTACAAGGAAGTAAATTGTTAAAGTGTTTTGAATACAGTTTTTAAATGAGCATGCACGATCTGTTGTTGGTCAAAAGAATTTTCTAAAATTTACATCCCTAGTCCTGAGCCAGAGAATGTGAAATACTTGAACAAGGTGCCAGTCGTACGCTGCAAGTCAACACAGAGCACACAGAAGAAAAGACACATACGCGCGCACAGACACGCACGCCTGCACACACGCACATATAGACACACACACCAGTGGTGGATGATTTTTATCTACGTTTACTCTGATACGGGCTGGTGCAGTCTCTCCAGCTCCCTGGCCTTGTGTGGTACTCCCACAGAAGGGCACCCTAACTTTTTCCAGTGACCATGGTCAGTGTAGCAGGGAGAACACTGCCCCTCAGCCTCACCTCAGTCCCCTGGGTCACCCTGCTCCCCGTGTTTGTGAAGAACAGCGTGTACACAAAGCTTGCCAGCGTGCTGTTCCAAAAATATGCTCTATGTTTAAGCACTTCTTTTACTGTAATCTGCTTTAATGAATGAACGAGTGGACAAGCGAACATCGACAGCCCCCAGCACAACTCGTGCGCCCCCACCACCCTCACCGAGCTTCATTCATCCCCACCCCCCTTTGTCTCATCTTTGCTGAGACCAGGGCTGCACACATCTGCTTGCACCGAGACCTCGGTCGCTGCAGCGAAGCAGACCTGCGCGGAAGTGAGTCGAGGCCAGGGGAATGCTGAGGCACGCCGACCCCGAATAAAGCAGCATCAGTCAAGGCTGTCCTCATCCAGCTGCGGCTCTGAGGGTGGTGAGTACCAGGTGGGGTGGGGGGCTGCAGGCTGCTCCGAGGAGAAGGGCAGGGTCCAGCAGCCTTCCCCCTGAGAGGCAGCAGGGATAATCAAACTGCCTCCTCATATGTGCTTGTCCATTTATTTATTTAATGATTACTGTATTTTTCATCAGCGCTGCTGCCTTTTGGAGGATAAAGCACCGTGGGGGGTTTGTTGGCAGCACCGCGGCCAGACGAAGCTCTGTGGACACTACAAAGTGACCCGCTCCTGAACACTGAAAAACACAAAGTCAACGGAGCTGATGAGCTCATCATATAGCCAGGCGGTGTGTGTGTGTGTGTGTGTGTGTGTGTGTGTGTGTGTGCGTGCGTGTGTGTGCACTCACAAACTAACGCTAGCTGCTAATACACAAAAGGAGTAAACGGTACGAAAGCAGCATGGCCCGGCTACTCTCAGCACGTCCGCCTTGGGTTTGCTCGCACACACACTCGGACTGACTCTGTGCCGTGTTGCGGCCGCACACTCAGCTCACAGCTCATGAGGCGAGGGGCGATCGTGGGCACGGCACTCTCAGCGAGGCACTAGGGTCAGAGAGAAGGGAAGACGGCCTGCTTCAGCCCGTCCGTATCTCTGTCATGATCGAGCTATCAGCTGTAACCGCAGGCCGCCCTTCCACTGTGCGGTTACAGCATCATGGGCAATCCTGAACAATCTGTGAGTTATGAAATGAGCACGTGACATGTACACAGATAAACACGCGCGCACACACGCACGCGTACACACACAGACACACAGGTAGCACTTACGGCGCTGTGATGGATGGCCTGTCTCCTGTAAGGGTCCTGCTGTACCCTGGAGACTGGAAGGGTATGTCTATCTCACATCTTCTCTCTACTGACTCAGCAGCTGCAGGCCATGGGTGTCGGAGCAGCAACAACACGTATGCACGGGGGGGCGCAGAGAAAGAAATGACATGACTGGGGAGGCTCAGCAACCTCCCTTCCCCCTCCCCAGCATGTCATCAGGGAGATCCCCGTGCCTTATCGCCAGAGTGAGAGACGGCTCACTGTGCCTTTAAGATATGCAGGCGTGGAGTATGCGATAAAGGCATTGTGATAAGGTCCACTTTGAAGCCGTTGTCTTTGTTTTATTTAATTTTTTAGTGTGGTTGGTTTTCAGTTTAGCTAGTTTTCATGGGAGAAGACAGTTCTTTGAGGAATTGTGGTGTTGTCTGGGGAATTGGCTGCCTTCAGTCCTGCCCAGCATGGCTGAATGAGGGACTGCTCTGCTGTTCCTTAAAACGTTGCTTGATTCTAAAATCTGCCATGCTTTCTGGCCATGTGGCTGTCTCCGTCAGGGCCTGCGTCACCAGAACCGGCACAGAACGTTGTGTGCCAGTGTTACTTCATGACAGAATGTAAGGGTATGGGCGTGTATGATGCTCGTCTGGCCGTCTCTACCCCGGTGGCTTCCATGCTCATAAAAGCTGCTTACGTGGCTTCTTGTTTCAGCAGTGCTATCTAGATTTAGTGTCAAGCATATGTAGCATAAATGTTAATAATTATGTGGATTTTTACATGTAACACCTGCTTTCGGTTTGATTTATGGGACATTCCTGGGTATATTGTCGTCCTTGGGAGGTTATTGCTTGCTTCAGCCACCATACCTTTCCTGTTTGTGTACTCCAGCTGAATGCAAGATCCAGGTTTAAAGTCACAAATAAAGGGAAGGAAATGCCCTTCTTTGGGGATGTTACAGTTGTGCCCTCACACCACCATTGGAACAACACATCACAGTAGTGCAGCAGCGGTCCTGCACGGAGCACGACCTGGAACTGGTAGGACAGCACCTCAGATGAGGACGGGGACAGGTATCCTGTCACATGCAGAACCCGGTCCGGGACAGCATGCCGCTGCAACCCAAGCCAGCTGCGCCGTGAGCAGCCTGCATGCACTCTGATCCATTCGCACCTGTGAGTTCAGCGCTGCAGCTGCAGTGTGTGCCACAAATTCAGCTTGGATGTTGAGATAACCAGGCAGCAATGTGGCGTGGGGTCACGGCATGCCTTTTGTGTAGCACCGCTGCCATGGCAGAGATCTGTGCTGTCTTACTGAACGTTTGTGTTGAACATGCACAGTCGCCTGTGTTCAGAAGGAGCCTGAACTGACCATATGTTTAACAGTAACTGTGCCTTCAGCCTCGCTAGTGTCACAATGAAACCTGGAGCCAGCTGATACACACTTTACCAACTTAGCCAGGATGTTTCTGCTGAAATACCCAGTGGTTAGGGTAAAGCAAAAGGCTGTTTGAGAATAAAATTACATAATATAATCTAGAATTTAATTAGTATTGTCTTTAGCATGGTGTTTCTTTCAGGGTTGTGTTAGGGTGATATTCTTTTATGTTTTTCCCTTAATGGGGATGGGGTTGGGGGGGGGGTACGGAAAGCTGTAATGGACCTGTGTTGGCCAGAGAATCCAACCGTCCCTGTGGTGGTGTGGAGCTGCTAGTGTTACTCAGCACGGCATGAGTCATGAAAAATTCATGGTGTTCAGGCAGTGTGTTGCGGAGGGGCCTCCTCTCTAAGTGCTGCACCTGCCCCAGGGGTCGGAAGAGGTTATCCTTCAGCGGTACAGGCTGAATCAGGCCTTAGGGTGGGGGGGGTGTATGTGCGTGTGTGTGCGTCCCCTCCTCCTGTCATCACACACTGTATGTGTTTACACTGTAGCTCTCTCAGCAAACCTGTCAGTGGTGAACACGCCAGTTAACGTTCTGAAGTGATTGCATGGAAGACATCATTTACACATTTAAGTAATGCCTCCAACGTGCCTCGTTCCATAATCACCAAGACCTATAAGGGTGTTTTTAAAACAGAGCAGTTCTTTCTTGCTGGCAAACTGGAGGTGTGCTTCATACGGCATTACCAGAGACAGAGGCCTTGAAGGGACGTGAGTGAAGGATGAGCTTTCTTCAAGGCCTCTGTGTGCAGGGCCTAGCTGGGAGCCCGTTTCCCTGCTGCAGCTCCCACAGCAGCAGTAAACGGCGCAGGACGCTTCCTGCTCCTCTCTGTAGGACAAGGTGCTGGGGCATGCGCAGTGAAGGAGAGCGGGGTCAAGGTGCAGCAGGAGTGCGGTGTGAGGGGCTTTAGCTCCGGATTAAGGTGAGGTTTCCAGGTCTGCGAGGTGGCGGGCGGGTGCTTGTGCACATGATGGATGGTCCCTGAGCCAGTAGCAGACAGCGAAGCGGTGTAAATAATTGAAAGTTCAAAGG
Organism: Chitala chitala; assembly: GCA_025773905.1. NCBI lineage: Eukaryota > Metazoa > Chordata > Actinopteri > Osteoglossiformes > Notopteridae > Chitala > Chitala chitala. The sequence continues at coordinate 596,233 of JABJVR010000036.1, forward strand.
AGAGGCTGCCGGGCCCGGTGTGAACAGTGATGGATGATTCGGAAGGCTCGGGACAACTCCCAAAGAATTCTTCATCTCAGACCTGGTCCGTTGGGACCACAGACACCCCGAAGCCAGTCCATTACCGCCCCCACACCCCCCGTCCCTCAAAGAAAAAAAAAAGAAAAGAAAAACCAAGACTTGACAGGATGTGGAGGAGTCCATGTGTATCACAGAAAAGTATTTTTCCTTCCAAGACAACCATGGCTGTCAAACACACAGTCCAGCTCTGGATAACTTAATGAGCTTCCCTCCGCTCTGATTGGACATTAGATTACCTGTTTTATTTTGTCTGACATGGGGAGACTTGTACGGAAGTGGAAACAGGGTGAATTACACCACTGTTTGTCCCTGTTCCAGTAAAATGTCTCTTTTCTAAGGCAGCCATTGTGCTCCAGACATCTACTTGTGCTTATTCTGAAAGCTCAAGCAGTAGTGATATTAGCAGCTGACGTTCGAGGCATCCAGACGGCTCTGTCACACTGTCACACAGGTGTTCACTCTACGCTTTGACAGCAGAGATAGATAATGAGGATCGCTATGGCATCGTAGAGTATTTACTTTATCATTTCAGCCGATTTCCCTAAAAGCAGGGCCGGCCAGAGACGCAGTCACCTTTCATTAGGAGAGCGAGTGACAATCAATGGTAGTCAATAGGCAGCATTTACTTCTAAGGAAGATAATATTAAACGAAGATATTAAGATATTCCAATTGGATTAAAAGATTTTCGAGCATACGAGATGATTTAAGCCATTTCAATCATTTGAATGAAGTTGAAAGAAAACAAAGTACATAAATGTAAATAAATTCTTAATGAAATAAAATCCTGAGTCAGAGTGAAAAATATATGAACACTGTGAGGAATTAAATCCATTCAAATTCAAATTGTGGATTGACTTGGCAAGCTGCCAGTATCTTGCTGAAAGGTTGGAAATAACTCTTTCAACAATGTTAAATGAGGACACGATTCCTCGTCATTTCAAAACAGCTTTTCGTTCCTATAAATCACTGCTAATCTGTTTAATAAAATAACTAATCATCGTAACAAAGGGATAAAACCATATGTTATATTAAGTTATAGTGCACATTTTAATTTAATAATAATAAATCTGAAGTAAAATAATAATTGAACTAATTAAAAGGCAATTACCCTTTCAGTCAGTGTATTGTGTTTTTTTGTGGTGGGTTGTTTTATTGCTGTTAGTTTTTACTGTGGTTGTGTGGCGATTGCTAACCTTTGTTTTTCACATGGTGATCCTTTCTCTATGCTGCCATCAGCAGGGGATCTTCTGTAACGTTCTGTAATGCTCCTCTCTGCTACCTGCCCTGACTGCCATATGCAGCCACAGTTCAGCAGGTCCTCTCTGAGCTCTTAAGGGATGTAACCTGTGTACCTACAGCATGGTGGCAGTTTTTCTTCTTTTCTGTTATCATTTTCTTGTTAAGGATCACTTGCTCCAGACACACGCGTGCTCCAGACGTCTTGCTTACATGCGCTGCAGTCACAGGCCACGAGATCAGGTTGCTAACCTGTGTGCAGAAAAGTATTGAAATTATCAGAGTTTAATATATGACGATGAAGCAACATATTGAACTGAACAGGCAGACAATGTAAACAACGTGGGTCTTATTTATTATTATTTTTTTGTAGCAGATGCCACTGGGGTATTCCTTGTGATGAAAAGGTCAAAGGTCAAAAGCATTTGATACCTTGCCCCCCCCCCCATGTCATTAGGTACAGGAACCGAGAAGGAGGGTCTGTGTCGAGTAAGATGTCTATTGGCTGTCGTGAAGATTCTGGCTGGTTTTAGTTACTACAAGTGTGATGTTTTATTGCAGCATTCCTGTAGGGCAGTGCACCTGACTGCTTGATGTAGAAAACACCACCCTTCCCCCCACCTCCCCACTCTGCAGGTCCTCAGTTCCCTCTGCCACCCGTATCTCTGCTGCTGGTGGTGTTAAAATTCACATAAAGGCTGCGTGTTTCACAAGACGGGAATCACGTTGTTTGTGTCCGCGAGTGTGGTGGCTGTGTACCAAGCCACCCCCCAAACCCCTATAATGTTGATTTATGCTGTGCCCAAGATATCAACAGCTGCCACAGAGCCAAACATGGGACAGCGCAGTCTCTGGGACTGGGGAGGGGGGCTTGGCAAAATAGATGGTGAGGTACGCCTGCTTCTTTGTGTTTGTGTGTGTAGCCATCCGAACGTGTTTGAAGGAAAGACTGTCTGCGATGCTCTTTGACTAAAACGCTCTGCTATGTCCAGAAGACAAGTAAGAAGGGGCTGGCCACACGAGGTGGTGCAGGCATAGCTACAATAATGACTGTGTGTTTCAGGTTGGGGAGCAGTAAGGGGTGTGTGTTTCAGGTTGGGGAGCAGTAAGAGGTGTGTGTTTCAGGTTGGGGAACAGTAAGGGGTGTGTGTTTCAGGTTGGGGAGCAGTAAGGGGTGTGTGTTTCAGGTTGGGGGGCTGTAAGGGGTGTGTGTTTCAGGTTGGCGAGCTTTAAAGGGTGTGTGTTTCAGGTTCCTGCCGGATTTCATGTGCGAGACCGTTTCAAAAATCAAGAAAGTCCCTCAGAATGAGAAGGTGCGGGGCTGCCAGGGGTCTTGTTCTGCCCCAGCAACGGAAAGTGAAGCAAAGAGATATTTATACAAGACCACAACAACCACAGAGCACACACCAGTGAAAGGTGACCCCTCCCCCACCCAGTGACAGTAACACCCATCTGGGATTTAGGGCCTGTGGATTAAAGGTGCTATATTTAGGTACTTTAAACATAACCCCACTTAGTTCATAAATGAGCTCAGTACTCATGTGAGAGTCATGGGTTGTTTAATAAAAACCCAGGCCACCTTTTTTAGGCAGACAGAACACTGGCTTTGCTCAGTAAAAGGAAAACATTACGTAACTTAAAATATTGCTATCGTAATTTAATATGCTGAATTATTCAGAATGCTGGGCTTTTGGTGCCGCTGTCCTGCTAGCAATTAGTCAGATTTTAAGATTCTTACTCAATTACTTAGCCAGGGTGCAGTATAATGAATTTTTACGAGGACTAATACGTGAAAAAGAACATAATTTGTAGCTCCGCTGCTCACCAAGGAGAATATTGTCAGTGTTCCTCTGATCATGTCTGACTGGTTCACATTTAGTGGTTTTCAGCAGGGCTGGTACTAGATATGGATAATGTGAGCAGTGACCTATGACCCTTGGTCAGCCAGCGCCCTACGAAGACAACTACAACCGAAACTCAACTGCAACATGGGTGAAGCTTTCAGGGGAACATAGCAGTCAGGTCTCAGCTGTTCATGGCTTCAGTTGCTTATTCACTGTGTAACACATAATTTATGAGGCGGTACCGGAGAGCTTTTGGCCTCAGACCTGCCGCGGCCCAGGCCGTCCGCAGAAAGGTGGTGGAGAGTCCTGAAGTCTGGCCAGCATGATTTCAAAATTATTACCGCTTTGACTCCGTCTTTTCTGTAGGATGAGCTTCTGAAACACGCCCTCCAGGTCAAAGGGTCAAAAGAGGAAGGTGTTTAACGTCTCGGCACCCACGGCACGACCAAGGGCAGAAGTTCAGATGGAGGAGGTGACGGTGAGCGCGGCGCCTCCTCTCAGCTACCGCACACAGTCAGCTGGCTCTGGTCGCTCAGAGCGGGCCAGTTAGCGGGAGCATGTGAACTGGCCACACTCCGGCCCTGGAGCAGCACGAAAAGGCATCACCGCTCACTTAGCAGGAAGAGCGATGGGCCTGCTGTGGGAGAAGTGTGAGACACTTCAGCTGATACAGAGCAAGTGATATCAAGAGCACATAAAAAATGTATTGGCTAGCAGCGGTGTTGCTAATGTTGTCAGGTCCTGCATCTTAAATGTGAGGGTTGAAGAATGATCTGAACAGGTTAGTCTTTTGACTGCGGCAGAACAGGTAAGTGTTTCTGACAGGTGCTCAGCGATGTTTCTCCAGTACGGGGGCCAGCTGTAGAAATCCACCAACTGGAGAAGACGGAGCCCGCGAGACCCTGAACTGTTAACCATTCTCATAGCCTTTGACATCTTTGTCCTCCCCGAGGTGAGGTGGGGTAATAAACGGTCAAAGGTCACCAACCACAGATGTGTATCTTCTCATTCCATTGGTAAGTCATGCACACTCAGGCCTTAGCAAACAAACTTCCTCCTAATAAGGTCAAACACCCAACTTGGTCTAAGGAGAAACTGCTCCATAGTAACTGCTTTAGATAAATGTAGGCTACAATACATTGGTCCACACAGCAGAAACCGATTTCAGTATGATGGCGGCAGCCTAACTTTGCACACTTTCAGATGTAAGTACAGGACAGCAACCTTCTCTGAAACCCGCTTACCACTGATTAGTCCCTTGTCCAGGTTTTTCTGTTTCACTGTAAAGAAAATTAGTAACAAGTGACATGTTCATTCACACAAATTAAATTTCTTTTTTCTAAAGAGCTATGAGATTTCAGTTTTTTTCCATTTTTTAGCTATTGATACTGGGTTTTTAAGCAACGCTGTGAACCTTAGAATGTGAATAAACTAAAATTAAATGTGGAATGGGAAACGACGTGGAGAGAAATAACCCTGTGAGACACAGTGTAAGAGGGCTCTGGTATTTTGGCGTACGCAGGTGACCAGTAAGCACGTTTGGTGTGGCCGACGTGCATCTGCTCACGAGATCAGTAAGGTAATGAACATTCACCCTGTCACCAAACAGCCTAATTCATTGTGTTCAGAAGAGCACTTGTGAAGTAACCATCTTACACAACTGAATGATGATAAGGTGTTTTGGCAGTTAACCAAGGAGATTTTCAGTCTCTCGCTCTCTCTCTCTCTCTCTCTCAGGCTTTGTGCAAGGATGCCTTGTATTTGTACAACCTAATGTAATTAGAAAATTCTTTGTTTTTAAACAAAATACTTCATACCCATGATGTTTTTTTTTTTTTTTTGAAAAGTTGTACTACACATAAAATCCCACAAAAATCTATGAGAAGTGAGCTTCGCTTCCAGATAGTGGCTGTGCAGTTCTGTAAAGAAAGGTACTACTTAGGCAGGGTGAAATAGGATTATCAGACAATGAGTATGCATGCAAGGAAGACCGGAGGTTAGGGTATGTTTGAGGAGGAACAGGAGGACAGGTGTGTGTGTGTGCGCGTGTGCGTGTGCGTGTGTGTGTGTGAGGAAGAACAGGAGGACAGGTGTGTGTGTGTGAAGAAGGGCAGAATGTGATTCCCACTGCCATTTTACTGGGAATGTCACAGATCATTACAGAATGTGATTCCCACTGCCACTTTAC
>JABJVR010000036.1:602686-622126 GCA_025773905.1 Chitala chitala
GATTCCCACTGCCACTTTACTGGGAATCTCACAGATCATTACAGAATGTGATTCCCACTGCCACTTTACTGGGAATCACACAGATCATTACAGAATGTGATTCACACTGCCACTTTACTGGGAATCACACAGATCATTACAGAATGTGATTCCCACTGCCATTTTACTGGGAATCTCACAGATCATTACAGAATGTGATTCCCACTGCCATTTTACTGGGAATCTCACAGCTGATCGGTACAGAATGTGATTCCCACACAGTGTCCTGGGAGGCTCACTGAACATTAATAGCCTCTTTTGTATCCCTGTTCCAGGTCCTGCTTTAGCACAGTGTTATAATAAAGGTGTGACATGGAGTCTCTGGGAACATACAAACATTCACTCAGCATAAAGGGCTGTTTTCACAGCACTTAAGGTGAGTTATACAAAATATCACTTTTCATTTGAGGGGAACTGCACTCTGTTTAACGCTAAAGTGCTGTCTTCTTATTATTATTCTATTGAAGGTGGACAAAAAAGATGTTGTGTTACTCTGAACCCTGCAGTCTGTTTTATGTTTGAATTGTTCAACCGATGGTTCGTGCACTTTCAGCGCTATACACCGAGAGTTTCGTAAGCTTAACACGGATACTGCTGGAAATAGGGCCAAGAAACGGGCAGCCATAAATGCGGTAAAGCGAAATGCTCTCTCGACGTGTGCCACATTCATTGTGTTTATGAGCGCTGCTTACTTTGTGCACATGCTCCATTTTATAGCGTCTAATACCATAAAAGAGTGACACATGGTCCTTATATAACTGCGCGAGTGCTGCTGAGTCCAGCTCCACATCAGTAGGGCACTGATCACATGGTGGCCCTGGCTTCTCTAACCGTCTTAATATGGTATGGTCGTGGTACTTGTATGGTGGTGGTCAACATGTGTCAGTTTTGTAGGATTTCTGTGGTCACAGCATATTATGGCCTTTAATCATTGACCCTGGACCTGTTTCACAGGAAATGCTGATCCCAGATCAGTTGTTAAGGGAAAAGCTGGAACCCCCAGATCCTGCCCCTCACCCCGCTCCCTCTGTGCTTGCTTCGTCTAACCTCTGGCACACAAAAAGGTTTGGCAACTGTCAGCTGCTTCACAGCCAGTGATGAATGAGCTTTTGAGAATCCTTTTTCAACTGAAGCCACTCTTATAAGGGTCTGTTTGCCTTTCTCACTTCACCACGAACACCTCATTCATTAAGACCAGCTTCCCCCGTCCAGTCCCTCCTCATCTCAGCTCACCCCCCCACCTCCACGTAGGCCAGATAGGGTCACACAGGGGTCGAGACATTTATGAGGTGAAGATGTTTCTCTGGAGGCCACAGGCCCCTCAGAGCAGTGTAAACGTACACGTTGACAGAGCACGGCCATGCCTTAGCGTGGAGCTCGGGAGCAGTGGGGTTAAGCAGAGGCCTTCTCTTCTCAGGTGCACGGGAGCACAGCCATGGTGTGTCACACGCGTGTGACCAGGACAGTACGCATTAGCAAACCGTGGGGCTGACGAACGGACGGAGCTACTGTACTGCAGGCTCTTCTGAATAATATTCACTTTTACAAATTAGTAAGATTGCAACCATTAATTTTTGCATAAAAGCTTCTGCTAATTGTTTAAAATCAAACCAAAAAGAATTCTTCACATATTGCAGATATGGCTGTGCATGTAATGCATTTTAATGTTTTCAGTTTGGATGCGAGTTGTTATTACGTAAGCTGCTCGTTCAAACTAAAATAACTATTTCCTGACCAGCTCTACTAACAGGAGCCTTTCACTGTCATTTGCCAGTTTTTGGTGTTTTCTTGAGTAACATCTGTTAACCAATCAGTTACACTTTCTAAATAGGGCCAGGAAAGAGGGGAGGAGGTCATCAAAACCCACGTCTAGAAGCTGAATGAAGACCAGCACTTTGTTTATCCACTGAGTTTTCTAACATACAGTGTTCATGGAGTAAAAGCTCGAGGTGTGTATCTTTCTGACAGCACACACTGTTAAGGGAGTAACAGTCTAAGGTGTGTGTCTTTTTTGCGCTCCAGCAACTGATCGTAACAGAACAGTAGGTAAAGCATGACTACAGCTGAGTCAAGGGCCTGGTGTCCTTCCAGTGACTAATATAATTAATCTGCCTTTAACAGTTACAGAGGAAACATGGTAAAGGCCTAATAAGGTGTGTAAGCATGGTAGTGTGGAGATGTTCTGTAATGCTGGCATCTACAGGTGCTGATCCAGTTCCCTGGTGAGGTCATGATGTGGTACCCTTGACAGACATATTTAGTCACCTGTCTAAAAGACTGCTCGAAAATAATTGTCACTGGGTAAAGCCATCTGCTAAGCAAACTAATAAAATAATAATTACACATTAATTAATTAACAAGAATAATACATAAAATGTCTTAGTTATGAGAAACATGTTAGCTATTACGACCCTTCAAATTAATCTCAAAACGCGGAAAAAGGCTAAGCGAGTGATAAAGCGCAAAGCAAAATCATTTTCTTAATTTTATTCATGAGCCATCTATAAAAACCTTACCGTTATGTTTTTACATAGTTCATGAAGTCTATTTTGAACGTGTACCCAAAGTCAGAATTCAAAACTGAGCCATACTGTACAGATTTACAAGTCTTTACAACATGAAACAGAATTTGAAAGAAAAAACTGAAATCAACAAAAAAGAGCGTACATAATTTAAAATATGTTAATCACTAAAATATAGTAAATAAGATATGTTTAGCAGTTCTGCTGTAGGTGCATGTTTGAAGCACACCTCCGTGTTTTAATAGCATTATGTGAACAAGCCGAGGTCTCCCACCACACCATGTTTTTCTCTTTCTGCAGGTGCACGTTGATAGGAGTATTTCACCTGTGTCTTTGGAGAGAAGGTGACATCATGGCAGTGATGTCACCTCCTGTCTCACCAGGACCTACTTAATGGCTGATCTCAAGGCTGTAAAAGCGTTTTAAGCATTTCTGTGTATTCACAGCATCCCCTTCAGAATACAGGGACACGGCCTGGTCTGAGAAGGGTTACAGTCTGCGTGATAGATACGTTTTGTGTCCTCAAGCTATTAATCACCAGTACATGCATGCACGTACAAACAACATTGAATTGATTCAGAGGTGTTGCTAGACCAAGTCTTTATTATTTCTAAAAAGCAGTTACTATGGTGTTTCTCCTTACACAGCGGCCAACAAAATGGAGGCCTTTTCAAAGTACACCCTCATCTTGGGTTCATATCAAATAAAGAAAGACATATTCTACAAACTATAAAAGCTATTCTGGAACTATTTGGCGTTTTGCAACATGGCTATGGAGCTTTTTCGTACATCCTAACTGAGGTGTATTTCATGGTACTGTTTTTTATGATTTGCAGTTTTATTTGTGTTGGGCCATTATCATGGGCTTAATAATCTAAGAAGTTTTGAAAATGTTGCACCAGCGATTTATGTCGGTTGTAACTCAATGTAATTGTGTTGATTTCTGTTTTAAGTAGGGCAAGGAACAGTCTCTTTAAAATTTAAAAACATTTATGCAGAAAAATTCTTATACGTGTGTGGTGAGCTAAAATGTTTGCAACAATTGCAGAAGTGCTGTCCCACCCTTTATTAAAGTGTTAAGACAATGTCAGACAAGTTTTGGAGAAAATATTTTCAGTTTTCTAATTTACTTTACATACAAAAACCTAAAGGGTTGCAAAGTTGAGAAAGAATGTGCTGTAGCCGTTTTGTTAAAGGAAACGCTGTAATTATTCATTTATCAACAGTGAGTACGATGTAAAAAATTTTAACAACATCCCAAGCGTTTCCAAGTGGGTGTCAAAATGAAGTTTCACAACGATGCCGTTTCCTGTCAGCGGTGTCGACACTCCTGAACGTACACCGGCGATACCACTAAACAACGCTCAGAAATGAATCCAGTGTTATTTTGCGCAAAAAATATACTTTTTTATTTTAGGACTTAAACCATTTAGGTCATACCATGATTAAAAAAAAGTAAGTGACATTTAATGTAGTGCAGCCCCTGAATTTTCTTTAAAGCTATTAGTTTTGTAATGTTCATAACACCAACAATGACATAAAAATATCTGAACAATGGTAGATATTAAAGGACAACCCCCCCCCCCCCCCCGAAACATACATATACTTTAGTCATTTAACTTATTACAGGCTTGCATATTGTATGACAGTAATAACAAAAATAATGACAAAATACTTTTGGCAAAACAAACCAAAAATAAGTGACATGTATTATTACGTTTGACCCCATATCAATAATGATTGTCCTTCACAGTTATGCAAATGAGGCCGTAAAAAGCCTACAAGTGCTTGAGTCGCATGTCTGTCTGCCGCACCAGCAAACACCGACGCAATGGAAACACAGCAAACACACTAGGTTCCAGGTTCTCACAACGTTGCTGCAACGTAACAGGAACATTACAGGTATGTAACACATCCGCCAAAAGGCTCTCCGTATACAGATGAGAATTAATGTTGTCAATTAATCATAGTCATAAATAACTCAGGTCAATCAATCTGATTGCAGGTTCCCGGATTTAAAAAAAACAATACAACACTCTTATTTGATTTTAATATACTTAATTTATCATAATTTAATGAAAACCTTAGAGGCGCTTTGGTTTTTTAAGCCAGTAAAATTTTAACATTTCAAAAGTTACCTTAAAGACAAAGAGAGAATTTACAGCCTAAAGACCACGTAATTCTTAGTTCTTATTCATGGAGATCAGTATGTGATGAGAAACCATTCAGTATTTCATCAATAATCAACAAACACTTGGCGCATAATCAGGGAAGTCATCAGTCACCAGCATCCGAAACCTGTCTCAAATTTCCAACGCTTGCATTTTTATTGTCTTTGTTTTAGTCTTTACGAAGAAGCTGTCTTTTGCTCCTTATAGTAGCATAGTTACTTTAAAAAGCAATAAATAAGTATCCAGGTACAAAACAAAAACAAACACAAATTAATGAGGTGGACACAGAAAGCCAGGCTGCTAGTTAGATTTTTTTTCTTCCTCTTCATGTCGAAACTGAGCCTTTGCTCTGTGAGAATATAGATACTTATTTGCCCTGATCTATATACAGCATTTCACAACTCGGCCTATCTGAATTCAGCAGGGTATGTACAGTGCTCGGGTTTCGTCTCTTCTGCTCGTCTTTCCGAAGACAGTCTAAATCAGCATTCTCAGCTGTTTAAAAACAGCACAATCAAAAATTTCAAAAAAGGAAAATGTCTCTCTTCACAGAGATATATGTATAAAAACATGAAAAAATTACCATCAATCTATACAGTTTTACACCTGAATTAGAAGATAGGCAAGAGGTACTGAAGTGTATGGCTTACTTGAATAATTATTCCTTATCTTTTAAGTAGGCAAAATTAATTTACTATTTATAATAATTAGAATTCAGTTGCCTGGGTATTCAAACAAATCAACGTTTAGACAGTGTCCTATACACATCTGAACACTTTTTCTCCTGCTGGGCCAGTGCTTTTTCTGCCAGGTGTATGACTCCAGTGCAAGCACAGCGGCCAAAAACAGAACCACACAGCGCTGTTTTCCTGCCAGGATCGCCCTTTGACCTGCGCCTTCCACTATCCTGGACAATCGGGGACCCGTAATGCCAAACTGTAGCAGGAGAATTTCGTTTACGCGTCACATTTTGTTTATATGCGTCTGTTTGGTCTGCAGGAGTATCGTTTGATCGAGATCCAGTAGTTAAGTATTCATGCCAGTGACTCCTCAGGGAATCTTGCAAGTTTTAGACCAGGACCAGTTCACCTTTAGGCCCACGTATGAGACATCTTCACTATGGGCAGCCTTGTTGCTCTCTGAAATCTGTGACAATCTGGGTCGGTATCCTGGAGCACCAACAAAATCTGATACACGTAATGTTTTTAGCTCTGCTCTCGGTTGGACTATGTCTTGCACACTGCTGCCAGTCTTCGGCTGCCGTCTTGTGCGCTTCCCACACTAGCTCGTGTCCTGCTTCTTAACCTGAGCTAGAGATGTTCACCCGGCAGCCTTTCTAGCTCTTGCAAGCAGTGGGTGGAGAAAGAAGGGTGTGCTGATGAATCTCTTGCAGTGGCAAAAATGACAGTCATCGTGCCCTGTTTTATAACATCTTCTCCTGTGCGAGAATCTGTTGATCCAAACCTGTGGCTGTGGTCTTGTAGTGCATTACCAGTATCAGAAGAGCTGTACCAACCAGTGAAAGCTAACAGAGGATCGGCACCCCCTCAGCAGTGACCAGCTGGCCACTCGTAGGATCATAACTTCCAGCCAAGTAGTAGAGGTCCTGGCTGGTGGAGTTTGGCTTCCTGCTGCGGCTGAGCTGCTCATATTCCTCTCGGCTCACCACCTGGCATTTGTGGGAGATGGTCTGCACGTCGTTCTCATCCTCGTGGGAGGACTGGTACAAAGCATTCTGGGACAGATTGAGAGGAGTACACAATTAATGCCAGAGTTACGTCTCGCAAACATGAGACTGCCCTCCTGTGCTTGCATCTAGTGGTTACTGATTAGATACCAATCTTTGTTTCCAGACAGATCTCGTATTGTATTAGCAAGTAATTTTATTGAAGCATAGCTGGAGTTACAAATCACGTTATCGAAACTGCAATGACACACAGCGTTGTGAATGGGACACAGGATATTCCAGTCCTGGAGGGCACCTCTTATCCAGGTTGTAGACAACCCTGTCTGAGTACTGACTTCAGATGAACAGCAGAGAGATAGCAGCAGAGCTAAATTAGCTGGGGAAAAAAGTAGCCCTCAAGAACTGGAGCTGTGTAAGCCTGGGGCCAAACTTAAATCACAAACTTGTCTCACAACGACGTAAACAACTCTACCTTGCCATCTCTGTGCCGCTTGCCTAATTTGGTCTCCTCTGGATGGTAAAACCACTTGACCTTCACAACCATGTTGCTGGTCCAGGATTCCCAGAAGCTTTCGATGCGACCAATATAGGGCAGGTTGGGCCGGCCGGCGGAGAGGAACACAGCACAGTCGCCCACGCAGACCATGTCACGGCCACGCACAATAGCCTTGTAGAAAAGCTTCCGCGCTTTGCCCTTCATGCCCCGTCGCTGTAGAAACAAAGCCGGAGATTTGTTCTGAAACCTTTTTCTTTTCCTTCAACATATTCTACACCATCACAAGGACTTAGCAGCTATAGTTGCTGAGCAGAGCAAAAGTACGGACTTACACCTTGCTTTATGTCTTAATACGATTCATGTCGTGTCTTCTCTTAAATAGACTTCACCTTAATGGTTGAATGGCGTAGCCGTCTTAAATGTCGAAACTAAGTTTACTACAAAGTAACAAATTAATGCAGTTCAGCAAGTGGAATGGACTACTGGAGTTATACAATTTCTAAACAGCTTGCTCACCATTGAATAACAGACTGTTTTAGTGTAGTTAAAAAAATTGATACTGCCATTCTTCACAAGATGTTTTAGGAGCACCTTGGCTGAAGGCAATCCTGACATTGACAAATCTAGATCCTTTTTTACACAACACTCCTGTAATTAACATTTCAGTGTCGATGGCAATTTCAGTTTACTGACCAGGCATAAATTTAAATTGCCTCGTGCCTATAACTCCTTGTTTTACGGCATCGCAATTTATGACAATAGTTTGAGCATTTCATAAAGAATTAGTAGTTAACGTATCCTACCTGTGTGGGGTTGCCTGACCACCGCCATAACTGTTGTGCTGGAAGGAAAGGAGCCATCTTTTGTGGGCTTTCGGGTGAAGGTAGATTGTCTCTCCTTGGTAGGTCCTTGGGACTTTTAGATGACAGTAGTGAAGATGGGGAGCTGGGACAATCTTTTCTCCTGAGCGGCCTGTTGGAAGCACTGCTGCTGTTAACCCCATTCTTGGAACTGGATATAGCCATAGCTTTGGCTACAAAGGTGCGCTGTGACGGGGGATCGGGGGACTGCAGCAGAGCATGATGGGATGACAAACAGCCCTGCAGGAGCAGAGTAGAGCCCTCCTCATCCTCTGAGCTGTAAGATGAGTCGTTGTCTGAAGAGCAGAGACTGGAGCTAGACAAAGAACCGGAGCTGGAGGAACTGGAAGAGCCAGAAGAGGAGGAGGAAACGGAGAGGCGAGAGAGGAAGCGGCCAGCAGTTCTCAGGCCACCAGAGGCCGTAGCCAGTTCAGCTCTGCCATCATCATCCTCCTCCTCATCCTCCTCATCTATATCTGAGTAAAACCCGTGGCACTCACTGAGACAGTTCATGGTGAAATCAGAGAACTCGCCTATAGACAGGGCAGAAGGTGCCTTCCGAACATGAGAAGTCCCCTTCAACAGCAGTTCAGCACGGGTACCACCACCCTTCTTGTTGTCCTTGACAAGCAAGACAGGATGTGAATATCCCATTGATGAAGAAATGTTCCCTATGCCTTTTGTTCCAAAACCTTTGTCCATTCTGCTGACTTGATCAGAAGATCCTAGCAAGAGCAAGGCTTTGCTGTTTTTGGTCTTAGGAGACGTCACTCCCTCATGGTCGAGTTTGACCAGGAAATCCGCACTGGCCTTCTTTCCTCGAAGACCCCCAGCCTCGCCTGGTCTCCTGCCCCGACTGCAGAGGGCGCTCTTTGGGCTGAGAGGAACAACGGCAGGCTGGCTGCCAAAGGATGAGTAGCCATTAGCAATACTGCTGAAGGAGTCCACTTCAAAGGTGCTTCTGAAGATACCTTTGGCTGGAGTTGCACTTGAAGCCATGAGAGGGACCATCTCCTCCTTCCCTTTGGTAGATTTTTTGGGCATTCCATTGAACTGAAAAAAGTTGTGGGGAGGCCTCTTTCTGGGGACAGAGATTGCTGGCCAGCTCATGAGGGGAGCATTGTAGTCTCTTGCACTGTCCAAAATGGGGTTTTTTGTTCCTGAGTTGACACTTTTTGGTTTGCCTTAATAAAAGAGAGATGAGACAAATGTGCAGTTAATTTCAGGACACTGACAGTGCGATGTAGGAAGCGTTATTATTAAACAAAAAAGAGGTCTCGGAGAACTCGAGTGAGCATTGTTGATATTGATAGAGTAAACGATGTATTAGTGAACAAACCGGGTTCTAGGAAGGTGTCATTACAGTTAACTTTTTAAGCCATTTTATATTCCATACCATATCTCTTTGGACAGCTAATTATTTTATTATATAATTCTCCGCAGAATTTATTTGATCTAAAATCGGTGTGATGCCCGATGTCATCTGTTCGGTCTCTAGCGTTGCTGTTACCTGGTTTCATCTTGCTGAGGATTTTTCTGTCTTGCGCCCTCTCACCCACCGAGTCATCCTGCCGGTCAGACAACACGTCGCTCGGCGTGCTCTTTTCTGGGGCAGTAGCCCAGCGACCACGCCGACAACGTGAGCTCAGAAGGGCAGGAGGCGGCTCTACACCTGCAGATACGTCCAGGCACGGAGAGGGGTGAATGGTTGATGCTGCAAGTCGACAGTTTGTCTTTTACACTGGTGCTTGGCGACATGTGAGAGAACTTACAGTGGATCTGGTAATTGGGTGGCAGGAATCGAATATTGGGTAGGGAGATCCAGCCCCTATCTCCGTCATCAAATTCCACCATAACACTGCCTTCCTTGTGCTCCTCACCAGGTCCACCTGTAGGTCAGGCAAAGAACTGCAGTTTATGTAACATCACTCAGTGCGATTACGAATGAGCGATCTTGGTTTTTGTGTGGTAATGTACACACACACACACACACACAGCAGACAGACTGTGCTCTGTCACCTTTTCGTACGTATCCAGGGTACAGGCATCGTGAGCGCTCGCTCCAGTACGCACACACCCGTGTTCCCGCTGTCAGCTGCGAGCCCGACTCTGGGCACACCTCCAGAACCTTGAAACACATGGATATGATCGCTGCTCAGTTACACAGCTAATAACCACCAGCACCCAGAGTTAGAAGCAAAATCATTTTACTGACGGCTGCAATATAGCATGTAAACTCAAGTTTGCGAAGCTAGTTGGATGTTCTTACCTCCACAGCCATTATTCTCAAACACACAAAAAATTTACACACATATTAGCTGATTCTGTCTCTTCTGATGTCACTGCACATTCTCTCTCTCTCTCTCACACACACACACACACACACACACACAGAGTCTTGCCTCATCAGCATAATCACTAGGCTACCGTGCCCGAAAGCTACATTTAATCCTGCTTCAATTCTTCTACCTCACCCCATTTTTTTTGAAAAGGCAGGAAACCTTGATCTGTAAATCAAGACATGCTGAGTAACTGATTCTAAAAAAAGTGAAAAAGAGAAGAGGGAAAGAGAAAAAAGGCGATTATTTAATTGCAGCCTCGCAGCCTTCCCCCCTACAGTACGGGCAAGCCTAATTCCTGCTGCTCAATGAAAGCTCTTTCAACTGCTGTTGAGAAACGGTCGCTGTGGAAAAAGCCCATTGACTAAGAGAGGAGGGGATCGAGTCCCTCGGCCAGGGCATGCAGGTAACGCCCCTAACAACTAGAAAGCCGTAAGGTAATTGAAACTGAGAAAATGACTACATAAACCGTCTGAGTGCTACGGCAGTCCAGGGTGAAGAGATTAGTTCTGCAGGGAATGGAAGATGTTTGTATCCCAGGGAGCCTGGTCTTACAGGGTGCTGCGGTTGTGTCTTTGTGCTATGTCTCCTTGGCAAAGGTAAGAGAAGAAAGCCACGTGCATATTCGTGGACGTGTGTGTACGCCACAGAAACCTACAGCTGCTTCGAGAAAGAAGTCAAAAAAGAGATGGAGGGGCAGCTGGAGGGAGACTGAATGGCAGAGGAAAAGAGACAGAAGCAGCGAAGAGGCCGACTTCATGCGCTCACACGTGTCAGCGGTGAGGCATCTCGGGAGGCGTGAACTTTGTTCTTTCCTTCTGCTTTCTGTCACTACTTCCCTGTGTCTCCCTCTTTTTTGCTTCTGTTTTGCAACTCCCTGCTCCAGCCTTTTCTTTAAATTACACTGCCACCACCGGAAGCGCTGGCTGAGTCACGCAGATAATGCGGATCAGATTGCAGGCAACAACAATGCCAAATGTGCCCCCCTGTACTAAAGGGGCAGGCAGGCCCTGTGCCTGGGGTGTACTGGGCGAGGGAGGTGGAGAGGAGGGGCCGATGGCACAGGCTGCATCAAAGCCGTGTTTACTCAAAGAGAGTGCCCCTGTTCATCACAATGGCTGGTTGGAGGGGGTCTGGCACACAACCCAGGGACTAATCGCAAGACCGCAGACAGCTGCACTGCGTAATTCCACTGGCGCAAAGCCTCACGCTGGGGCTCATATCTGTTTGTCCGCACAGTCCCAGCAAAACAACGAACCCCGTTTTTGCCATCCAGTTTTCTTCCCTTTCTAAAGCCTTTGTCGAATTTTCGGCTCCCGGTTACCTCCGTCGCCGCTTCCCAGTCCAATGACTCCTGCGATTTGATGCCCTTCCAGAGTTCAGAGTGTCAGAGTTTACTCTGCTAAAAAGCGTCTCACTGGTGGCCTGCAGCAGTCACAGAGGCTTCCAGAAGTGCCACAACGCCAGGGACAGAAGTCACAGCTCAAAGAAACGCAAGTCGTTTATCACGAAAGGAAAAAAGAAAGAAGCCAAACACGTGAGTACAGGTACGCACTGAGACGAATGTGGGCCGACAAAGCATTGTGGGTACACAGCGTGTAATTAGCCTCATTTCCCCATTGGCTTAGACAAACTAAGCATGTTAGCATAACCTGGAGTTCAACAAAGAAATGCGCTGCATACAGAAAGAAAAAAAAAAACCACCAGCCCCCCTTGGGCAACGAAGCAAAACCAACTGGGAACAATCATGGCTGATACAACCCGTAGACAAAACAAGCACGATCTTCCCCTAGGGCAGTTCTTTGTTAGTCTAGGCCTAACATGGATGCGCTTTTCTGAGCAGGAGCCTCGCTAGTGCTGGGTGGAGGACCAAACCAGGCTCGTCCTGCCAGCTGTGTGAGGTCAACACACGCCTGAGGACAGGGGCGAGTTTACGGCTGCAAGACAAGATTGGGCTTTTTCCATCAAGACAAAAATATCCTGCCCTCTTCCCCCCCACGCCCCCTGCCTCTAAAATCATATCATGTACTACAGATGTTTATGAGTTGTTCTACCTACACAGTCACCCGGAATGGGATTAAAAAACACAGTAATAAAGAACACACATCCCTTCAGGACACAGATGTTCAGCCTTTAATGACTTGAGCAGATTGTTGGAGATTCGGGCTGTGTCCACCCCTTTCCCCTTGGCCCTCCCTGACAACACTCTCCTCTGGGGACAGTACAGGCTGTTGTGTCTTTGGGAATGGACACTGAGAAAGGGGCAGCTGGGTATATGGTGAAGATGGTGTCCTAAAAAGAACTGGTGTGAGGAGAAGGGGGTGTAACTCACGGCCTCCTGAAGCAGCTGTTCCAGAGAGTAGATTCTGGGTCGGTTTCCTCTCTCTCCCTCAATGATGACACTAAAGCTGGTGGAACAGAGAGAACAGAAGGAACGGTGTGAGTGTGAGACAGAGCACTGGAGAGCGGGAGAAGGGACCCTGGGAGCAGAGATGAGAAGCACTGTGTTTGTATGGATCGTTTCCTGCTCTAGTATTCCCACACGGCGTGGCTGCCTTCTCCAAACTCCATGCCTTCAAGTGTGGAAGTCAGGGGAATGGTCAGCGCGGAGAGGAATGTCAGCTGTCCGCCCTCCACCTAACTGCTGTTTTCTGAGCATGCCTTGGCACCAGCTGAACATTGTACAAAGGAAAAGGGAGTTTCATCCTCCCACCCACAGGCCTCTGCTTTTCAGCTAAACACATAGATACACAAATGGTATGGATTCCTCAGGGCATCAGAAGAGACCCCAGCTGGGATGTCAGTAGATTAAAAAAAAAAACTGAGGTACCATCACAATTAAGGGTGATTTTGTTTGGCCAAGACTTTGTTCAGTCTTCCTGAGCTGCAGAAAGCACAGTCACGTCATGTTTGTCCTACATTAGATGTTCCAGAGTCCATCATGGCAAAGTACGCCCGCTAAACGCATGTAGCAGCAGAGCGCTGCGGTTACAGTTCCCGAACGGCATTTAACTTTTAAAACGGAGAGCTTTGTAAAATCGCAACGCCCGTCTGTCCCCAATTGTGAGCTACTTTGATGTGATGACTGCATAACGTGGGTCAGCCTGCCAGCAGGATGCTGACAGGAACAGGCGTGGCCCAGACGCAGCCCATGAGCTTACATGTCAGGAACCTCCAGCGTATGCACGTAAGCTGAGTAGAGCAACTCGTCCTCCTTGGAGATCAGAACCTTCAGGCCATCCACCAGTAGCTCCTTGGTGAGCACGCAGTTGGGCAGAGCTGTAGGAGGGGTTCACACAGGCACGTACAACCAGCATTACGAAAGCTCAGTGCTTATTTTACCTTTTTTGTAACCACATGCCAGGAGAACAGTTCACGCCCTTACATGCCCGGTCTGCCTAACATGCCACAGGAAGGATCTGCCTTTAACTAATGCCACACAAATAGCAGTGTTGTGGTCTTTTTATTGTCTTCCAAAGGGTGATTTTGAGATGACGTGGGAGATGGTTTGTTAACGTCATAGTCACCATCAGTCCATGAAAACAGTCTACAGGTGTGTGTGTGTGTGTGTGTGTGTGTGTGGGGGGGGCATGTCTATGTAATGTGTGAGTGAAAGCGATGGTGATCATCTACATGGTAAATTCTGGCATTTTGAAATCTCACCAACTGAGGCCACTCTCTGTGGCTGGGGCAGAGTTTTCACAGCACTGCCCTCCTCATCCTCCTCTGAGAAGCTGCTGTCCTTGTCCATCTGGAAGCCCTCGTCTGCCGTAAAGCTCTCCAGTAAGCGGCTCACAGCACGTCCCTTGGGCTGCACAGCAGGAAGAAGGAAGGCTGCTGTTGTCATGTGACCCAGGCGAACTCTCAGAATGCAGCCTGTCCCTTTTTGTTTACCAGTTGCCTGGTTTACACAGGAATGTTTAAAAATATATGACAGGAATGTCCTTACAACAGGCCTGTGTCTAAGCTAGCTACTGGCAGCCCATTTGTTAATGGAGTTCCAGAACCTTCCTGTAAGGTACTTGGGAGAAAAAACCCATTTCATCACACTGCCCTGAGGGAAGCCTAGTGTGGGCGGAGAAGTCTTTGTCCCCATTTACTGCTGCTTTGGGGGAATTTGATGTCTTAGCAAGGCGTAGACAGCCATTCTCACATACTTTCAGAATGACTTGGGACCAGATGCTTCTGATTTACTGCTCTGATCATTCCACTTCAACTATTACTTGCATTTTAACAAAACATTATTCATCCTTCACCCATCCCCCGACATCCTTACCTTATCCAGCTTGATTTACAGTTGCTTACATTTGACACATAACGCATGTTATTTAACGTTGTTTGAGTCTTTACAAGAGCTGCTCAGCACAGGCCAGCCTGGGGTGGGGCGGTCGGGGCTGTTGCGCTCCGAGCCCATGTCCCTCCCTGCTCTTCCTTTCACCCTACCCTCCTTACCTGCTTGTTCCTGCTAGGCCTGCCCCTGCCGCGCTCCTTGCCTTGGGGGGAGGATCCGAAGCCCAGCCAGCAGCTGCTCCTCTACACCAACAAGAGGGACCAGTGAGCTCACGCTGCCTTGTGGGCTGCTCCTGCCCACTGACCAGGCCTCGCATCTCTGCCGCTCTCACTTTTACCTGCCTCATTCCCTCTTTGTTTCCTGGGTTGCTTTTTACCAGTGCAAGTGATTTTTTTTTTTTATACCCAACGCTGGTAAATTTGCAGTAAATTGAGATAAAACGGTGAGCACGGTAAATCCATTAATGCCAGATGATAACTGAATTTTCTTTCTGAAGGTCCTACCTATAATTGTATATATGCCTCAGACCCCTATAGTGGAACTACAGTGGCACCTTATACATGCAGTTTTTCCATATTGCTAGTTGTTTACTAGCGAAAACAAGCGAAACCATGTGTCAGTTTTGGGGAAAGGTAGCTGCTAAGTGAGCATGTGAGAAAGACCTATGTTGGGAGCTGCTCACCTTTCTGATGGTGGTCTTGTGGGTGGCATTCTTCAGCCTCTGTGCCGGTCTGGGCAGGGTACTAAACTCCCTACCCCGCCCACAGGACCCCAGCCTGGTGCCTGTGCCTATGCCTGCCTGTTGACGCAAAGGCTGACGTGGTGGCTTGAGGCTCCGCCCCCTCTTTATTCGCTCTGCCTCCTGAAGCTCAGAGAATCTCTTTGCCTGCGTGGTCAACCTGCAGGGGGCCCTCTTCCTCACCTTTACCTCGCCGTCCGCTACAGACGTACTCGATGTGCCTGAGAACAAGAGTCAGGTTTAACTTCATGTCCTGCAAACAAACAGCGCTCATCCGCTGGAGGAGATCACAGGTTAATCAGGCATTTTACCCAGCAGTCCTTGTCTTTCCTTCTTGTTCTTAGCCTTCTGATTGGCTTCCAGCTTGACCACTGAAGACGGGGAGGGACCTGTCACAGCTGTGCACAGTGATGGATCTTTGGAGGATGGGACTCTGATGCTGTCATGCCCTTCCTCACTATCATAGCTTCCTTCGTCATCCTCTTCTGTGGGAGATATCAGTCCAGTGTTCAGGTTATGTGCTGGGCCTTCAGCGGTTAAAAACTCTGCATTCTCATTAACGGGACAGGAATTACATCCTGCAGTGGGAGATTAAGACTATGTTTTCCGTTCAGTTTGAGCATTTCACGTGGGACAAGGTCCTGGCAAATTAACCCATGGGCTTTGACATCAGCCCCCCCCACTCCGGCCCCACCCTGCCATAGACGATTATTGGCAGCTGTCCACAGCCTGCAGAAACAGTGTTTGCACAAAGTGGCAGAAGCCGTGTTGGGTTTCGGCACGTGGCGGACGCACTTGTCACTTGTGAGGCGTGTGTCAGCACTATGTCACTTGTGAGGCGTGTGTCAGCACTATGTCACTTGTGAGGCGTGTGTCAGCACTATGTCACTTACGAAATGCAAAATGGAAAGCTTTCTAAGCACTTAACAAATTGTCGACGAGGATGCCCCTTTGCCAGCCCCTTTGCCAGCCTTCAGCCACATTAATGGTCTTTTCTGAAAATTTGAGTTAGCAGCACTGTCACATGCTGGAGAATAAAACACACGTGGCCAGCGGCTGAGCGAGCCCTTCTGTGGTTAATATTACAGGTTTATTGGTAGTTTTCGGGGCCCAATACGCAGGTCAGGATTGGCAGCCTGTCATCTACCTGGGGTACACATCAAACTGTTCTTTCCCCTGCCTCTGCCTCAACGCCCAAAACAGCTTCACAGGACTCACCCTGATCTGAAGACTCGCTCTCCGTGGGGGTGCTGTCCTTTTCCTCCTCGTCTGCCTGCACCCGGGGCTGGCTGCTGCCCATGCGAAGAAGGCGGGGCCTAACCTGCAGTTGGCTAGGGCTCCGCCTCCGGGTCCCTGGGGCCACCCCATCAGCACTGGCTGTAGCATAAGAACACGGCGGCCTCCCTCGTCAGCTGGTGCTTTTACACACGTGTGTGTGTGTGTGTGTGTATGTGTGTGCGTGTGTATGCCAGTTAGAGAGAGGTTGTTCTTAGCCCTCATGCTCATCACCAGGGACCGTGCGGTCCTGGGGCATACTCTGTCGTTACAGGTAATGCCCACCTGTGTCGCTCTGCCCGCTGGACTCGCTCGTAGGCTGGTGCTCCGTTCGCGGGGGGCGCTGTGGGCTCCGGGTGGGGCTGCATGCCGAGTCACGCCGCTTCGCCTCCCCCTTCCCCTTCAGCTGTGACACCTTGTGGCCGAGCTTGGAGCTCAGCGCCCCCTGCCGACTTCCCTGCCTGGAGCGTCGCTCCTTCATCTGAGGAAGAGGTGGGGGAACGAGAGTAGATGTGTTATTAGGGCATTTGGTCAGTACTGAGTCACTGAGTCCATGAGACATGCAGGACATGCAGTGCGTGCAGGACATGCAGCTACTAACAGACTGGTTGAGACATCTGCCTCTTTACATTACCTAGATATTATTAATCCAAAAATTTGTGACACACTCACACATTTTTGCTTGTTACACATTAGTATGGCTGATTATTTCTCCACTAGAGCGATTCAGCTCAGGCAGAAGGGACACCTCCTGGGGCTTCAGACAGCAAGCTTCTGGACAGACATTACCTGTTGCTGTTCCACATCTAACATGCATTCCTGCTGTGCTCTCAAAGGCAGTCCCGCTCATTACCTGACAGCAAGCTTACAGTTTAACGAAGACTAAACTTTGTTCTTATACGTGTCAAAGCCGTGATCACTCTGCAGCCACCGAGTAAATAAATAATTAAATGTGTCTCCCCCCAGTAGGGGTTTTCAGCGCCGATGAGAAGAGACGTGCGGGGCACTGACCTGTGTCGAGCCAAGGTGGTCGTAACCGCGATTGGACAATTTAGTCCTCTTTCTCTGTGAGTCTCCACCCCCTCTGGCGTCTTCACTGGGAGAGCTGTGTCCCGCCCCCAGCAAGCTGCCAGTCACAACAGAGAGGGGTATTCATTAGAAAAGAATGAGAACAGAATGAGAAAAGGGAGAGGAGAGATCAGAGGGAAAACCCGCGGGGGTGAATCACCTCACCATGGCTTCTAATAACTCCCCTTTCATCCTTTGATGAATGAAAAAAGCACCAGCCCCCCCCCTTCTCAACCATGAGATCTAACGGCAAACCTAGAAATATTGGAGGGAGGCGCTGTCTGAGGTGGCCTCCTCCGCCACACGCTCCAAACATGGCAAGGGCCGAGACTTGCCACCATTTACGGCTAATAGCTGTGAGAGGACGCTTTTCCCACTCTCTGCAACATTAAAGCCTTCTATCACTCAGATTTCCATATCAGTGCAGCTCTCTCTCCCTCCTGCATCCCTCTCTTCTCTCTCCTCCTCGCTCTCTCTCTGTCTCCCTCGCACTTTCTCTTTCTCTCAGCCCAGGGGCAGCTCAGGGTACTAACTCTTGAGAACGGGCCCTGTAGTGGCCCGGAGTGCACCGCACTTCGTTCCTGGAGGGCCGTTGCCATGTCAGTTCACCCCTCACCTTCTTTTGTATGTTCACTCGAAACACCAAACCGTCCAGCCCCGTCTCACCTTTACGAGTGGGGAGCACACACGTCACTCTGGGAGGTTTGAATGACAGGAAGGGGAAAAGGGGTCATTCAGTGAGGAGCAACAGACGCCAGAGTGATGGAGGCTTTTCTCCCACTGCGCCGCCATCACGAGACTGGCGGGGGGGCAGTCACGCAGCGGCTAATTGAACAGGACTGTGATTAGCAGGGTACTACCGAGACGGCTGAGGCCCGGCC
The DNA here is from genome assembly GCA_025773905.1 of Chitala chitala. Classification (NCBI taxonomy): domain Eukaryota; kingdom Metazoa; phylum Chordata; class Actinopteri; order Osteoglossiformes; family Notopteridae; genus Chitala; species Chitala chitala. Next base: position 621,055 of record JABJVR010000036.1, read on the forward strand.
CCCACCTCTTCACCAAGGATTCATGCCTGTCCCTCCCCCCTCTTCATCTGTCACTGGCTAGGCTGTTGGGGGGGTGGAGAAAGAAACTGAGAAGCTGTATTCATTAGCCCCACTGACCCGCTGCCTTCTCCCGCGAAACACACACGTTTCCCTGGGGTCAGCTCAGCACACGCCTCAGAAGGCTTTCGCCATCACTGCCTCCCCAGAGATGATGGCCCCCTTCCCCTCATTTACCACTGAGCCCCCCCCCCTCACAAACAATAGAGCCAGGCACTGTCCCAGCCCCCAGTCTGCTCCACTTTCTGCTCAGCTGTCGTGCTGCTGGCCGCCTGCCCTTTCTCTGGGACATCGCTGTCACAAGGCATCACTGTTCCCTGCCAAGGGGGTGGGGGTGCAGGCTGTGGGCACACAGACGGAAAGGATGGAGCCGCGGGCTTCCTGCTCGATTGTCTGTGTCTGTATCTGTATGTCTTTCCATTTTTGTGAAGTTTTGCACATGCTAGGTGACCTTCATTATAGGGACTAAGTAACACAGGCGTGGGCTCATTATCGTGTAGGACGGGACCCCTGTCTGCATGTGCCTTGAGCCACACCGCCACCTCACCGGCTGCTTTCACTGTGAGGCAAGCTGCGGTTTGCTCCCCGAACGGCTGCACCCGAGGAGGCCCCTTCACCTCTCACGGGCATTTTAAATTCACCTTTCAGGGCTGCGACTCGAGGGGCTTCCTGAAGGTAGGGTTGGCATGCCGAGAGTGGCAGAGCTGTGAGCTGGTGGCTTCAAACCCGGAGGAGACCATCTGACAATGACGCACACACACACACATACACACACACACACACACACACACACAGTCGTGCACTGGCTGGCAGGAGCAGTGCAGATGAAGACCCACGTCATCGGCATTCCTGCTGTGTCAGGCATTTTATACACCCACCCTTCTCACTGCCTGTGCTATGACAGCAGCAGAATAGTGAAGCTGGGAGAGAGAGGGAGAAAGGATGGTGTGTGTGTGTGTGTGTGTGTGTGTGTGTGTGTGTGTGTGTGTGTGTGTGTGTGTGTGTGTGTGTGTGT
>JABJVR010000036.1:622226-657147 GCA_025773905.1 Chitala chitala
CAAACCACCCCACACCGCCCCGCCCCCGGGCCTGGCGGGGGGGGGGGGGCGCCACAGGGACACAAAATTCAAATAAACACTCTTCAGCAAATGCTATTACAAAGTGGAAAAGCGTAAGGCATGTTACATGCGTGCTCTTCCCTACATGTACGGTAAATGACACGCACACACGCAGTGTGTGTGCCTTACTTGTCTTGCCGGGACGTTTGCCCACACCTGATAGATGAGGACACAACGCCCCTGTCCAGCAGCTCGTGCTCTCAGTGTTTTCTACGAGCCAAAGAGCAACACAGGAGTCGCTGCCAGCCCCACCTCTTTGGCCCTGCAGGGTTTTAGTCACACCACATAACAGCCCCCACCCACACACCACCACCCCCATGCCTCCCCACCTCAAAGGGACTGAGAGCCGTCTCTGGTCTCTGATGCCCCCAGCCTCCGGTGCGCTTCCTCCTGCCTTACAGTTTCCGTGTGGGCGTCACAGGAAGTGTAATCAAAACCAGCTGCCGCGGCAACAAAACACACTGCGCCTCTCTCCGGGACGGGACCGAGGAGCCTGCAGTGGCCACACCCGGCAACCGAGGCTCCCGACAGAATTCCAGCGGCGTCGGCCCACAGCGGAGGCGTGCTTCAGCCGAACCTGCACGTCAGGGTTCCTCCCGCCTCAGGTTCTGACTGCTGTAGTTCAGGTAATTAGTGAGAGGAGGCTGACCCTGAGCAAACAGTGGAAGCACAGAGGCGTGAATGAACCTCCTCAGCTCCACTGTGCCCCACACGCTCGTAACTATTCTCAAAGGCAAACAGTCTTGGCATCACAAGAGGTAAGTGAGAAGGGAGCTTTAAACGTGCCACCTGTGCCCCCCCCCCCAACTCTCTGACACGGCACATTAAGTCCTGTGACACCCCAAGCCCTCAAACTGATACAGAGAGGAACTGGAGGGTAGCACTCTAAAAGCTCTCTAACCGACTCTCTCAGACTTCTTAATGAGGATCTCCTGGGCTCTCTGAAGCAGCTCACACACCTGACGTGCACCGTGTTCACACAGTTCCAGAAGGTGGCACACAGGCCATTGCCACAAACCCTAACGTTTTGCCGGAACGAACTTCCTTCACAAATATGTCATGCTCCGACCTCCATGTAATTCTGAACATTATGGAGTAATTTTCTGGGCTTTTGAGTGGAAGCATAACGTTGTCGAGGCAGCCTGGCATTCCCTTAGCAACAGACACATTTAGAATGTCTGATGGATTGCAGAGGACTGTTTGCAGGACGGTTCTTATAGACACGGGGAAGTTCTGTTCCATTACAGCCCCATTCCTGCCTTGGCACAGCTGGTACTGAGCTGCCATCTCTATCCCAGGTCTGCCTGCAAGTACATAACCTGTAAAGCAGCTGCTCTCCAGGCTCTTGTGTGTGTGTGTGTGTGTGTGTGTGTGTTCATCCCACATATATTGTTTTAGACACGCGCTTTGTCTTAAGTAGACACGCACATCCAGGTTTGCCTTACACTGGCATGGCACACACGAAGACACATAGCACAGTCGCACACTGTCGAAACCACTTCCTTGGTTTCTGCTTGGAAGCGAAGTGAACGTTGCCGCCACTCTAGAAGTGGACTAATTAAGCTAATTCCTGTCAAGGTAAACAGGTGGTGCTGTGTGAAGTGGGATGTGCAGTATAGCAGCAGTGGCTAAAAGGATGGTGCGTGACCCCACGTTTTGTGTCTTACACACACACACACCATGCATCCACCTCACCACAGCTGTGTCTGATCTGCGGTCTAACAGCTCTCTATCCAAGTAAAAAAAGGAAAAAAACAGGAGGTCAAACACTTGTTGTTTTGCCTCAAACAGCAATTTGCTTTATGTTAAAGCTTGGGCTAAACAGAGGAACTGTTTGGGAGACACGCTACAGTAATTACAGCAGTGCATCGAATATTTACCGGCTAATGTTCCCTGGAGGGGTTCCACCTCAGATGTTTCTTATAAACAGGGCACACCCACTTCAGTGCTGTTCCTGGAAAGCTCTGTAGCTGCTCGCCTTTCACATGTGGTCAACAATTTTCACGATGTGCCACTCAGCTTCCACAGCCAAAAGTGACCCTGTGCAGTCCGACCAGACGCACTCAACATCCAGATGTGCTCAGAGCTCACACGTGGTCAATGTGCAGACGTGCTCGGAGTTCAGACGTGCTCAGGTCACTCACTAAACCGTGAGTCAGCGGAAAGGCCTGGAAAAGCCATCAGTTGTGAGGCTGTGGCTAACACTGACGTGGCCTTGTCACAAAAAGGTTCCAGGCTCAGGAAGCGCCCCGGCCACAAGCAGACAAGTTAGCCCACCATCAACCTGGGCACAGCGTGACACACTGAACACTGAACGGAATGAATAGTGAAAGTTCGTGTTGGGACCCTCAGGCTGTGTGGAGCATGTAGCATGTTTTAGGGGTAGCAAAGAGCAGGGTGTTTGCAGGATGGCTCTGTTTGGGTACCGGGACACACACCTACAGGGGACCGGCAGAGGGTCAGCAATACAGAGTACACAGAACGGAGAGAGAAATGGAGAGGTGGAGGAGTGCACGGGAGGTCCTTAGCTACATACTTCATCACTTCCTGGCATTTCTTGTTAACTCATTAACTGCTCTGTATTCCCTTCATTCCTGACCTGCTGGTCTACGGCCCCAACAAATCCATGGCCGCACAGTTCCTCGCTCTGACGTACCATTGGCCTGAGTATGTTAAACAGAACTGGCTGAAGTCCAACTGGGCAGCACCTGCCCAACACAAGACCTTTCCACCTGCTCCTGTTGTAGGATCTCCCAGCCTGGGACAAGAGCTCCCTTCAGTATGAGCAGCACAACCTGGGTTTGTTACACTGGGCTTTATCTAACGTAACATCAACATTCTTCAAACCACTCTGCGTGTGTGTGTGTGTGTGTGTGTGTGTGTGTGTGCGTGTGTGAAGTCCACATTCATGTGGACGTATGAATGAGTGTATGCGTGTGCACGTGTGAGCGTACGAGCATGCTTGTAGGCGTGTGTTGGTTGTCAAAACCTGACAACACAAGTCCCTCCTGTGGTTGCGCTGTCTAGCACCTATGCAAACAAGCTTAGCACGTTTGCTTTGATTCACCGTTTAATTCTGTCCCGCCCCAGCAATCTTCTCTTGTTTTTACATTATTCACAAATTAATAACACTAGTAATGCAACCATCTCCCTCTCTAGCTGAAATTCAACTAGGGTTGTCGTTATTTGTTGAGAAGATTAAGAAACTGAAATGTAGATGGAAAACACAACACACATACACGTTATTGCGTGTGCACACACACACACACACACACACAGCCAGCTGGATGACACACCTTGAGCCTTGTTGCTCATCCTGACCCCGCTCTGCATTCTGTCACACGGCCTGCACTCCCACTGCATGTAGTTCTCCACATTGCATCATCCTACCGCGACCCACAGAACATCCAGCGTCTGAATGAGGTGATTACAGTAATTGCTGATTATGGTAACAGAGTTTTGCACACCCTGTTGTCACCCTCCCACTCTCTTCCTCAGAGTTTAAAAAAAGGCCCCAGTGATTTAAAAATAGCGCAGCGTCTATAACTGGATGCAAACAAACGCGCGCAGCCTGCATTTTCAAATTCCGCAGCACCGTCGCGGTCGCTGTCCCAGGTCAGTGGCCTCTGCAGTCGAAAGCTTGGCCAGAAACGGGGCGTTTTTGGGAAGGGCCCCCAGAACCAAGATGTTTCAAAAGAGAAAAAATGACATGATTAAAACCTTGAGGTTTACCTGAGAGACTGAGAGAAGAGAACAAAAGAAACAGAGAGAGTTGGAGAAGAAGTATAAAAAATGGAGCAGAGAGAACGGGCTTCGTCAGCTGACCAAACACAGACCACGTTGACCAGCAACAGATGAACCAGCACACAGAACAGCTGTCAGAAAGCAATGGTGGATGGAAGGGCCGTCCCGGAGAGGCTGCCTCTATTCAACAGTGGAGAGAAATGCAACAACAAGAGAAAGCCGCACACGTGCCGACTCCCTGGAGACCGGTTCGTACTGAGCTCCCTGTGCTGACCTGCGTGTTCTTGTGACAGAGATGACAAACAGAGGGGAGGCACAGGCTGCATGTATGGGCACCGGGAGGGCATGCGTCATGGCGTCACACCGTCGCTTTACTGACCGTCAGCCGGTCGCGGGCTGTTATTTGCGTCTAACAGCCCCCAGTTGGCTCGCACCCCCAGGAGTGGCATGTCGCACGTTTGCATAAGACAGCCGCACGGCCCCGAGACTGCAGCCCACACGCGGTGCCTGGGGCACCACATCCCGCTGTAATGCTACCAGTCACATGCATGCAAAACGTAGAAGAGTCACAGTGCTCTGAAAAAAACAAATTGAGAAGAACGTAAAAAACCTTTGAGAAGCAGAGCTCACACACTGGTCAGGCAGAAGAGGCAGAGAGTAAAGATTGTGTAGCACATGGAAGCCCACGGCTGCCCAGGATGGGCATGGAATAGTCAGCGTGGGGAACTACGGCGCCTGCGTCTGTGGTCATGTGGTCAGGGCAGGTACACGGCGGGGCAGACACTGCACGCCATCACAAATGACACACTTTACATTTAGAGCACGTTTACCAAACGTTCAGTAAGCAACACCAAAAGACACACGGGTGAATTTGTTCATTTTAACTTCATCATGTGTCGGTGCCTAAGTGGCTACTTCAGAATCTGAAGATCTGTCTTATTTAAGGATGAAAAGCAAGAAGCGCGTGCTTCTGGGAGCAGCCAGAGAGGAGAGCAGCTCTGGGAAGAGGCGAGAGCTCAGGTAATCCCTGTGGGGAGGGTGGGTGGGGTTTGTGCTGGGGGGGATTTCTCAGTTTGTCAGCTGTGTCTAGGGGAGGTATCCCAAAGGGGGGGTGGTTTCCTCACACTTCAGTCCCTGCTGGGGGAGCTGAGGGAAAGGGCGGGTGTTGGCTGGGGACTCTGTGAATCCTGAGAGGCAGAAGATGCTGGAATCCCAGAGGGCCACTGGGGGACTGGTATTCCACCCCCCACCCCTCCCATTTTACTGCATACTGTGAAAAGACTGAAGGCCACTTCCCTGATTCCACAGAGCATGCTCACACACACACACACACACATCTGCAGAGTTCCAAACACCCCCAGAATTCCCTGGAATAAATGCCTCATCAAGTCAAACTGAGCAAACACACCCAGTTTTTGTTCTCTATTACAACTGCAGTAATATATTCAAGACGGAAAAACAAGTCATTTGAATTTTCCGGTTGAGTATTAAAGGTCTTTCAGCTGCAATTTGAAAAGTTGCACACAGACACACACACACACACTCGGAGCCCAAGAGAACCTGGAGCAAAACGAAACGCAGCCCGCTGAATGGCGGGTGGCACATGGCCGACGTAGGATGTCATCCAGACCCCTATCAGAGGTTCAGATCCTCCATTTCCATGTCATGGCACACCTGGCAGGTGCCTACCTCTTCTCCAGGTTTATGAGCACACCTGTCCATCAGCCCACTGCTGCCTCGACCGTGCACACCTTGCGGCATACAGGTAAGTGGACACTGCTCTCTTTACTGGCGTCTTTAGAAGATGCATCTCCACCCCACGTGGAGCCAACTGTGCTGCGACCTTTTACAGTTGAAACATACGCGTCCAAGTGTGATTGTCAAAGTGGGGAACATTTCGGAATCCACTGTGGACAAGGGACCAGTGACCTGAGTATAAAAGAGCATGTCACCCTGCTGCCTCCTGCTGGTCATCGCACTGCATCGTACTTTTGTTCTTTTCTTGATCACAGCCCTGCAATATTTAGTTGGGATGTTCAAGGTTTTCGCAAGTACAAATTTGCAACTTTGTGATAACTTCTCTTTTTAACTACGGGAAGGTTGGAGCAGACAGCACAGCCAGGGCTGAACCGCCTGGCCGGTGACCTTGCACCTGACCCAGGGCTGAACCGCCTGGCCGGTGACCTCGCACCCAGGATGATGTCATTGTGATGCAGTGCGTCATACACGGCTGACAGGCTCCCGGGTCCTGAAACTGTGCTGCGGACCTGAGGTGAACCACATTACACCCTCTCCGCTGATTCACAGAGAAACACACACACACACACAAACACACAAGCACACACACACACCGATATACACAAATCACTACCACTGCAATTGCCTGTTCTCCAGCACACAACCATTAACAACCCCCCCTCACACACCCCGCACCCCGCACCTCCTGCCACCCCCCTCCTTCAAATCAGGGAGCTGTTTTAGCGTTTTGTTTTGTGGGCTGTTTAAAATGTCGTTTTTTCTCTCATTCTCAGACTTCAAAGCAAGTTCCCTGAGCTTTTATTTTCTTAGCCAAATCCTAAAATTGTTTCTGATTTAGGGGGCTGGCAGCGGGCCGAGCTGGGCCGGGCTGGGCCACACGGCCCCCATGCAGACATGCTGCTGACTGGATTGGCTCAGGGTCTGTGAATGCTTTGGTCCTTTATGACCCCTCCCTCACTCATTCTGAGGTTCAGCCCCTAACGCAAACCTTGCCATATATCTGTATGCCCTCTGAGTACCCCCCCAACTAACAGTGGTGATCATTCCCTGACCACCCACCCCATCAGTAAGCTTGAGAAAAGCACATCTTTCCACACGTCCCACCGGTAGACACTGGTGTCGTGTGAATATTATTCACCACCCCCCCTCCTTGTGCATGCAGATGTAACTCAGGCCTGCCTTTTCCCCCATACCCAAATGTTACACTCGTGCATGTAGAGGCTGCTAAAAGACAGGAAGAGGAAGAGGTACTAAAGGTGACCCAGAGAGGGCAGTTGGCCTGGCACAAACATGCTTCCTTGGAGAAGGCTCTTTTTATTCTTCCTTAAATAAACAGCTCTACTACCCTCTCCCCCACAGAAATCAACACAAAACTTAAACAAAGGCCGACAACAGAGGTGCAAACAGGGGTGGGGTCGGACTGAGGTCACTTTCCAATGGAGCGTATTCTCCTATGGAAACTATTACTATTAAGAACAGTAATGAGAAAGAATATTTACAGAGGGTCACCTCAGAAGTGTAATAATGGTGCTGTCCAATCTTTCTCAGCATTCTCCGGTAACAGAGAAAGCCTGAAGCATGAATATTTTAAGTCACACGTCATCAGCACACCAATCTCCTTTAAACGTGTCAACGCAGAACATGAAGTGCACTACCTGTTAACGTGCGGCACAATGTCGAGGTGATTTGCCAGTCAGGTCATCCCTGTCTGATCCTTATATCGATTATCCAACTCATGACAAGCTGGAGGATGGACAGGGATGTTACACTAGGTACCAGCCCCTTGGTCCACAGGTTAGATAAATCGTTACTGCCTCCTACACTTCTTCACACATATAGTTCTATAACACCTTTCTTTTTTCTTAATGATTTCTTGCAATTAACAGAATTTAAACGATTTTTAAAAGTTTGTACTTTATGTACATGTAGAGTCTGGTGTCTTGCTAAACCAATTACAGCAGTTTGGTCAAGGTTACAGCATCAAGGCTTCATGCCAAACCTTTAAAATGCTTCCTGGCAACCTGGTGACGTAGCTGTTGCTAACGGAGGGCCATGTACAGGTCTGGCTGAGAACAGCATTCTGCCGTAGTCGGAAATACTCTCTGTCAAAGATAAACTAATTATGTCAAACACTCCCACAAGTTAAGCGTGGATTAATTTAATATCCATACTGTTTTTTTTTTTTTTTTGATTTATTCTGTTTTGAAAGTGAACTGAAAATTCTCTTTTGCTGCCAATACATAGCGTTACTCTGACGTGATTTAATTTTTCTTTTTTTTAGTACAGTTTCAGTGAAAAGACTAAAGAGACGATGCCTAAATCTCAGAAGCGCCCACACTAAATTCCTACAGATAGTCATAAATTCAAAATGAAATGTTTTATTTTCTTGTGCACACTAATAAACTAGAGTCATGTAATAGCTGACACTTCTGAAGTGAAGGGAAAACAAGAGAGCACGTAAAAAAGTAATACATTATAGAATATATAAGGCCTTGGCCTCACAGGGGGGCCTGATGTTAAAGGGACCGTCCTGTGTGCATCCTCTCTTTAACCGTTGACAGCTGTATAAATGAAGTGTCACGTGACGGTCTGGGTCTACAAACAGTGCGTTCGTGTCTGTTGTGTGTGTGTGTGTGTGTGTGTGTGTGTGTGTGTGTGTGTGTGTGTGTGTGTGTGTGTGTGTGTGTGTGTGTGTCGGACAAACGAATGGTTTAAACGTTTTAAGTTTGACTATATTCAAACACTTTGTACGCTTCGGCTCTTTGCATAGCGTCGAGTTACGCTGGGCTTGGGCACCGACATGTCCCGGCAAGAAGACAATTAGCGTGAAGGAGGGATCGCAACCGTGACGAGTCTTTTTCAGGCTCGGCTCTTCGGGCATTATTTTCTGTAACAGACGGACGATTTAGCAGCGCGGATCCGCCAAAGGAAGTTCAGTGTTTGTGCACCTGGTGAGGGAAGTAAACCGGGCTTCGTTACTGACTCTTTGACTTTTTCCATTTCCTTTTCTTGCTCAGTGTCGTGCTAATGGTGCTCCCCATCAATGGCAGGGCGCTGCGCGTGGCCCGAGCCCCCGGGAGCGCGTGAGCGGACCTCTGTGCCCCCCCGCATCGCCACTTTACAATCAGCATGTTGCAACAGCTCGCGGCTGCCGGTGAGGAGGCGCAGCTCGTGCTGTCGGGAGGCTGTAATTGGGCTGGATCTGCAGCCAGGTGGAAAGGCTCATGCCCCCCCCCCAAACAAAAATCCGTGACAAACGGCATGGCTGTGACAAGGTAACCTGGCGATCAGCTGGTTGGACTTCAAGCCATAAAACCGCACAACAGATTAATTTAAAAATTTTAATGTGGTTTCAGATTTTTGAGACTTGATCACCGTAGTTGTGGGGATACAAATTAAATGGGCTGCGTGGGCAGCTGTCGGAAGGGACAGTTCGACCCCTGCGACGACCAGCGACTGACTGTAGGGCCAATACGCCGAGTGCACCGCCGCTGCGCACGGCATTCCTGTCCCGTGTTTAAGGGTGCTGCACCCTCGCATGCACAGACAGACGCCGCTAACAAGATACCGTGGAAATAATTTTAAAAAAAAGAGCGGCGAAGTGTTTTCTACAACTGCGATCAAAGTCATTCGGCCCGAGGCTAACACCAGTCGAGCTCGGCACCGAGACATTACAGGGCCAGCGGAACAACTGCGCAGCGCCGAGAAGCTGCGCGAGACAGCTGCGGTACCCCCGTGCAGGGGAGCGCGCGCGCTACGTCGGACCGAGGGCCCAGCGAAAAGGGGAGCCAACTGGCGTCTGACAGCATCACTCTAGTACTTGTGAGAAACATGATTGCTACAGAAATAACCAGTCTGGGAAACGGGGAGAAGGGGGGTTTACCGTGCACCAGGAGGAAGATGCGGTGTGCAGCAGGAGGAAGATGCGGTGTGCAGCAGGAGGAAGATGCGGTGTGCAGCAGGAGAGTGTTTGGTATGTGGGACACGGGGCCAACGCCTTGGCTTCGCATCGGCCCCTCCGCAGAAAACACGCGGAGTTAAACGCCGTAGCAACACCGCTCGTTTTAACACCGTTTTAGTAACCGCAGCGGAAACAATGTCCAAAACGTATTTCACTTTTTTTAATATTCGAGGTTGTAAAGTATTAATTCTCCCATGCGTCTCAGTTATTTGAGGACGGCCAAGGGATATTGGAAAGGTTCTCCGCAAAGCAACGGACGGCTCTGATCACAAGATAGATGTAGTTAATATATCAAAATCCATAGCTGAAAACTAAATGAAGGTTTCACGTGCGTAGGAAACTTTTAAAACTTGTAATTACGTGACTGAACATATATAACGTCCATCGAGGTACCACAGCGATCATAATTTCTCTACTCATGCCAACTCTGCGATAGACGCTCGCCTCCATGCCCATATTCCGAACAGCTGCTCGCTGTACAACCCCCCCTTACTGTCCCTTCTCACTGCTATCGTGCTGCACTAAAATGATGAACCTTGCGGATCGCCCTTACCACGGAATCAATGAATCCCCCTGTTTCACGTGCCTTTCAGATATAACACATTTCAGACGACATCATTCTTATTAATAACGGGAATGAAATCGATGCAGTAGTTTTAATATGCTTTTAGCGTGCCCGTGGTTTCGTAACCCAAATCGGCAGAAGTTTTAACATTATTTGTGGGCCTGTCAGTGCAAAATGCACGCAATTTCTCGCGCAGACTTCAATACAGCTGAACCCGGACAAACTGGGATGACACAGAACACCAGCTAGGTGTGACTGCACCGCGCAGCCTGCGTCCTCGGGTCTGCGCTCTTTAAGCGGACCGAAGTGGATCTACTTGCGAGCAAACAAGGAAATAAGCACGTTTACAAATGATCCGTCAACAAAAATGATAAACTAAAATGTGTGTGTTGTGGGAGGGGTGAAAGGGAACGACACCCGATGGTTGAGGAACAGAACTCAGCCATGAAAAGGGGCTTGTGGACTGTGGGTTCTAGTGACCGTGGAAGGTGTGAGACGGTGAGGGCAAAAGTGCATTATTTAAAACAGCTAGACAACATCGTGGAAGGGAGATGTTATGTAGTCATTAAAGGTTGTACTTACGCAAAAATGACGTGTACCAACAGAATTAACGTGAACTCTCTTCTCTACTGGGCCCTGTAGTCTATATGAATAGTGGAATTTGCTGTTTCCTGCAAGACCACAGTGCGTTGTCTGCATAATCTTATGTCAGCGCCGTTAAAATAAAACAGCTGCGTGTTTATTGAACTACATTATTACAGTTCCAATTACCAGTTAGAAGCTGAAAGCCAACAACCAATGGAAAATAAAAACGAATGAATACTTAATTTGAAGTACATGCAGCTAACTTGGAGTTTATTCGTGTTATCATTTTCATTAATTGCAAAATTATGGAATAACTAATGTCACATTTTAAACGCTTTGCTGGAATTGTTTTTACGCAACTCTTCGTTGCACAATGAATAAAAGGAGTGATGGTTGCTTAACGTAGGAGTAACGGCTAAAATAAATTTTCCAGACATCTGAAAGAACCCTCTTTAAGCGTTGCAATTATTTCTATCATGTTGTCTTCGACTGTTTCCTTACATTATGCAAATGACCCCATAAATCCAGGTGACACATACGAGGAGGTACAGCGCCTTAACGCGCAGATCTTATACCACTTTCTCATAGATACATGGAGTCGGCATTAAATTAACCATACATAAGTACAACGTAAATAATGACGGTCCGCGTGACATTAAACCTTCATTAAGATCACTGTATTCTGTCAGTTTTCAATTATCGTATTTCATCTCGCGCTCAGCTGCATTATCAATAACATGAACGCCATTGATTCACGTTTCTAACTTAAATATTTTAATGTGTTGCATGTTGTCTGCCACCCTTATCCACACTTTCGTCAAAGAAAGTGCGGACAAATACTTAAAAAATTATTCCTTTTTATACGAGGGTTTACGCAAAATTATTAACGGACTGGTTATTCCGTGAAGCCACCGGATAACACGCACAGCAGCCACCAGTTTGAGACGAGGGGACCTTATTTGGATGTACTTCGTGGATGCTCTGTACACTCGGCCACCGGCGCGGGGAGTCCGCCTCACCGAATGTCCCCTTGCACCCGTCGCCGCCCCCTTCTTTCACTGTTCTTAAAACTGGATACCGTAGCTACTTGTTAAACCTAATGCATGCGCTGTCAACCCATTCGCACCCCGTCACATCTCTGCTCAATATAGAAACCGGATTTTCTGGTATTACAGACCCTCCTTTTACCGATGACCCTAATCCAGCACACTGTCGTATCAGAGGACCCCCGTGCACGGGGCCCCTGGACCACCCGCTCTAAATTACTAATGCATAACAAATGCAAAAGGACAATGCCTCTGAAACGTAATAATTACGTTTAAACAACTACAAAATATTATCTGGATCTAATGCTACCATAATTTCACGCAAATTTATGTATGCAACACGTACCTTACGTCGTTTTATGATATTTAGGGTTTTTACAAATCAAATTAATTACATAGTATTTATTACCAAGCACTGTGATTAAAGTTACCATTTTAAACCAAAATACCAGTAATTTATTTAAAATGCAAACACTGGTTATAAAACATTTTTGCCACAAAGTACCACAGATTTATGTGTAAGGAAGCTATTTGATTTTTCCTGTTCTCTGTTTTGTTAATTCTTAAAGCCCAATCCTGTTTTATGAGAAACGCGGAGAAACAGCAGTAAACAGTTCAATAAATGTTAATAATATTGACACATAAAAATCTAAGGGGTCTCCAGCTACAGCTGATTTCCAAAATGGCCATAGTGTCTGTCTGATTTCCTTTCTCAATAAATTACTGTTTGGCTCTCAAGCAAAGTGATTTCATTAAGCTGGAGAGACACGGAGGCTGTAAGTCTAACTCTTAACGGACTCAAACAAAATGAACGCCCCCCACTAACAAAAATGTTGCATTTTCAGAAATCACAAAGAGCAAAAATAATTAGACAAACCTGAGTGCGGAGCCATGTGTATAGGCGGTGGGTAGTATTTTCCTGGCTGAAAGTGACCGGGGTGCTGTACGGAGCTGTGGCCGGTGGGAGCTATCCGAGAAGCGGTGCGGTGGACCAGGGCGCCGCGGTCCGACAGGAGGTGAGGTGGTGGAGCGAAATCCCGGCCTTCCATTATATAGAAAACTGATAAATCCGAAATCCAGCAGGGAAACGAAGCGCATCAAACACCACCCATATATTATAATCCCTTTTCAGAACTCCGATTACGTCTTGCATTCAGCAGACTGTCGGCTGCCCCAGCCTGAAAAGTTGTTCCCGACCATGTTTTCTGCGAGAGAAACAGAGACGCTCGGTTAAGAGAATAACGACATGCATTTTAAAAGGAAAATGCAGTTTATTATTCTTAGAAACGGGATAATGTTTAGTAAATACATTTTTAGGGAACGTGGTTGTATCACTGTTGCATTCACAAGCAGACCTATGGTGTAAATATTAGTGTAAACCGCAGAAAGTGTGCTCAAAGACAGCTCGCTCCATTCCGCTCGTCTTCACACACGCGTGCGGTCGGACTGTTAATGTGTTTAGAAGCGAGCAGGTATGGCCGTCGAGAAAGTTACGAAAATGTGCAATCGCTCCTTTTTGTGTTCAGTTCCCGTTGCAAGGGAATATTAAATAATAATCGCCCTCAATTTTAACACGCAGGATTTTTTTTAGAAGCCATCACAAAAATTGTGATTACTACAAATGTTATATAAATAAATAAATATCACATTCTAAAAGTTTATATATATATATATATATATAAAATACTAAATAAATAAATAAATATATATTCTTGCATCTTTTATGCTAAATACATTACACTGACAAATGAACGTTTGATTCATTGCTTTAATTTAAGATTCTTTTGTCAAAGTTTTGTGACGTATAATATTAACAATTTAGGCGTGAGGTTTTTTTTAGCTAATCCTATTTTTAACATGTGCAGACATAAAACATACATGTGTGTTTGCATATGTGTATGTATGTATGCAGCGTTGTATGTACGCATATGTTCCATTTTCATTTCGGTTTTGTATACATAAATTATATATATGTTACTACTATGTAAGTACTAACATGTCGTTGAAAATGATGTTGCTGTATATCCGTCATTACAGTGTTTTCTTTTTTTTTCCCAACACATTAAATGGAGCGCTTAACAATTCATAGTGTCGAATATCTGTTTATCAGACCTCACCATCAGAGATAAGGAAAAGAAGAAAATGAGAAACAATGCAGAAATAGACAAATATATTCCGGAATAAACCTACATTTCATGGTCTCATTTTTATGTCGAGTTTGAAGCAAGAAAAACAACGTTATGCTAAGTTTTTATTTACGGGAGGTCACCGCAATATAAGCGGAGTGTTACTATGTATAAGGTTAGTCAGACTACTTAAAATTAAATAGCAATATTGTGTGTGCACGTGTATGACTTTGCACTCACCCTCTTTCATCTGTCACGAGCAATGTATACATTAAAGAGCGATTGTTTGACAACAAAGCTTTAACCATTCGCGTGTATGAAGTCTGTCCACGTTTTACGCATATTGGCAGGATGGAGATGAGTTTGTTTGCAGACTGAGGAATCATAACACCGATGTTTTAAAAATGCAGCAGTCACGGCTTTGCGTTTCGACAGGGACGAGTACATACATGCATGTGCAATGAAACGCAGTTAATTCATCTTCCTCGAGTAGTCGAACATGTTAAAAAATAAAAACTTTAATTGTAAAAAATGCTGAAATAAAGCTGTATTCCCTTTCTCGTTGTACGCAGAAAAGGACATAGTTCCACCGACACACCATACAGAAGTGAATGCATTATTTCAGCCTTCGTCTTCTTCGACTGAAGGTTCAGTATTAACTACGCCGACAGTTGTGTTCAGGATTTTCACACACTCAAAAAGAACAATTTAAAGGTGAAATTAAAGTAATCCAGTTATTTTTCAAAATCGGTTTGAAAAAAAGGAAATAGTCACGAAAGAAGCGCGACAGCAGAGCGTGGTCGGACTTCCATCTTCTCAGCGAGCAGCGCGATCTGCCTTTACCGACGATCAGCTTCACGGTCAATTTTCATTGAATCTGTCCCAAAAAAATTCCAAATTTAATCAAATAATTACATTTTGTTATAGATTTGTATCAAAACAGTGCTTCGTGGTCTGCGAGATTGTCTTAAAAGGAAACAAATTATTTTGTGGTGAAGTGAGAAATGTATCCCAGCAGTATAGTTAGGAAAGCCCGTTTTAAAAGCCTACGTTTTTTAGCAACAGTCTCAGTGTTTCTCGTTTATACAAGTGTTGGTCGACTACAGACTAGGTACAGTGGTTTAATTTATGCAAAAACATATTCGCAACATATTTAAAAAACGAGCGTACAAAATAAAAATCAAAACGTATCGGATCGTACTGTGAGGGAGGCGCCATTCGCTGAACAATGACCAGGTGGTGTTTCGCTTCGGCTCGGCTGGACTGCAGATACCAGCAAAGAAACCAGTTTCTCGTAATGAAAAACAAAATGCATTTAAGTACGTTAAAGTACAAAATACGTTGTTTTGTGCCTTTTTTATTTTTTGCAAAAATCAAATTCCAGTACAAGAACACCAGTTTCATAATGAGATATTTATTTCGAATTAATATTCAGTTACGCTTCAATTTATTTAATTGTGTTACAAAAGTCTGTGCTATAATTTATGGTACTCCTCCCTGTAAACTAAAGACGTCTTGAAAAATTATGGAATAAAATGTGTGTGAACCGATACGTTGTTTCAACCTAGAAATCAACTCCTGGTATGAATACGTATGCATTAGTAAATATAAGTTACATCTA
This sequence comes from Chitala chitala, assembly GCA_025773905.1. Classification (NCBI taxonomy): domain Eukaryota; kingdom Metazoa; phylum Chordata; class Actinopteri; order Osteoglossiformes; family Notopteridae; genus Chitala; species Chitala chitala. The sequence goes on from JABJVR010000036.1 coordinate 637,693, forward strand.
AATTAAAACTAAATATTTATCCAACGTATATATATCAACGTATCTGTTTTTCTTAGTGTGCGTATATATATATATATATATATATTTTTTTTTTTCTTAGTATATATATATATATATATATATATACTAAGAAAAACATTTCCTTCTTAATTCTTGATCCTCCTGTAAATAAAATTCATATGTAGTTTGAAATAATACTGTAAACGACATATGATAGCATTTTTTATTATTGCATATTGCAGAACATAAATAATACAATAAATAAATAAATTACTTACTGGTAAGTTATTCCTTGCATAACAATAAATGTTTGAAATTGTATTTTTAAATGTTAGTTTAAAAAAATAATGCATGTAGCTTAATTTTTAAAAATGGTTACATCCTTGTCTGCTGTTTGAACTACAGATGCTCCGGACTTCGAGCTAGTAGCGTTTCGAATACAGAACCTTCAAACGGCGTCTCTCTTTCCTTGACTCGAACAGCTATCGTTACTCCACGGAGGAAGGGGTGGGTGGGTGGTCGTACGCTCGCTCGCCCATTGGTCAGATACCTGAATGGTAAGCAGCTCGTGCAGTTTGCCGTGGCATAAACAGGGATTCCCATTGGGTGTACTGAAGAGCCAATTGCAGAGCAGCTGGAGTAACTAAACAGAATGGCGGGCGCCTGTGTCACGCTTTCCCAGTGCGCAGCATGCCTTGCGCAATCGAGAAGCCAGCCTGCCTTAATGTAGGTACTCTGCAAGAGAAAAGTTCTAGTCCATTTTACAACTTGTCCATGTTTTACATTTATATTTTGAATCTAAATTTTAAATAGTGTGACTTAACTTTAAAAATGATTGAAAGAGCCACACACCGCATACACAGTCTTTGCGGGGTGTAGCCTTTTAAAAGATTAGTAGAATAAACCGAACATTTAGAAGATATTCTTCCAGATGAATGTATCTTTAAAATTTACAACTGTATATTTATGATATAGGTGCAATATGAAGGTTATGTCATGAGAACTCGGTGCTCTGCGTGTATGAGGTCTTGTGTCCTATAGCCAGTACCACGAAAACACTTTCTTAAATAAATTGGGATATTTATAGGTAATATGAAACCAAGTGGTTAAAGATGAAGGCTGTTGACGCGTAGTTGGGGGCAAGTGATTCACCTGAATTATTTCACTTAAAAAAAATGAATAAAATGTAGTGTAAATGGCTAAACGATACTCAAGAATACCTGGGAAAGCCACTTAAATAATATTCTATGTCTCGACTTACGTTTCATAATTATACATAATCGGGGTATGCATCCAATTGGCAGCGCCTGTTGTGTGTTCAGTTTTCTGTCACTGAGCGGTAAGAAGTTACTGACCTGTCAAGCTTACAGTCTGAATACAATGTTTTTTTGTCTTTAAGATGCAAACAAGTATATGACAAACATTTTGATGAAAATGTAATTAGTGGTATCTGTTATACTGTAAATTAATTTGAATCGTAGTACTTGTCAAAATGACTTGCCCAGATATATGTATTTTTCACGTCTTTAAACGACATTAGCACAGTGGATCAGTAGCTGTCCAGCTGAAGACCAAATCAAAGTTGTAAATACTGTTTTCAGATTTTAGAATAATGGTCTTAAAATTTAATTACAGAAAATTTAATTACGAGATAAACACGTCTTATGAGCTGTCGTGACTCACAAAAACTCGTTTGTTCAATTAGACACGTGTTCAATTAAGCACTTAAAAAGTTAGCCTTTACATGGACTTCAGGAACGTAGGTGTAGGTAAATACATGTCAGTTCAGTTCTTCGTATGCCACTGTCTCCTTTGAGTGTTAATAGAGCACTGGACCACTATTGTATAAATTCGACAGTAAAATCGTAAGAATGTATTAACACGTTTCTTTTTACTAGCGGATAAGGCAGTTCTGTCAATAATACAAATACTACTTCAGAAATGTGTCGTACATGTTTACTGTTCCAAATAATGCTGCGATTTGTTGCCACGGGTGTTTTGAGAAGGTAACGTTTTTATTTCCATAACGATCGTCTTACAATATAGAATTATTTGACGCCTGATTTTATTTTTTTTTTTTACATATTTACGGGCACACAAAGAGTTAATTTTATAGATTCTCTCGGTGCTCCCTGTGATTGGTTGGAAGGCTGCCAGACTATTGTCAATCACAGAGTGTAAACAAGGCTCTGATTGGCTGTTGGCCAGTCCGCACTGGGCTGCCTGAAAAAAGCAATTACTGGCCCTGCGGTTTCAAGGCGGCCCACAGTTGGATGATGAAAGGAGATAAGGAGGGGCTGTTTCAAGGCGTCCCCTAGGCGAAGCCCGTTGGCCTCAGAGCCAAAGGGGAGACGGGAGTGACTAAATCAAAGGGAATACAGTAAAAAGGGGGAAAATTACACGTTGTATTAAAATATCGAAGGTAGCTGTATTGAATTAATGCGATGCAAGAACAACAGCGCAGTTAGAAGAGAATTTACATGGGAAAACCGTACGAAATGCAGCTTGATTTCAGTGGATACCCGACGGGATATTTTAAAGTACGAAATGCGAAAAAAAGTTGGAACTTGGGGACTGACGCGGATTTGGCTGGTACAAATGTCGGGGAACAGAAGATTTTCGTGCTTTTTTTCTAAAAAAGAAAATATGTGGCAGAATCGTTCTTTAGAACTGTATGCTTAAAAGTTTCGTCAGGTCGATGTTGCTGTTTGTTGAAGATTTGTTTTCTGAATCCACAACAACATAACGTTTAGTGATATAATAATAATAATACAGTAAGTATTGTGTAGTATAGTTCTTAGTACCTATCAATATGTTGTCAGCGGTTTGTTATTTTGTCAGGTGAAAATATGTTACTGTAAACAGAGGATGACGTAAAAACATGTCTAAAGATTTTGCAATTTTACTTTACGAAACAAATGTTGAGATTGACGTGGTTCCTTTGCCTGATGTAAAATTGTAATATCTGAACCTTGTGTTTGGATAACGTTAGAGTTGTTTTTTTTTTTTTAATTCGTATTGGTAAACTTGAATTTTAAATAATATTTATAAACAGGTCTGGGTGACACAAACATCACAGTCTGAATTTTTATCAATTCTGTTCTGATAATGAAATTTACTCGGGGAAAGAAAATGTTTTGGATATATAATTTCATTCTGCTTTTCTTTTTAATAAAATCCGTTTATTAATTATATTCATTAAAATTAAATGCTCGTATGCTTAAAAGGGAATAAATTTGCTTAATGTAAATTATTTCCAGACGTGGTAGTTAATGGGAGGAGGAGAAAACTAAGGGGAACGTTGAGTAATATTAACGTTAACCTCGTGGTGTTTAAACGTTAGTTGAGTACTTTATGAGATCCTGCGCCACTGTACAATGTTGTATACTCCAGTCATGGAAAAATACTTTAATGTCCTTTTAAGAGCGCGAACACTTAACATTTACAACCGCACATCACTGCTTGACACTTTTTCGCCAGTTCTCCGGACCTTCTTGGATCTGTCGAAGAGGCCATCTGCAACGCGGAAACTTTTTCATATCGGCCCAAAATTGTAACTGTTGCCCACAGCAGAATATAACGATAATAAAACGAAGCCTGTAAATTGTACAGTATTTTTTTTCAGAACCGTTGCGTGTAATTACACTATTGTTACATCACATTACAATGTGCACGCTGCAGTGTATTCTGCCAGGGTTGTGACCCCGTGACCCTGGACTGACTTGCTTCTCACCAGAAGTCCGCTTGGGCCTCAGCACACAAACTCACTGCAGGGTACCCATACAGTGATCGGTTAATGACCATTCCTATTTCGGCACTATACATTCTATAAATTCAAATATTCACATTAAGTTAGTGTACATATTGCTTAGTTATGTTGTTAAAAACGTTTTGTGTAGCAACGCTAATGGAGCCTACGTTTTCTGTTTCCCGATGCGTATAAATTATTGTTGTCTAGGTACATAGCGTACACGTCTTCCAGGAATTATCCTTGGATATTTTATGCGTACATGTTCGATTTATAAAATAATAAAGTTTAACTAAATGAACAACACAGCCGGTAGAGCTTTGAATTCTGGCTCTGGGGGGTTTTATACGTTGCCAATCAACGTCTACTACAGCTTCACTCAATTTATTTTGTGTTCAACAACGAACTAAAGACGTTAGGACAATAAAGAATTGGCCACCTTTTCGTATCGTACAAAAGGTTCTGTATTTAAAACGGGCAACCCTTATTTAATTTCTCTGGCAACGAGAAGAAAGCCTTTATTACTTGATTTTAACTGGTCTTTTTCTTAACTTGAAAGGTGGGGTGTGGGGCTCTTTGTATAGAAAGCACAACAAACAGACACACACACACACACACACACACAGACAGGCGCGCGCGCACACAGGCCCTTTTCTCTCTTTCTCCTCTTCGCTGGCCCGCGTGCCAGCGCGAGCTGCCCTGCGGACGGACGCGGGGATAATTAATGCAGAGTGACTGATTGCTCTTGAAACAGACCAGTCCTAGGACGGGAATTGTCCGTGATCAATGAAGCATCTCTGATTGACACTTTTCCTTCTATCTTCCACCCACATCCAACAACTGGAACGGGACATTCGTCACCAGCTTAGGCTGGGGGGGGGGGGTTGAATTACTCAATTGTTTCCAGGCCATTGCTTAATTCTCATCTTAAAACAGGCGTTTCTCTTATATATCTTCCTGAACCTACCTATGAAGTGTGTTACTTCCAAGAGTGCCGGGACCGTGTACTTCAGACACCACTGCAAACTGCACGCTTTGGAGGGGGGGGGGGTGTAGGCCCCCGGCTTGCTAAATTATTGACACGTAGTTGTATTCTAGAAATTAAGTGGCGAAGTAAGCGACTGGGTTTCGTGTGCAATATAATGTAGTGTATTTAGCAAACGTTAGCGCTGGGAAAGTGCACGGTACCACCGGTAAGATCGGCATCCCCTCTCCAAGGGGAGGACGGCAACAAGCGAATTTCTTTCCTTTAAAACATCCGAGATGTGTGTTGACACACATGACCGCCATTCCTTGTCACTCTCCCGGGAGTCACGTAAAGAAAGAAAGAAAACGGTCATTACGATTCCACTTCGGCCACACCGAGACCGTCGCGGAGATTTTTTAACTTTAAGCCAGGTTTCTTGAGTTGTCCATTTGCGGACGCCTGACACTTTTACACAATTACACATATTTATGTCTTTAAAAAAATGAACCGATAGGTCTGCTCACGCGCTCATCTTTTATTCATGTGACGGGTTTTGATTATGCATTGTGTATTGTGTATTGCAACTGAACAATGCAGATGAATAACTGAAGTTCTTGGAGTTGTATTTTTTTTTGCAAAACTAATGCTGAATTCATCTCTCAGATCAGAGAAACCTACCTTAGCTTGTGGTATTGTTTACGCTGTATACCGTACGTAGACGATTTTATTTACCAGTTTTCGCCAACATTGAAAAGCAAAATGTGACCACAGACAATTTAATTAAAAAAAACAATCTAACCCCATGATTTCATTTTATACTCAAAAAACTATTCATAATTATTGTTGTCTTCCGTTGTGATAAGTGACTATTCGACAGATTTTAACGTATTTTATCCGATCTTAAATCTATGCGTCTAATTTAACTGACCAAACAATTTACACATGTAAATTGTTCATTTTAAATCATGTGTGCATTTTTTACATTTAATTCACAGATAAAAATTTGATATTATTTTGTAGTCTGAAGCGTTCACGTTGTCATACTAAATATGTCCTTCGGTCTCCGCTGACCAACAGTTGCAGGAAAACTGTGGTTTGGTCTTATGACAGTGTAGTAAAGGAACACAGTTTAACACAGCATTTACTTTCTAAAGTTAACAGTGATTCCAGTAAAACAAAAGTAAATAAGGAATGTGGCTCAGAACAGTCTCACCAACTTATTATTGTGCGGCTAATTGCAAAATCTTGCATAGTAAACCAAGAAACTCGATAACGTTGTGTAAACGTAGACTTTAATTGTTATTCACTAAAATTAACCCTAAAACAAATATTACGGACGTGCAGGTTAATCTGAACGTCATATTTGCTTTTGGGGTGAAATAAGGCAATTATCGAGTCTTTATAAACCAAAAGGTTTCAGACATGTAAAAATATGTTGGAGAATAACGCGGCTGGACCTGTTTTGATTTGCACCTCTGTAAAGAAGCGCCTTTATTACCCCTATAAACAGGACAGCATACCGAGGGAACTAGTGCTGCGATGTAACTTTACTATATAACGCCGACCGGGTCATATAGCTGGTATTTTGTAACAGTTTGTGAAAGCCTAGATATTTCGTGCTTCATTTTACCTAGCCAGTAATAGCAAACCTATCACATAATACACGTATGGGCGATTTGTCGCCTATATTTAAAAACTGATCTCTTCCACGTCAAAAGGGAGATTGTACAGAACTAAATATATTCCCCTCTCAGGCAAATTTTATTCACTGCGTGAATTAATTTTAACATATTGTCCACCGACCATAGCGTTACTAGCTTTTACAGTACTGCACGACAGGACCTTTCAATTTTAAGAGCAAAAAACATTTTCCATTTCATTTTCTAAATTGAGATACCCGTAAAAATAGTGACAACTACACACTAAGATGTTTTTGTTTAATGCGAGTCGTCAGCCTTAATGACGGGTTTTTTATTCGCAGCGTAAGAACACGTTTTATGAAAATATTAGTGGATAAACATAAATCTTAATCGAAGGCGGAAAAACCACGTGGGATTCATCAGGCAACAAGATCATGAACAAGTACAGTACGGGAAAAAAAACAGCACTATAGGTAAGGGTTTGGAATATAACGCATTCATTAACTGGAGAAATTATTGCATATTTACAAATCAGTTGTTCAATCGTGATTAATAAACAGAAGTTCAGAAGAACCACAGCGTTATATTTACAAGACGTTGAGAGCGGGCCTGTTTACACTGACCACTGGGCTTCAGGCCGCTGTGTTGGGTTATCAATGGACGGACCCATCTGGGTTCAATTACACCGAGTTTGAGCTCAACTCATAAACGCAAAAAGTCGTCGCCGGCCACAGTCATTATGAGCTGTTATACCGAAAGAGGTAAACCTGAAAATAACTAGGTTAAAATTAATAGAAAACATTAACGTAAGAACGCAGCCTTTCCTTTCTGAACATTGGTTTGTGCCTCGAACCTTACTTACCACGTGACTTTGGAAAAAAGTGATTTTAAGGGCTCGGTGTGGTGAACAAAAAATGCATGTTTAAACGGGTAACGTTTGTACATATTCTTGCTCTTAATATGTTTTTGTTGTAATCGTCATTGTGTTGTGTGAAATATATTCTTGAGGTGTCACGATTACTGCTATAGCTGCTTTCAAAATATTAAAGTTTGCTGAACATTTGAAATTAAATAAAAGTCTCGTATCAGAATGAAAAAAAGAAGTAAAATGAAGTTAAATAGAAAACCCGTTTGGCTTGTCAGATTTACATCTTTTCCGGGTCAGCAATATAACATATATGATTTGTAATATATTTTTAGAAAAATGTAAATCTACATATCCTAACACATTGCATTGAAAACTCGCAGTGATTTGTGCTCAGCTGGCTTTTCTTCAAATGTGAAGTTGTGAAACCATCACTTATGTACAACCTCGACAGAAAATACTGAGTTTCTTTAACGACGTTTAACCCTTTTCTCGCAGCGTACACGCCCCGTAGACGACAGCTGACTTAATTCACTGGACATGAGACTTAAATTAATAAAAACAGAAAACCTGAAATTGCTAGATTTGGCAAATTACTATAAATAACCAAATTCTCATGTTTCTGGCGTATTAGGGCGAACTCGAGTCATGTAATCAGTTACGGGTTACAGAATTGGTCACGACTCTAAATTTAAGGATAATTTAAAATAAGAAGTTTAGTAGTACTACCAATAACCCAATTTTGCTTTAGACATAGAATTTAAAAAGATATACAGACACACACACACACACACACACACACACACACACACACAACTTTGCTTTCACGAAGACCTTTTCTAATAGTATTATTAGTAGTAAGAGTAAATTGTTGGTGACATGCAAATTCACAATATTATCTCCCTGGGCTAACGATTAAATGTTTAAAATGCATAAATTATGCCGCTTGCGTTTTTTCTTACTGGACTTTAGCGTCATTGCTGAGAAAACAAAAAGCATATTTTGATATTAGTCAATCATTTTAAAAGGATCTATTCCGCAGCGTTATGGTGTCGGCAATTAAACTGGTTAACGTTTATACTAAGTCTTTTATGATTTGTAATTCATTTGTTAATTATTAATTACATGAGCAGAATCTCTACATAGATTTGATTAGCCAATCAAGTCTGTCGATTCTACCTGCACGTTTATTATACATTTTATTTGAATTGTGAATTTATTTCGTTGTGGTTTACGGTATTCCGCATTACACCAAAATGCAAACAATTTACACGAAAGTAAACGAAATTACGAATGTAATAGTCGCCATTGTGTTTTGGTCATGAATGTAAAATAGGTAAATAAGTGTCGTTAATTGCTTATAATTAGTCCGTTTAAATCCTCATGTTGAATTATATTAAGCGCCCACAAAATTTTAAAACACTAACCACGAGTAACAAAAGCGATGACCGCCAGTCGACAACGTCATAGAACAACTTTTCTGAACGTAAAACCGCGCTGTCACACACACACACACACACACACACACACACACACACACACACACTTTCAGAAAAGCGGGCCTGTTAAACACACGCACCCAAAACACATAAAGCCTGGCGTTCATATTGGGGAATTAAAACTAGTCCCCATTAAAGTAATTAATTACACCTATCAGCAATGCATTAAAACACGATGACATGGTACACGAATTGATTATCAATATTACAGCCTTCACCGATAGTACAACTGCAGATTCATTTATGCAAATCTTTAGGTAAAATTATTTTGGTATGTTCACATCTAAGTGCTTCCCACCCCACGAGGTGAGGCGCCTGCACGCACTCTACGTTGGATTAGCACGTTTCAAACCAAACACAGGAAATGTGTATGTTTATTAAATTAATACTTTTGGCTGTATTATCAAGCACACCAAGTCGTATTTGTGCATGCACGCTGTAAAATAAACGTAAAATTACGTAACGCCTATGCAGTGGCATAGGAACCAAAAGTACCCACGCATCCCCACGTAACGTGTGTGCATCGCTCAGCAGTGTTTTCGCTGCTTTCTCCAGCAAAGCAAGAACCCAGAAGATGCAGGCCCAGCTCAGGCGGTCCTCATCTGTGCACAAAACCGACGCTGACCTTGGGGTCTAGTCGCCCCATAGTTGCACATACCAGCCCACAAAGAGTTTACTAAGAAACAGGTTAACTTGTATTTAAAAAACGACGAACGTCATGCAAATGTTTTTCTGTAATTCATTTGCAAATGCCTGAGCCAGACTCAGTTGTTATTTTGATAGATGCGCACACAGAAGAGAAAAAGACGCTACCGGGATTTTAACCCTGTGCATTCTCATGCCATTGTTTCTGTTGTACCTCTACAGAGCTACAGACAAAACATCACGCATCTCTAGTTTTAAAAGTAACCGAGTCGGTAAAAAGCATGACGATCCAGGTTAACGCTTTGAAATAATTCACAGATTTTTTTACAATCCAAGTACGAAGTAAAGAAATTTGATATTTGTACCTGAACGATAATAGATTCGGATTACCGAAAGAAATAAATATACGTATTTTATCCGAGCTTCATCTAATAACAGTACAACGAAACACGAAATACAGTATTTCACTACATTTATTGTGGGATAAATGTAGTAAATTGTGTTACGACTTTAATTTTTTTATATAAATACGTTAAAATGTCTTTAGTAATATAGGAAAACATAAAAATCTTTAGTCAGTTCCAATATGGATATAATATACATATGTTATCACAGTTATTTCTCCGCGAGTAACTTTACAGATATCTATACCAGGACAAAATATAAACCGTTCCATCATTGCACAGAACATAATTTAAATAATAATAATAATAAATTCGCTTCTTCGGCAAAAAAACAACAACATTCGGACAAGAAACATTCCGGTTTGATTTGTAAAGTAAAATCGTTTCGTTCACCTGGTATTCCAGTGTGAATTACATATTAGCGTGTGAATAATTCCTAAGTATGGCTTTGTTAAATGAGGCGTAAAAATTCAAAATTAATAAGGGTACTGGAAACACAAGTGACATCAAAGGCTTGCAATATTAAAAAAACAACTACTGTAATTACTCAACATTATATATTATTTCTGAACTCTCCAAATTACATAAATGTATAAAATTCTGTAGGTTTGTTTATAGTAGACCTATACACAGCTAGTATGTTACACAATTTCAATTTTGATTTTAAGCAAATTAACTTAGATCGTAATTCTGTGCTACATATCATTCCAAAAACGCTTTAAATAAGTATTGTCCTCTATCATGTACGCATTTACACAAGTGTTGCCTTCTAGCATACAGTAAACGTGACTAAGTTAGTTCTGTGTTCAGCCGTCCGTGCACAACAACCACAACATGCGTAAGTGTAGCTCTGATAATTTGTTTAGGTGCACGGTCACATATTATGTAGTTTTAATTTGGTAAAAGATAACGAGACGGATGAATGCAGTTGTGTAATCGGAGGACCTACCTATACAAGCGAAAGTCCAAGGAGCAAAGAGAAAACCTTAAGAGGCATATCGACAATTTGCAATTGAATTTCAACAGGAGCAAAAATGTTTCAAAATCCAAAGAACGAAAAAAAAAATCCCGTGTTAAAACACGGAAAGCGCTTACAACTTTCCTGTCTTCCGATTACTTCATTTACTTGCAAAAAAGAAAAGTGTTCGCTAAAATATCATCTGATAGTTATTATACAACGTCTGTGTGTTTTGTTAATTTGTGATAAAGTAACCGCAGACGGGACGGGTGTTTATTATCTAGCCGAATATCTAGCAAATAAGGATGGTGCTTCGGCCTCGATCTCCAGCTCTGTGCGAAGCAAATCCGTCCGAACAGAACCGACAGTGTGTTCCAGGCTTCTATAATCACAAATTTATGGCAGGATGACGCGTCCCCTTCTCCTACAATGGAGCTCAGTGACATTAAACAGAAAATTGATGGAGAGACGAACGAAATCTAATCTCTTTTCCAAATTCAGGCCATTGCTTCTTGCTTTTATTAATTGGGGGAGGGGTACCCCGATCGTGAACGCACAGCCTCCCCTCCTTCTTCCTCGTGTCATTATTTTGTTTATGTATTTGATTGTTGTCATGAACCGGACTTTTGCAAGGATTGTTGGGAAAATCCCTACCCCCCCCCCCCTCCTTTTCACTTCTTGGTGCTACCACAGAGCTTCCATTTTTGGTACCTCCATTCCCCATTTATCAAGCTACTCATTGTAATAATCCCTTATCAAAATCGCAGCTATAAATTGCCGTTTCCTATAATGCTCGTGTGTGCACAATGGTGAATTAATTCACCGTGTTGGTTCAAACCTGGAAAAATGATATATTAAACATACAAGAGAACCAATGAATGAGCGCGCGTGTACGCGTACACACACACACACACACACACACACACACACACACATTTTCTCTCTCTCTCACTCTCTTACACACACACACACCGCCATACCAAACGCATAACTTTGGTTCACTTTTATAGCCCTCTGCGGTTTTCTGCAGTGCCACACCGTTCTCGCAAAGCATTAACTTTACCCCCCTTTTAAAGTGCATTCTTTTAAACACCGAGATATGCGCGTGCAAAGCGTCTCGGACATCGCAGCGCGCCCTTGTTACGAGTAAATCAGCGCTGATATTTCGCCCCGACGACTCAACACCTCCGGATAAGAGAGGGTAATGAAAAATAACACATACACATAATCGGTTCCATCGATCGTTTACTTGAAAGATGCTGATTTACCTTGGCGTAAAAGTAAATCCTCGATCAAAACACACATTTTCCTTTAAAAGATGTTCTTAAACGGCGATTGCCAAAGTGATAAGTGCTAAAGTTTGCAGCCTTAAAATGAGGATTTAAGCCTTAAAGGCGACGCGTTATTTCGCACACATGCCCGTCCATCTCCCCTACCTTTAAGGTCACCGCCCTGGGACATGTGACGTCACGCGATTAACCCCTCCTTCACCGCTTTGTGCAATTTATAGGACTGATCTTAAAAATACAGACCTTTATATAGATTGTTGGGAACGCTGCAATCTTATCCCATGTTGCTTGCACTTAGAAAATTTGTAAAATTTATGTTGGTGGATCTGTAAATGCAAAACAATACTATTGATTTAATTTAACTTCACTGCTAAATAGTCAGTAGTGTCCTGTAAATGCTATCGCGCTTTTAGTGAAAGAGCTATCAGCATTGTTGATGTGACTACGACCTTTAAATTTCAAATCCTGAAGAAAGTAGTTGGATGAGTAGTGAAACGTTCCTATCAAGAAGTCCAGTTGACATGATTCAACTTCCAGACAGCACCTGGATGACTGAGAATCTTCATCGACAATTGCGAGTCCAATTCAGCTACGTTTTGTTGAAGGACGAGAGAGAGAAAAATAGACAGACAGAGAGAGAGAGACAGAGAGAAAGACAGACAGGCAGAGAGACGGGAGGGGGAGACAGACACAGACAAGCAGACAAACAGATTGAGAGAGAGAGTGTGTGTGTGTGTGTGTGTGTGTGTGTGTTACTGGCGTGTCTTCACCCCGCTGGTGAACAACTACAGGTGCCCCAGTAACAAAGACAGACTCCTATCCTGCAGAGGCTTGTGAATGCATGTAACCTGTGTGAGTGTGTGTTTGATAGAAAAGCCGACTGAAGTTTTGTGAATTCCTTTTTTTGTTCATTTGAAATCGTGACAAACTACAGTCAGAAATAAATGAAGGTTTCAGGGTCACTGTAGAGTAGCAAATATGGCAAACTAACAAATACCCATGAACATGTTTCAGGACAGTGTATCTGAGTATGTTGGAGAAATAGTTTTTCCCTTGCTGGCTTCAGTTGTAAATGGAATTAATTGTTGCTTGCCACAGTTTTTCAAAACCACTTGTTCAATTTCCCCTGTTTGCAGATCATGGTGTTTTACTGGGGCAATTCAAATTAAGTGTTGGGTGAAGGAAGTGGACTTTGAGCAGAGAACCTCCAGGTTACAGGTCTGTGCATGAGGGACCACGCCTGGTCCTACTTGCTTTTATGTTCTAGGTGAATGAGCTCCACCAAATGAGAGTGGGTGGGCCGGCGCCAGGTTTGGAGAAACACCAGGAACCCCTTTCAGAATTCTAACCTGCGGTATCTCTGTCTGCAAACAGACGCGGGTACCTGTTGAGCGATGCCATTTAAATATTTGTCACCTTGTGCATATCTGCATTCCTTGACAGTAATGCAAGGTGCACTTTATTATCCCCGCGGAAGGGCGTCGCTCACCTCGTCATGTCTGTGTGATGGTAACTGATTACAGGGAGGACTTCAAGCTTGTTGTTTTTGCTCTTGCACAAACACAACGATAAACCGTCCCGGAATCGCCGTAACTGGAACCACTAAAATTTAGTTTAATTGGCAGTTACATGTTTTGTTTTCTCCTTAGGTAAAAATATATATATATATTCTGGTTTCGTAGAAGTCTTTGTTTGCCTTAGTGCTAAGTATATAACTACCCCCTGCGTATGATGTCTAGGTATTTTTTTAAGCAGGTCCACGCCCCAGTGCACATCCAGTGGAAAAGTGACAACTCTTCGATTAACTATGTAGTGTGGGAAACCAGAGGGTGGAGTGCACCGCTGTCAGTTAACACGTCTGGCCAATCAGAGCATCATCAGCCAAATGCCATTCTCAAAACTGGCATCAAGAAAGCCTGTCATCCTGACAGAGAAAGACATAATCATAATCATATTTCTGAAACATTTACCAGTTTAAAAGAATGTATTGGGGAGATCTTAACAGAAAGGATGAAAAGATGACATGTAAGTAATTCATTATGGGAGTTGAAAAGGTTTGCATCTGCACAAAATCTGGGGCCAGCCAGAGCGATGCACGGACCCTCAGGAGCAGGGCTCAACCGCACTGGACTCTGCCCTCAACCACGTCACAGTGGTGTGATTGGCTAGGACGTGTCCGCTTCTTCAGTGCAAGGAGCATGTTTAATTTCTCAAGACCACGTGTCCCTACACAACTCCATTTGAATCCCTCCACCTCAAATCCCATAAACTCAATTTTAAAGTATCACCACATAAGTGTCTCTTAGCTACGAACCTGCCCCTGCAATCACCCCATCCAAAGGTAATGTCATAGCACCTCTGGTACATTTACAGTAAACCAGAAATGCACAGATGATATGAAATGAAATGTCATACTTTACACAGTGTCATAGAATGAGATAAGTTTAGTCCTATTTTGTCAAAAAATGGTTTTTCCTTGATTTTTTTTTTGCCTCTTAAGATTTCAAGTGTTGCAACGATAGTCATTGGCATTGATTGTAAGGTTGGGGAAGAGTTAGGTGTCCAGGTTCAGTGTGAGTTCTGTGCTGTAACCACCCTGCAGTTCTGTGGCTCTACTGTGAGTTAGATGTCCAGGTTCAGTGTGAGCTCTGTGCTGTAACCACCCTGCAGTTCTGTGGCTCTACTGTGAGTTAGGTGTATGGTAAAATATGGGCACTCAGGTTAGAGCTCTGTCCTTCAGGATGACTAAGCAGTAATATCTGATCCAGGTCCGTCGCCGCCCCATGCATTATTTATTAATTGAACATTGGTGTGCATGGTTGCTTTCTTCTACACAGCACATGGAGACTAGCATGTGCAGATGTTGGTACCGTGAGCCAAGGCCCTCGCACGTGTTGCTGGACACCATCTCCTGGCTCCACAGCCGGTAGGCCTTACAGGCCACTGAAGTCTCAGTGACCAGAAAAGTAACAATTTGCTTAAATTTGGTAGTCAAATAAAGAGGCAACTGTACTGTGGTTAGATGAAACCCAGTGGACGGTCATAGCAGAGGAGGGGTCCACACTGGCCGTCTCACACCGAGGAGAAACGCTACTTGAATGAGCTGCTGTGTTCCGTTCCACAGCCTGCCCCGATGGCTCTCGAGGTCACCCCCCCACACCACACTCAGCGAAGGCAAAGCCGCATCTCCCGACTAAGACGGAAGTAAGAAAAGATACTGCAAAATAACACTGTTCAGAAATGACCCTTAGGAAAAGAATGAAAGAACTCTTAAACGTGTAAAAATGGCATCAGTTTACAGAGATCCGGTGAAAGCCAACTGCTACTTCTTATTTGGAGAGAAGGACAGAGATTAAGGCCGGTTTTTTGGCTAATAAAGCCCTCAGCTAAGGTCGGTGTCATTCCCTGCCAAAAGTACAGTCTGTAATCTACAGTGATTGGCCAAGGGGTAGGTATTAATGCCTGCTCCTTGTCTGGAAAGCAATTAAATCAGACACAGGAAACGTTTTCTCAGCTTCTGAAACTCAAAAAGCGTGGCGGAGGAGTGACCCGGCCCAAGTTATGGCTGTCCTTTCATCTAGGGGGGAGGAATTTGGGAAGGCCACAGAAGGCTGGCTTTAGTCCTCTCATATACATATGCATTCTGCAGGAAGGCCATTACACAAGATGGCACTAACAGAGAGCTCTCTTAAACAGGAGCATTGAATATCTGTGTGACCCCCCCCCCCTTATTGCAGCTGTTACATACAGCTGCTGGGGGGGACACACAAAGCTTGTATTGTGACCCTCCCTGTCTGACGCACATAGCTTGAAAACCCGTCCCTCCCCATGGCAGCTTCACAGTCCCACCTCCAGCACCATGCCCCCCCACACTATCAGACCCCATCAGGATTTTGCTTCTACACATCCTGAGCATCACACGGGTGGGGCAACCAGGGTGGTCATGTGACCCCTCCCCCCCAATTGGCCGCCACCTCACCTCTTGTTTGGAGCAAGCAAAGAAGTTTGTGAGGCTGTTTTTGCCCCAGCTGCAAGACTGGGGGAGGGGGGGGCGAGTGAACCGTGCACCTCAACAAAGAGCCGACTCTCAGGCGCACTCTCACCCGTCATCATCGCTGGCCCCCCCGCGTGATCTTTTTATCAATGTCCCAATCACGGAGCCCTGGGCATCCTTTCTTGAGTCCGCTGGTAGCACGAGACAGCCCACTGTCATACGCATCCAAACAGAAGGGTCCCGAGAGCGATGACTCTGTTTCAAGGGTCGAGCCGGAACACAAAGAACTCCTTAAAAGGGAGGACTGAGCACATTTGTGGGAAACGGTACAGGGGGTGGGGCGGATGACACGAGTCCACTGGTGATCACACGCCGGAAGCGTAGGCGACCATGTTCTCTAAGGAAGAGCACAGGGCACCTCGTTAATAGATGGCAAACTGCTCACGTAAACAGTTCACTCAACAAAACGTGTTCAGGATGTGTGCTGGTTACGGATGTGTGTATCACGGATACATGCTCCACGAGTCAAGACTGGACCCCATGCAAGGCCCACCTGGCCAGCAACCGCAGCCCATCCAGCCCAGCACAGCTATCTGAGAGTTGCTAGGAAACAGATGTCCCTGCAAGTCTCTCGAGACACGAGTTAACCCAGTGTTCACCCGGCTTCATATGCCAAGGTCCCGAGACTGCTGATTTAATTTCAGAAGTCGAGTTAAGGAACAATGAATGACGTGCTCTTGAAAACTCTCCACATACGCACAAAAAAAAAATCACAAGGCCTTACGCTGAAGGGGAACGCTTCAACTAAAGTATGATGTGCGTAGGTTTTAAGATCAATTTTAATTCACATCTTTTCCTTGGTTGCAAAAAGCATTAAAGGAAATGTTTTCATTTACGGGCGCAGCCCTTAGACCGACGTTCATTGTGATTGTGCCACGTTTGTCATGTGTAGCGTGTAAGCATCAATAATATGCAGCATGGTCCATGGTTAGTGATTTAACTGAATGAGGCCCCATATGGACCTGCTGTTCTGTCTGTATTCATCCTGACCTACACTGACACAAATACACACTGTGCGCTAACGTGTGGAATCTACATGGAGCAAAAGCATATATCATCTTATGGTAGGATGACGCGTGTATCTTGTGTCAGTTTCGTGGATGGACTGAGTTTCTTGAATGACTGAGGTTCTGAAGAACTGCAAACATCACTTCAAACGTGAGTCTTTAGCATTTGTGGTCATGTTTGTGCAGTATGTTTGGGAATTGCTTTATGCTCCCGCGACACACTGACACACTTCCACCAAAGCAGCCCTGCTGTCTCTACTTCAGTGCAGCGACCATGGGTGTGCCCACGTGTGCCACCTACACCTGAAGCTAGCACACCAAATTACAATCATAAATAATTTTCACTTCAGTAATGGCACCACACACACACATTAAATAGGCTGCATGTTTTCTTTACACATTGCCGGATTTGTGCAGAACAGGCCATGGACCTCGGGTGTGGAGCTCCCAGCCACGCCCAGCGCTAACTTTACACAGGGCCAGGTAACATCCAGGAAGGCTGGTGTTCAGCACAGGGGGACCCAGCGACTCGGTGGTCTGCATGATGCTCTCATGCTGAATCCAGAACAAACTGTAGTGGGCACCTTTCTCTCTAACGTATATCGCGTTTACTATCCTGTGTATGATGAAACGAAGGGGGGGGGGGCGTTATAGACACAGCTGACGTCACATATCGTACTCCTCTCACACACTTTTCACATCTACAACGCTGACCCACCCAGAGAGAACTGAACAGCACCAGAATGTCACCCGGGGAGCATGCACCAACAGGCCAGTTCCAAGGGACAGCCACCCCACCCCCCCCGGGGGCACACACATTAAAATCTATTTCCCTCGCCGCCTTTGCTCTGTGAAGAGGAATTTCTTTGTACTTACTTGAGAGAGACATTTTTGCCTCCCCAGGAAACAGACCAGAGCTCAAAAAATGAGTACTGTGCCAGTACTTCATCAGTGTCCCATCACAGTGTTGTGGGGGGTGGTGGGCGTTTCTATTTTTACATAAATTAGTAATGCATTGAGACATTATTCTTCCATATCTTTCATCATCAAATAGACCTCCCCCTTCCACATAACAGACTCACTGAATACAGCCACATTATATTTACAGACAAGGTTATGTGACATATTTAGGTATAACTCATAAAGTGTCCCATTAAAGGGTTGTATGAGTTGTTGAAATTATTGACAGCCAGGCTGTAGGGACCACACAGCCCCCACGCCACCCCCACCCCACCTCCGTTTAGTACTGTAGTTCTCTACAGGTGTTCTCATTCACATTCAATTTACATCCAAACAGGTGACAGTACTGTTTCCCACTGAACAGAAAGGCCACATTTCCTGAGGCCAGGGTGGAGGGGGCCCTGCATCAACACCCCCCCCCCCCATCGTAATTTGATACAGGTGTCCTAGAGTGTGAAGAAGCTGTTTTGTTAGTCCCCCCTTGTTGGCTGGTTGTGGTTTTCTGAATTTTAGATAAACTCTGATTTCAGATTACAGCATCGGTAGGGTGTTACATGGAGTTATGATTTGAAGTTAGCATTTGGAAGACACCATGCTTAAAAAAAAACATGGCTAGTCTGCAAATAATGTGATTTGTCTACACGGTTGAATAAAAAACACATTTTTGCTTTGCAGTATATTATAGTGTTATACAAGTGTACTTGTAAGCCTGTAGCATGTTAAGGTTTTGTTACTAAGTAACCAACTGATTCTAAAATTCAGGCTTGCCATCGTTCTGTTAAATTATTATTTTCAACATTAATAATATTGACTTGTTAACAATTGTTTGTTTGGCAAAGGAGTAATCCATCATAAATGTTTTACTAAAATAAAATAGAAATTGGCCATACAGAGTGCTTTTGACACTGCTTTTAAAATTAATAATTTTATATCTTCTCAGGTTTCCTAAACAACTAGTCTTGACGTCTCAAAGATTCTTAGTAACTAAACGACACCGGAGGTAGAATTGCCACGTGATCGTAAGTTTTATAAACCGGCTTTTTATAAACAAAAGGATAAAACGGCAACAATCTCAGGCGTCAAATCATCAGTTTCTCACTGAGTTTCCCATTCATCCAGGTTTAAGGGCTATTTGCATCAAGACAAAGCGAAATCGTTCATCCATCTTGGGTATGCATGGACTGAGGATGGAGGAGTTTGCTTGCAAATAAATCTGCCGTCCTCTAGGGTGTGTTTAGGTGGGTGTGAATGATCTCTGATCGCTACCCAAGAGCGATTCATTTGCTTCGCCTTTTTCTAACACCCTCAGGTTCCACTAGTCCTACAGTCGAGTTTCTAACGTGGAAGCGTCTCCAAACAGCCGTCCTGCCAGTTAATATTCAACCTCATGTCCGCTAGTGTGTGCGGCACTTGAAACAA
>JABJVR010000036.1:657247-702622 GCA_025773905.1 Chitala chitala
CCCCCCCCCCCCCCCCCCCCCCCCCCCCCCCCCCCCCCCCCCCCCCCCCCGCACCCCCCGCCCTGGCCCCCCCGTCCCCCAACCCCCCCCCCCCCCCCCCCGCGGGGCCGTGGGTTGCTGAGCAGGTTAAACAGACCTCTGCCTGCTTTGACACAAAGCCAGGGCAGCTCTGATAGCAGCCACACTGCCACCTGATGGTGGTTTTGTGTAGTGAGGAGGTTGACATAGCGGCTTTCGTGTAGGTCTCCTAACCTGCTGGAGGTGTTCGACCAGCAGCGTCAGACAAAGCAGGCGGCAAGTCGTGGCGGGGTGTCTCCATGATGGTTAAAAGTACGCACTAAACAGAGCCCCAAGTCGTCGTTGTAAGAAGTAAGAAACACCTGCACAGGTGGCAGTAAGAAACACCTGCACAGGTGGCAGCCACACATCCGACGGGAGCTTTTCCACGACTCTGACGTGTGCAGATTGATTTTGTGCGCTTGTTTGTGTTCCCGTGTCGTTCGGCTCAACATGGAGGGCCCTAAATATTTTGACAACGCTTACATTAAGCTGAACCTTCCTGACAGATGTGCGTATGTGTGGAGGTGTCACTCATGAAATGAAGGGGGGTTACCTGTGTCTGCGTGTCTGTATGTGTATGGACCCACCTCCTGAAATACATGGGGGAGACTGTATGTGAATGTGTGTAGGTGACCCTCCTGAGATAAAGGGGCTGTATTTGTGTAGGTGTCCCTTTTGAAAAAAAGGGGGTTTGGCAGAATGCATTACGAGTTGAGCTGTCTTTGCAGACACTGGTTTTACACACACTTCCACTTAACAGTAGTACAAGATGAGGACGATGTGCCGACTCTGCCGCCTGAGGCCCCGCCCACCTCCACATTACTGCTCACACTTTCTTGTGCTTTTACTTTGTGTACACCTGCACCTCATGTCTATGTAACTCTTAGCTCATCCATCTTTCTCCCCTCACCTTCTTTGTCTTCCTGCCAGCCTCTATGCCCCCCCCCCTCAGTGTCCTCTACCCCCCCACACTCCCATCCTCTCTCTCCTGTTTCCTCTCTCAGTAGGTTATTAGATGCAGGTGGGGGACCATGTGTTTTGTGTTTTAGCAGGACTTAAACAGGCAGAATGAAAACCAAATGCTGAACCTGTGGCCAGTGTCGGCAACGAGGCCAACGAGCTGGCCCCGGGACAGCAAAGGAGAGAGAGAGCCAGGGAGAGGAGGAGGGGGGCAGGGGAGAGAGAAGGAGAGAGGGGGCGAGAAAGAGTCGCTTCACATATATTGGTTGGAAACGCAGTAACAGCCTGGATGGAAAATCGGTCCAGTCAGGGATAGTCCTCTTTGAGCTTTCAGCTACACACTGGAAATATTTTATTATCAGATGATCGCTGGGTGGATGTAGCCCTCCAGTAGGACGGGTGTAGTGGTTAGAGATGGGGCCGTTGGAGGTAAACCTGTGGGGTCAGTCCAAGGTCAACAGAAAGTGATGGTCGGCAAGTACAGCTGCTGTTGGTGAAGAGGGTTTACCTCAAGGGTGGAACCTTCCAGCTGCTCCAGGAGAGTGGAGCCCCCTGCTGGCCTCAGGTGCACCTGCAGTCTCTCTAAGTGCTCTCACACAAGCCGGCCCTAACCACGCCAGGTTGGCAACTCTGGAAGCATAAAGGGTACTGTGTAAATAAACAGCTAGTGCTCACCCAGCAACATGAATGTGTACCCACAAGGCCCTGCAGGCATCTCAAATGGCTCCTGATGTGTTATGAGGCATGTCAAAACCCACAAGTTTTCAAATAATACATTTTTTGGGGAGTTATTGTTAGCCAGCGAGGGACAATAGCTTCCCCTGTTTTTACTGGACTGCACAACTTCTGTGGTTTGTGACTAATTTGATAATGTATAATTATCTGGAAATAGACTGAGGATGTAGGAAGGGGTGGGGCAGGCTGGGGTGGGAATACAGTGACAAGGGGTATCATCACAGGCCTTATGGCAGAGCCCTGCCCCCTCCCAGCCCGCTAGGAAACCCCAGCAGCTAACAGCTTACAAAGGCTTCATGTTCCCCCCGCGTGTGCGGGGTGGAGAGTGGCGAGGCCTTGGCCATGCTCGACTCAGAACAGCAGCGCACGTCACCAAAGCGAAATAAACAGCAGACCTTGTTTCTGTGCACTTCAAATAAAGGCAGGAAGAGCCAATCACAAAAGATTTTCCTTTTATTCTCTGCCTCCTGCACCCCCCCCCCAGATCCCCCGTACAAACCCCTAACAAACAGAGATTTTCCCTTGGCTTATACTGTTGGAACTGGCTGAGGGAGGATCAATGGATTTCTCTTATTTTATCTTCTGTAAAAAAAAAGAAAAAAAGCAAGGGAAAAGAACTGTAGTTATAACAAAAGGAAAAAGGGGAGAAGTGTCCTTCTGAAAAGGCCGCGCGGACCCGAACGGGACACGCACAAAGGCTCCCCTCGATCAGACACGGAGGGGGGAGATTGTGATGGACAGGCCTCGCCCCTCAGAGGACACGCATGGTTTGAAGCGTGCTGTGCTGCTGCTCACACTGCGCTGTTTCTAATGCGCACGGTCGCAACTGGTGATCAAGTGTCGTTCGGTCAAACGTACACATGGACGGGGCTTGCTCTCTCATATACGCACGTGCGAGCACACACACATACACACACATCATACACTCACACAAACAGGTACACACACTCACAAACACTTGCACACACACACACTCGCAGAAACAGGTACACACACAGATACACATACACACGCTCATTTATACCTCCGCGTGGTGAGTTCCTACAAACCCTCATTTTAACGTGGCTAATTATACCAAACTTTGTTCAAACAAAACTTCAAAGTTCCGGAAACCAATAACCAGCCAGAAGTGGTTCTGGCATGTTCTCTGCTTCTTCTGGAGCCTGTGTTTTCCTGGGACATCCCTGAGCCATCTGTTTTTCTGAGTGGGTATTTACTGCAACATTGTCTCAATTTGTTCCTGCTAAAACAACGAGTGAAGGATGTGTGCCCTCCCAGGACAAGCCGTAAGAGCTCTGGTATTGGAGGTGTCACACATGACTTTACTCTGGCTGTTTCCTGTTTTTTATCACCTGGGGGGGTACCGGACCCCACACACCTACAACTGCTGCCTATCCCCACCAGAGGAAGAGCATCTCACCAGCTGACTGTTAGATAGGCAGGCACCTCAAGGAGAGCTTCCTGTTTGTCGGTCACATGACAAAGTTCACCTGACCAAACAGCTGCAGTGATGTAATCCAGCAAGGGGAGGAAGGGTGTTCTGAACAGCTAATGAGATGATCCACAGCGAGGTGGGGGGGGGATTTTAGCAGAAACTTGCAGGACTGCTCAGACTGTGAGCGGGTCACCCAGCAAACAGGGGAGAGAGGAAACACATTTCACATCAGCGGAGATTTGATTCAGGAGAGAGGGAAGACCAGGTTAGGGCTACTAGAGGGAAAGAGATCAAAGGGAGGGGGTGGTAGGAGAGTGATGGGGGGGTGGAGAGAACGAGGTGGGGCACACTGTCTGCCTGAGCCAGGCCCGGTGCTGTGCGAACTCAGGCCTGACACAACCAGGCTTGTAATTAGGTCAGCCGAAGTCCCTGTCATCGAGCACCAGCGAGCCACACTGGACCTGCACACATCTGTCCTGCTCACAAAAAGAGCATCTCTGTGCCTAACCCCCCCGTCCCAGACAGACAGGGGACAGATGAGGAAAATCTCAGGAAATGTGAGACACAGAGGGATTTCTGTGCTGTGTGCTCTAACAGGACGACCAAGCGCACACACACGACCAAGAACACACACGTTACTGCGGGCGCCGCTGGTCCTGGAGGGGTAAGTTAGTGTCGTCTGGGTAAACGGCAGGCGCCACTGAACACGCAGCCTGTGTTAGGGCTGTTGGCGTGAGATGAACTGAGTTCAACAATGGAAGTGAGGAGGGCTGTGTGGACAGGCACTGTTGTCATAGGAACGCGAGGCTCACGCGAGGCGCCCCGGTTTAGCACGTGCACTCGTGCAGTCCCGTAGAGCCCTTTGGTGGCGTGGATTCAGAGCAGCGCCTGCCATGGTAAGCAGGGGCAGCCCTTGAGGGCACCAGCAAGCTCTCTGGCACAGTGCTCTTCACACCCCCTAAAGCCCCCAGCCCCCCAGCCGTGCAGGCCCACCCAGGCGCATCCCTCCCAACACACAGGCTGCACGGTTAAGGGGGAACACTACAAGGCTGATTAGTGCCCCCCATCCCAGCCATGAAAACAGCCCCTCAGCCCCCCGTGTGTCACTGTGCAGAGGAACCCAGGGCAGTGACCCCCCCCCAAGAAGGTACGCCTGCAGAGTATGTGTCCTGCTTACTAAACTGAATGTGATTTATAGGCATTTTTCCTGTAATTCTCACTGTTATTTTAAAATTTCCACACGGGTTTTAAAGACAACCCCGCGACCCTCACCAGGAATAAGCGGTTAAGATAATGGATGGATGGATGTTTTAAAGACAAGAACATTTTGTACATATGAGTTCTCTGACTCATTATGTGGGGCATTTCAGCTCTGTGCTTATAATTGAGTAGTTTAAAAACAATAATAAAAATAACAACAATAATTAGGGAGATTGGGTGGCTGTGGTATTGAGTATTCTACGGACAGACAGGCTTCCAGGCTTTACTCTAATAAAGGGCGATTCCAGACGAGTGTCACTCACAGACAGGCCTGAGGACATACAAGCTGACTGAGCTAGAGGTGTGGGGTCCCCAGTCAGGCCCTGCTGTGTGCCAGGCCAAGCTGACTGAGCTAGAGGTGTGGGGTCCCCAGCAGCCCAGCTGCTGGGCACCAAACACTGCTCACTGTGCATTAACACCTCTCACCCAACACAGCTCACCCAACACAGCAGCAGGACGAAAACTCAGGGGGAGGGGGAGCCTGGGATCATTAACTGTCAGTTTGAGCTGCTTTGTTGTCATGGAAGGTGACCTTGCTCAAAAGTGTAAAGGGTCTTGTGACCTCCTGGCTTTGTTTTGTGGAATGCGTCACGTTGCATACCTGACTGTTTATTCCCGTGTTAGTAAACTGCATTACAGCGGGACTGTCTTTTAGACAAACCTACAAAACTGATGGCCAAATTTAAAGCCACTTCGTTTGAAAGGATTGTAGCATAATAGCCCAACACTGGATGCCGTGTGTGCTGGGTTGCTGTGAAGAGTGGCATTCTGGGAATTCTTCAAGTCCATCTGTTGCCCTCCGTCAAAGCCTGGTGGACTTTATGTTAGGATGGGCAGATAAACAGCAAGGATTTTGGTTGGGGGTTGGGGCCAGGGGATCCATGTGGGGCAGATGCAGACAGACATAGGAAATAGCAATTGAAGAATGGTCTAGTTAGCTCCTCTCCTGTGCAGGTATTCACCACAACGTGGGTTTGGTGTGAGATGGATCCATGAGGACAACAGACAATGAGCAACGTGTTCAGAAAAAACGCCCCCCCCAAACAGCCTGAACCCTCTCTTTACAGGTCCTGTTTCAGCAGTACCTGCTCTGCTCCGCTAAACGACCCAGCACACACACACACACACACACACACACACACACACACACACACACACACACACACACAGAGAGACAGAGGCATGTAATAACTGAGGGTGCTGTTTAATTTTGGGGTGTGTGCATGAGTACCCCCTCGCTCTTGCAGGGTGTTTAATGTGTTGAGACGCAGCAGGGGGCTGACACACATTCCTAGGGGCTTCTCAGGTAAGGCTCTGACTGCCCACCTGCACTGCTCACCCACCATAAGACTTTTCATTTATATTTCATTTTGAACATGAGATTAGGTAATATAGCCCTGTAAGTTACTTTGACCACTTATAAAACCCTGATGAAAAAAAATGCCTTTCTATACTGTTTTTTCAGGGATTAATACTTTTTATTTCAGCTGTTGGGGGGCGGGGTTTTGCCAACGCTGTGGGTGACGCGGGTCGGTCTGCCTTTCGAAGTTTTCCTTTCCATGGTTTTATTTCTTTCTAACAGCGATTTACGGTCAGTTTTCTTGTGCTATTTCACGCCAATTTAAGTTGGGTTTGTTAAGGCTGATTCGACACAGGGACTCAGGCCAGCAAGTTACAGCTGCTGTGGTCAGAGGGCTGAGTTTTGAGCGTGGGTGGGGGTTTGGCAGGGGAGGGTTGTTGTAAGGCCTGTAAAACTGCCCTACCAGCCTTTGCGTCAAGCTAAATTATGACTCTAGCCGGAGAAACAGACTCCACACAGCTCTCACTTACAAGTCGAAACTTTAGACAAGACTAACAGGGTCTCCGCATTTACGAGGTCACATGACCTTGCTGAGGTTAAGTGCACAGAGGTACGTGCGCAGGGAAGCAAGCAATTGTGTTGCATCTGTTTCACCTTTCTTCCACATCAGACCTGCCTGCGCTTGGCCTGAACACCCAACTGTCAGCTGAAACATAGCGTGTTGTGTGGTTCTTCACGCAGGATCGAGTGTGACGTGTAAGCGTGTCGAGGTCCAGATGCCTTTCAGTTTGGGTAGCAAAATCATTCAGCAGGTGCGCAGCGTCCATTGTTTCTGAACCACAGAGTGCTTTGGAGGGTCAGACGGTGTAGGTTGTGGTGGTGGAGACATCAGTGGTGGAGCAGGACTCAGAGTGTGCTCTCTAAGCCCAATGTAGTGAAATGAAGGTTTTAAAAAGCGCATCCTGAACATTCCTCATGTTGTGGGCAGCGTGAAGACCGTCGGCGTGACGACAGTGACACACCCCGTCGTCATGGTGGCAGAGTGAGTGAGAAACCAGGCAGACGTGCGAGACAAAGGTGGCCAGTGTGTGGCCGTGAGCCCCCCTCATGCCCGCAGCAAGAGACCTTGTTCTCAGAGTTGGATAACGCCTAATTAAAGGTGATTACTGAAGCAGTGTTCTCCCCTCCGAGCCCCCGCCCCACTTCCTCTCTGTCCAGGTTTCCTGTGTTGCCTCAGGTTTAGCCAGTGTCGCTGATGAGAAAGCTGGGCTTTTGCATGTCGCCACAAAGGGCTGCATTCAGAGCCCCCCCAGTCTCCCCCTCCCTGCTTTACTCTATCCCATTCACAAGGTGGTTTTGCTCCTCCTGTGGGACCCCTGTATCGACCTGGGGGTCACCTGCGGGGTCAAGGGTCCGATAGCTGCCTGTCTGCAGTTTCAACCCTTTGGCCCCCCAGCCCAGCTAGAATGTCCCCCCTCCTCAAGCTGCTTCTTTTCTTTATCCAAACCTGCCCCCGTATCTGCCCTCTGTGCCCTGTACCTCCCATCCCCCCATATCACGCCGCCTGCTAAACTCCCCTTCTCCCCCACAGGCCTCTGGTCCATCTTCAGGGACTACACAGAGTGAAGAGGACATGCCTGGTCAGACAGAGCACCTCCTCAACTGGTTTGAGGGCTGCGTGGAGCATAATGGCTTGGACCTCCGGTTCTCTTGCCTCAGCTGTCCTGACCATACCAACCTCTGTGTCCTGGAAAGAGTGCTGAGGTCATGGCCCCTGCCTCTCTGCCCACATACACACACACACACACAAACACGCACTCCAGCAGCACACTTCTCCTCACACTAGCTCTCCCCCTGCTGTTCTTTGCTCTCGCAGAGTGGAGTTCGTTGATGAATCCGATCATGGAGTTATTGCGGTGCAGGTTTGCGGTGTAAATTTACACAGTTGTCATTCTTTTAACTCTTCATAATTCCTTTGAGTGGTGCTTAAACTGGAAGACATGGGACTGTCACGATTTAATCACGTCACCCAAGAGGCTGCAACTGCAAACCCCCAAACTAATTAAAAATAGAATAATTGCTCCGATCTGTAAACTCAGAAGACCGGTTAATTGGAGGGGAAAGAGTTTTTATAGACTTCACATTTGAAACTGAACTGGAAAGAAACGGTAGGTTACAGAAAGTTGCACATCTGGTTTAAACACGAGCAAGCATCTTAATGTTTTCCGTCCCTCCACGCAGAACGGCAGTTAAACGCAAGCGCAGACGCACGTGGGGCCAACCCACGTGTCCGAGTGTACAGCTGTCACAGCTCTGTGGCTGGAGACTGAAGGACATCTGACTTTGCTGCTCCGTGCGCTTTAGTAAGAAGGTTCTCGCGTCAAGGTGTGGTTATGTGCAACAAATATAATTTAGTTTATTTTTTTAATAAACGTGCACACGTTTATTCCTCAGTTCACACACCACTTGCATATAAACTAGGAAATATTGACCCCTTTTATAGGCATGAAAAACAAATTTTTTGCGTTGCTCGCATTAGTGATTTAATAATATATATTTGGGGTGTAAATGTTCCTTGGACGCGCACCTTACAGGAGCCGCGTTTGAGCGCTGTGGCCGGACATCCACGCCAGCAGGGGCGCTAGAGGAGCGCGCGGTGACAGGAAGGCGCCGCCCGGTCCCCGCGCGGCTCTATGGCAGTGCGGACGTGTGCCTGATCCGCGTGCCGCGCACTTCCTGGATACGTATCAGTAAACCGAGGAGAAGCTCGCCGAGGGACTAAGGATCGTGTGACTCGAGTCAGGAGTTTAACACCGTAGCTGTTCCGTACCTTGTGAGATGTAGAACGAAATATGGCGTTTGTGGAGTGACATGTCCGTTTTGGATGGTGGCTGTGAAGAAGACAGGGCGTATACAAGTGTTCGCTGTACAAGATAAATAAGTGCATAATATACCTCGCTGGCTGTGGTAACAGCGTTTGGTCGTGTTTGGAAACGGTTGGGGGTAGATTTGCTGTAAATCAGACACCCCCGAGCTGACCGTGGGGAAACTTCGCTGATCTGCCCGTTTGCGAACTTCTCCCACGTCGCCGTGGGTGTTTTTGCGGCCAGCCTGTTAGGTTGTTAAAGTGTTCGGGCTGTAAACATGACCGCGTCAAACTGGGGTCTCATCATGAACGTGGTGAACAGCATCGTGGGCGTGAGCGTCCTTACCATGCCCTTCTGCTTCAAACAGGTGGGTGCAAAAGACACGGGCTCGTCTCGGTGGACGGGCGGTGTGCCGGTGTGCCTTAACACCACGGCAGTCCCTTCTCGTACATGCATGCCCAAATCGAGCTGGTGTGGACCGGTTTGCGTTAATACCTTAAACTGAACTGCTGCTCCATGCCATTAGCGTTAAGGATTGCATTTCATTTGAAGTTGTGTTAGTGGTGCTGTCCAGCGCAGGCGCGTGCGCGGTTTGCGTGGTGGCACGCGCCCTCTCACCTAACCTGTTGGCACGTGCGCGCAGTGCGGGATCGTGCTGGGCACGCTGCTACTCTTCTTCTGCTCGTGGATGACGCACCGGTCCTGCATGTTCCTGGTGCACTCGGCCAGCAGCTCCAAGCGCAGGACCTACGCCGGCCTGGGTGAGAGTCAGACGCGCCTCCATCCCTGCTCTCCTCTTGTCTGTTTTACTGAGCTGCTTCGAGCTTCAGTGCGACTTCGAGAAGCGGAACTGAGACCTTCCCTTGGAAACGATATGAATTTAGTAGTGAGACGTGGTGTCTGGCACAGATTTCATGTGTACTGCTTGTGATGGCGTACCCTTGTTTATGTGCTTTTCGTTTTTGTACGTTTGCAGCTTTTCACGCGTATGGGAAAGCAGGAAAAATGGTGGTGGAAATGAGGTGAGAGGATTCCTACAGCCTTGTCCGTGTTCACATGCAGAGCTGTGTAGTCCAACCTCCTCGAGTCTGATCTGTTGTTAGAAGTTGCCTGAGGCTTGTTGTTCCAGTCACACCCTTTTGTGTACGCACACACTGTTTGTCAGTGGTGGTTTTGTCACGACTGCTGACGCACGTGGCTGTTTGCAGCATGATTGGCCTGATGCTGGGCACCTGTATAGCCTTCTACGTCGTCATTGCAGACCTGGGCTCCAACTTCTTTGCTCAGCTGCTGGGACTGCAGGTAGGAGTCACGCCCACGTCTCACACCTCGCACACATCCGTGTGTACACTCACATGTAGGCAAATAAAACTAACCTTTTTCAAATATCTGCATTTGTCCCAGTGTGCTTTGTTTGTGGATTCTACTGTAGTATTTGTATATCTGTTTCCTGCGCATTTGCTTTATACACGTGTGCCTTCTGCCGTGATGTGTGTGGTACTTGAGTTGTTTTAGCGAAAGGTTCTGTCCCGATTCGCAGGTAACGGGCAGCTTCCGTGTGGTCCTTCTCGTCATGGTGTCCCTGGTCATCGTTCTGCCCCTCAGCCTGCAGAGGAACATGATGTCCTCCATCCAGTCCTTCTCTGCCATGGCGCTCATGTTTTATTCCCTCTTCATGTTTGTGGTGAGCACCACACCCACATCAGCACCGCAACACCGGGAGTGTTCAAGGCCTGCGTTGGTTGCGCTGTTAAGCCATGCTTTAGAGTAGTCTGCTCTGCAGACAGGCTGACCGGTGGACTGTGTGAAGTGCTCAGCAGTGTGGTTGTGTGTGGGGCCTGTGTGTAGTAAGCAGGGTGTTGACTTGTAAATTCTGTGTTCAAGTACTGTGTGCTGTCTCTGCTGTGACTTCAGTTACGCCGTTCTTTTGATGTTGTGTCAGTGGCTCCTAATGCTTTTCCTGCTATTTCAGTGTTCTGATATAGCAGGATTCGTCTGGGCACGCCTCCTGGTTATGTCCTTCGACTGGGGCAGTACAGTGGTTTGTGTATGTTGTCATGGATACCAGTGGCCTGTCTCTGCACCCTTTAGTCAATAGATGTTGCTGTTCATTTTTCTTCCTTGAAAACTCAAGGGTACAACTGCAATGCCCCTTGTGTTTGAAGCAACAGGTCACGACTGCAGTCATAGCCCTTAGCCTGTATTTACCTCTGTGCCACAACAGTAAACACTCATTTCCAGGTCTTACTGACATTATTGGTTGCATAGTGATGCTGGTGTTATGAACTGAGAGCAGGTTGTTCCACCTTCCTCTACACACACACGCATGTAACTAACTACTTGTTAACAAACTGTTCATCACGGGGGAGTGTGTGTTCCGTGTTGATGTGGTATGGGGCTTGTTCCTGAGCGGACGGCCCTGCTTGTCCCGCTGCCCTGCACTGGGGGGTGGCCGCACCCGCCCTCTAACTCTCTCCGTGATGTGTCTCCCTCCCGCTGTGTCCTCGGCCTGCTCTAGATAGTGTTGTCCTCTCTGCGTAATGGCTTTGTGAGTGGCTCGTGGGTGGAGAGGGCGCACCTGTGGCGCGGCTCGGGCATCGTTCAGTGCCTGCCCATTATCGCCACCACCTTCTGCTGCCATCCGTAAGTAGCACACAGGCCCCCCCCCGCTCCACCCTGCCAGCTCCTGTCTCGATGATTCCACATCCTGTGTGTGTGTGGGGAGAGAGGTGGTGGTGGTGGTGGTAGAGGAGGAGTTAAGGGGTCCTGCTCCTCCATAATCCGAACCCCCCCCCATGGCTGTCTTGCCCCATTCCACCTTCACCCCATCTCAGCGTAGTCCCTCGGTCGGGCTTGTAGAGGCATTAGAGGCAGGGAAAGCCTGCAGGTGGTGGAGTAGAGAGAGGCAGCCAGGGTGAGGCGGGGCAGGCCCAGGAACTACCTTCCATGGCCACCAGTCAAATCAAAATCATTTGTCTCCTGTTTTGGTGTCTTTCTTACTCTTCCTCTGGACAAATCGACCAACAATGTTTGCCTATCCCAGCTCTCCTCTCTCTGCCTCCACCTTTTTTTTGTGCCCCCTCCCCCACCACGTCGTTCCAACACGTTCTTTTCTGGGTGGATGCTGTCCATCAGAGATCCAAGTGAGCCCCGTGCATCCTGCGGGCAGATGGTTAAGCCTCTCTGACCCTGCGGCTCGCCCTGCCTTCCTGCCGTCCCATCTCGGGCCTCACCTGCCAGTTCTGACCTCTGACCTCCCTGCTCTCCCCTCCCTCCCTTCCTCCCTCCCTCCCTCCGCACGCAGATGGTGCTGTCGTCCTTCAGACACGGCCTCCTCAGTGGGCAGTGGCTCAGGCGCGTCAGCTATGTGCAATGGGAGGGCGTGTTTCGCTGCATCCCTATCTGTGGCATGGCTTTCGCCTGTCAGTCGTAAGTACCGCCCTCGACTTTCACTACTTACTTCGCGGCGGTCGAGCTGATGAGAGAGTGTGGCCTGGGGAGGGGGGGAGGGGGTGTGGGAGGTCAGAGGTCAGGACAGGGGTGAGCCTTGTGGTGGGAGTGCACTGCTGCCCTACTCTCCCTTCTTAAGCAAATGACCTTTGTTCATTTCTTCCTTAAACCCCACCCCCTGTGTCAGAGAAAACCAGCCAATCAGGGCCTTTGTTCTTTCTGGGTGTGGTCTTTTTTTTTTGTTCCGAAGCAGCTTACTGAGGTAATGTGGCAGAGTAACATCTCCACGCTCTGAGTGCCTAAGTCTGTAACGAAGGCGTTTCCGTCCTTATTGTTTACACCTGTGGCCCCTGCGCCTGCTCTTAATCTGGACGGGGCGATTTAAGAATGCACACACGTGTGTTTCTTGGTGTCCTCAGCTCGTTACTTCAGTGTGTGAAAAGGGCTCTCTCTGTCCTGCAGGCTTCTGACTCTGTCAGGTCTTATTGTAAGACCAGGCTACACATTATCGCCTCCTTTCTGCTCGTGTTGGTTTTTGTAGGGCATCCTGGCCTCGACAAAGCCTCCCGGCCGTCCCATATCCCACCCCCCCCTCCCACTTGCCAAACCTGTTTAGGTTCAGAGGCACAGCCCCCCCTTGCCCCCCCATTCCCCGGCATTTCTCCTCAGTGCCAGGTATTCTTGGCTCAAACGCATCATGCATGCTTATGGCCAAGATCTACGGCCAAGTCTGGGCACCGTGCAGCCGGAGTGCCTTCCAAACGCTGGCTGCTACCATGTGCCCTGGCGCCGTGGTGCGGGGAGGGAGGGGGCGGTGATGGCTACATCGCCATTCTCCTGGCGGAAGACGAGTGTCGTGGTCCGTTAAGCTGTGTGCAGGAAGAGAGGGCGTGCTCTTTCCCAGGTTAGCCGTGTAGAGAACGCCACGGCAGTGCTGCTGGACTCCTCGGCGCCTTGGCTGGTCTGGGATCAGTGCTCTGAGACGAGTCTGACAGGTTGAGCTGGTGGAATTTGTTTTTTTTTTTTTTTTTTTTTTAAAAGACCTGTTGGTGCAGTGGAAGCTTGCCGTGTAATGAGGAATGGTTCTAAAATGTAGGTCCCCCTTAAAGGAGCTTAAAGGAGTCATGTAGCTGTAGGTGGGCAGGAAGGCTGGCAGGGGTCTGGAAGGGGTACTTTTCCAATTTTCTTTTCTTTTTCACCTCTCTGCATCTGTCCATCCATCCACCCCCCCCCCCTTTGCCTGTCTGTCTCTGATCTCTGTGCTTGTGGATGCATTTTGATGGCATGTAATGTTTCATCTTAAAATTTTAAAGTGTGTAAGGTGTTTCTCATTTCAATTTTGGTGATGTCTGGTTGACTTGAAGGGTGTGAAGGTAGACATGGACAGGGGGTGGGGTTTTACATGGGGGTGGAGCTTTGCTGTAGTCTGAGAGACGTGACAGGTTTAGTCAAAAAGTAGGAGAGACAGGTGTGTGGACAGTGTAGCGTCAGCACATTGCAAAATGCAGCCTGCCCCTCTGTGTGATGAAACCGTGCTGCTCAGAGCTGGGGGGGCAGTTAGAGAGTTCCTGCCACCCTGACAATTTAAGTGGAGCAGCCTTGACCCGTGAGGTTTGACTGTAGTGTGGCGTTGATCGTGGCTCTCTCCACAGGACAGCGTGCTCCAAGCCGATTTATTACCGTGCAGCCCTTAACCCAAGCGGGCCGTCGTGAGGCAGCCAGACTCCTGTAAGGAGCTTTCAAAATAAGAGTTGCTCTTTAGGGTTTTCTCTCGCTCAGAGGGGAGGCGGAACAAAATGGACTGCCAGGGAAACTTTATTAGGGTTTAAAATCGGACTCGCGCTCCGCACAGATTAACGGCTGCAGTAAATTTCCCTGCTGACGACTCCCTCTTCTGTAGATTGCCCCGATGACAGGCCATCATTTCTGTCTCTTTTTGTTTCCAAAGAATTAACTGGCATTTTATCACCGCCCACAGTTGGTCACACCCATTTTTAAAAATTTCTTTTCTGTTCTCTTTGCATAATTAGTGTTAACTGCCCTCTGAGGGCCTCCTTGAATAAAATATCGCCGCAGTATTTGAAGCTAAATGTGCTCCGTGTTTCAGTGTGTTTAGGAAGATTAGTGTGACGGAACGAGTTGCTTGTCAAGTGGAGCTGATGTCAACCAGACATCACCGAAATAATGTGCTTTTAAGACTGTAAACATGTAAAAATTTTCCCTGTCTTTTTTGTAGATTTTGCCTTTTTAAAATTTCTAGTTGTTTTGTAAATTATTATTTACGTCACGGCGGTGTGATGGTGTTATGTAGAATATGTGCACGTGCCTGTGCGCACGCGTGCCGAACGCTTAAAGTTCTGTCACCTGACTTGCAGACAGGTCCTGCCCACCTACGACAGCCTGGACGAGCCTTCGGTGAAGAGGATGAGTACCATCTTCTCTTATTCTCTCAACGTGGTCACCACTTTCTATATCACAGTGAGTATGGGGGGGGCACTGTAAGATTCCCATAACCTTCCTTAATGGATCCCTGATTAAGCGATGTGGGTGTTGACGCAGGAGGGGAACCCAGGTCTGAATGGCTCGCTGAACGGTGTTCAGAAAGCATTTTTGTTGTGTGCTGTGATGTGGTTACCATGACGACTAAGTGGTGAGAGTTGAGTTTTCTTTAGTGCCGTGTTTGGTGTGTGGCTCTGAATTGTGGGTAGGGAGAAGCGGGGCTAAGGTGACCGCCCAGTGCGACAGGCCGCCTTTTGGTGTCACTAAAATGGCACCGAGGTCACCAGGCTGTTGAGAAAGGGCAGCGTCGGGAGGTTAACGCCGGCCTGCCGAAGCCTAAGGCAGTGTTAGCGGTGCTAGTAATCTCATGATGATAAGCTTGACAGCGCAAACGTGCGGTTTGTGCACCGTCTTCCCAGCATGCCGTTTGCGCTGGGTCGTGCGGACGGCTGCTGTCCGCTCTAATTAGTCAGCTTGGCGGCGAAGCTGCAAATGAGGGCTTGTGGTAATAATAACAGGGTGTGAGTTATCAGCTGCCAGGCCTGGGGGCAAGGAGGTGTAATTATAGGCTGTGGGCACAACTGTTTAAAGAGTCGGGAGGGGGGGGGGTACAGACAAGCAGTTAGCCTCATGGCTTCTGACAAAAACTGAAAGGGTCTCTAAAAATAAGGAGGTGTGTGTTAGTGTGAGAGTGTTTCTGTAGTGTGTGCCTGCCTGTGTCAGCACAGTGTGAAGGTGTGTGTTAGTGTGAGAGTGTTTCTGCAGAGTGTGCTTGCCTGTGTCAGCATAGTGAAAGGTTCATTGTGAGCTTTTGTTGTGGTCGGTCATGTTAGTTTGCTCTGTGTTCTGAGGTGTGGGTCGTTCTCCGGGTGTGTGTGCGTGAGTGTGTGTGCCCCCACGTTCCTCACTGTGCATTTCAGGTTCCTGGGTCTGAGGCACACCTGAGCTGCTGTTTAACAAGACTGTTTGTGTGATCATGTGGTTATCATGTTAATGACTGTTTACTGAAAGGCCTGGGATGGTAGCTGGGTGGGCACAGCAGGTGATGAATTACTGCCCGCCCCCCACACCTTAATGCTGGGTGTTAGTAAAACCTGTGCTGATCGTTCCACCCCCCACCCCTTAGTAAAACCTGTGCTGATCGTTCCACCCCCCACCCCTTAGTAAAACCTGTGCTCCGTCTCCCTCGCTCCACTCCTCAGGTGGGCTTTTTCGGATACGTTAGCTTCACGGACACCATCGCTGGCAACGTGCTCATGAACTTCCCCTCCAACCTGGTGACGGAGATGATCCGGGTGGGCTTCATGATGTCGGTGGCCGTGGGTTTCCCCATGATGATTCTGCCCTGCCGACAGGCAATTAACACGATGCTCTTCGAGCAGCAGGTGAGAGCCCCGCCCCACCGCTGTTGAGGTCCAGCAGCCCAGAATGGCCACGGGAACCTCCTCCCACCCACAGTGAGGCAGGGACAGCTTTTACAGCTGCAGCAAACTCTGAAAGACCAGGTTACAGTAGCAATGAAGCATTGTATACGTGTCATAATAAAAGTCCTCAGTATTTCCCTAACTAAGCAGTCAATGTCTTTTCATAAGTGCTTTTCAATATCTCCTGTGTCTTAGTCACCGATCACCTTATCTGCTTTTGTCTTCTTTTATCATACTTAAGATTTTTCGAGGAAAAAAAACAGTTAGGGGATGTTTATGACGAGATATCTGGCTGGAAGGGAAATTCGCCTGCATTTTAGGCAGATATTTTCCCCAAAAGTCTAAAATCTCCTCTTCTCTGTTAATACTATGGGGAAGGATTGGGGAGTTAAGAAAAAGTAGGTCGTCTTGCAATTTGGGACTGTCCCACTTTTGCGGGGAGAGTCTCGTTGGCTGTGAACGCCCAAATTCCAGAACTTTCTCCTCTGCGGCTGAGCAGCTCTGCCGTGAGGTGCCTAACGGTACCTCGTGTTCTGTGATCTCGCTGCAGGGGCCCCTGAGCAAAGACAAAGATGGTTACCCCCCCCCCCCTTCGCTGGGTTTTTTTTTTTTTTTTTTGTCCCCTTGTTCGTCCCTCTTTCATTTTCTCTGCTTCTGTTTTTCATCCGTAGCAAAAGGACGGCACGTTTGCTGCTGGGGGGTACATGCCACCCCTGCGCTTCAAAATGATCACCCTGTCCATCGTGTTTGGCACCATGCTGGGGGGCATCCTTATTCCTAACGGTGAGTCGCTACATGGGATAACGATCGCGTCTCTGCATCAGTGTCCCGCCCCCCACCAGTCTGCAGTGATGGTATTTCACTAGATGACTTCAGCTTTTGTGTTTGCCACTTTTATTAAGTCCTCAACGTGTGTGTGTGTGTGCGTGCGTGCGTGTGCTTATGGGATGGTCCGTTTGCAGAATCACAAGCCAGCAGCTAAATAAAAGCCAAGCTGTTTATACTATCTCCTGTTCTGGGGTGACACCCCACCTCCCCACGCCAATTGATGGCGCCATTAATTAGTAATCGAGCGAAACAGTGGGCAGTGATAATAAAGGTGTGTGTTCTGGTGGGGGGGTCGTGTTTTATTCATGCCCCGTCGAGCTCAGCCAGTGCTGTCGACGCAAACGCTGGTCCCAATTAAGCTAATAGAGCAGGTCGGGAAGATTAACGGGGCCGGGCTGCGTACCAGTGTCTTCCTCAGAAACCCAGACAGGAGGGTATAAATTTGATAGGTGTCCCGTGAGGTTGATCTTCGCATGTGAGACGCCCACACGGTTGCCTGGCAGTGTGGCACGGCTGTGCGTGTGTATCTGTCTGACTCCATCCATCCGTCTGTCCTTCATGTCAGTTGAGACCATCCTGGGCCTGACTGGAGCCACCATGGGCAGTATGATCTGCTTCATCTGCCCTGCCATCATCTTCAGGAAGATTCAGAAGAACAGCCTGACCGCCCAGGTAAGACAAAACAAAGGGTGACAAAGGCAGGTCTTTCATTCTTCTAGATGTTTAGTAGCGTTGGAGGAATGAAATGCAATGAAGTGGAGGAGCAGCAGGTTAGCAGATGGCTGTGTGTGTACTGGAGGGACAGTATTATGCTGGGTTAGGGAGGGGGGGTGTTCTGAGACTGGGCCACAGAAAACACCAGGACCACCACCACCCAGGAACTTTGTGGGAAGACGGCCATATGTCCTTCACTGGGGGGTGGGCAGGCTAGACCCCCAGCTCCTTATCTGGAACTTGTATGTGCGGGGGCTGTGGTTTCCATGGTCAGAGGAGGAACTCTCCCAGATGACCCCAGGTTGTTCAGAGTCACGTGTCCTTGCAGTGTCCCAGGGGCAGGGTCTGTCCTTGTCATGCCCCCTGCAGAGGAGTTTATCCCTGGGGGCCAGAGACCGCCCTTCAGCTGTACCAGGGGTATCTTTTACAGGTGGGGATGGGGGTTGAAAGCGGGAAGCGTTGCTGTGGCAACACTGTAGAAGCCCCTGGGGCCAGTGGGACGTCAGCTCCGTTGCCCACACTTGGGAGCAGAGCAGATGTTAATGTGGGTCAGAACGGGCTGTACCCAGCTGGCAGCCTGTGCCAGGCGGCACCCTCGCCAAACAGTCCCCACCCCAGTCCTGGGTAAGCCTGAGGAAAACACTGATTCACACCAAAAGAAGCCTGTTTTGACGATGCTGTTATCCCAGTCAGCAGCTAAAATTTTAATCGTTTTGCTTTAATATTTCTCCCAATTTGGAGCTGGCATCACACCCTTCTTTCTGTCAATGCAGGATACCCAGGACTGTGTGTGTGTGTGTGTGTGTCTGCCTGCTGTCAGGCCCGTGTCACACAGGTGTGTTAGCCTCAGGCTGCTCAAGAGCGTGACAGTTTGCCATCTCTTTGCCCCAGATGGCAAAATGGGTCACAGTGGGGCTCGAACCCGTATTAAGAAGCCTGTGATACGCCTCTCAGCCATCTGAGTAACGTGTGAAACGGTCCCCCTGCCCCCCGAACATGACTCCCTGGACGCAGGAGTGCTCTGCATATGGGTGTCCTGTGTGTTGAATGGAGCGCCCCCTGCTGTTCTGCGTGGGCCTTGCTCTGTGTCCTGACTGCCCCCTGTCTTATCTTTGCCCCTCTAGCTGGTGCTGTGGGTGGGCCTGGGCATCCTTCTCCTCAGCACCTTCACCACCGTCTCCATGTCTGCCCGACAGCCAGCCAAACTGCCCCCGCCTCCTGCCCCCCCCCTCAACATGGGTGACAAGCCTGATCTCGGGCCTCCAGACTCTGAAAAGCTCGCCGGTATGCGCCTGCGCCCTTTTCCCTTTCTCTGTCCTCGTCTCTCTTGTTTTTCCTTTGCACTTTTATCCCACTTTAGTAACGGGCTAAGGAAACGTGGCGAGGGGCGTTGTCTCATCTGTTGGGCAGGAAATGACGTTCTCGCCACGTTGCCTGTAGTGTGAAAACTCCACACCTCATTTCTGTCTGTTCTCACGGGATGGGTCCGTGCCTTTTTGGGTGGTGCTCTGGGCTCTGGCCTGGCCTGTTTTAGCCTGGTTTCCCAGCATGCTGTTGGAGGCCGGCAGACACACACGTGAAGGGATTGGACAGAGCACAGGAAGTACGGCTGCTGGAGGTCAGCCGCTCCCACTGGACTGCAGCGAATCGCTGTGCTCCGCGGCGCGAGGCCAAGCAGACGTGGCGAGGGGCGTTTTGGAGGTTGGGAGGTGTAAATTATATTGTGCGTATGCTGTTAAATGAAGTGGAGGGTGCAGCTCACCTCAAGGACAATTCCCCCTTCTTCACCCTGTCTCCTCTGAGTGACACAAGCCATTTATCATGGCCGGAGAGCTCACCAGGGCAGGCGCTTCCTGTTTGCACTGTCATCCGTCGCTCAGCTGGGGGGGGAGTGAACACGTGCTAATCACTGAACACTAGCGTGTTCATGTAAGGGTGCGTGTGCATGCGAAAACACATGCCGCATTGCATATCTGAGAGACTGTGTGTGAGTGTGAGAGAAAATGTACAGCTTTGAGAGTGTGTCCAGCAGAGCGACCCCTGGGTGAGAGAGGCTCTAGGCTGGGAAAGGCCGTTCACATGCACCAAGAGTTTGGGCACGATTGTACGAAACGCATATGGCTTCGGCGCCGTGGCAACTTGCTGCCCAACCCCTTTCCCCCAACCCCCTACCTCCCAGCTCGTTCAGATTCGTTCTGTAATGGGAACCAGCTGAGGAGAACCCCCCACCCCCCCGGCAGCTGCCAGAAATATATAAATAAATAGGAGGGTGAGAATCAAGGCGCAATCTGTTACCTGTCAGCGCAAACCTAATTAAACGTTGTTTCGAATTACGCGATAATTAGAACAACAAAAGCTGGGAGCTGCCTAAGCTTTTATAAACATCGTGTGCTGCCAGTGATAAAAGTTGACAGCACTGGGGGGTGGGGGCTGTGGCGGGCCAGCCCATCGACTGCAGAGGTGGGGCCATCTGTTGTCTGGGAGACCCGGGGGGCGGAGCCTGGGCTGGATCTGGCACACCCCTCTCCTCTGCAATCTGTCAGCAGGTGACACCCCATGCTAATCAAATGGAATCGATGTCGTGTGACCGTCTCGGTGCTGTTCTGACGGGCGCTGACCCAGCCCAGGTCCAGCCCGGTGTGTGTCCGCTGAGCTGGACAGACAGCGGGTTGTCCCCTTCCCCAGTCAGTGGCGTAAGGGACCGTGCAGGTGCTGTGTCAAAGGTGCCCTCCTGCGATTCCTGTCAAACACTCCCCAGACACGCACACGTAAGGACGGGCTGTTCACGACTCACCCGAGTCGTGCTCAGCAGCTGCGTGTCACGTTCTCCCGGTGTCTGCATCAGGGCGGGGTCCTGAGTCCATCCCGCCCGTGATTAAATTAGGGCTGCGTTGCGTTTCGGAGAAAACGGGACACCATGCGGGCGCTCACGCTGTAGTCGGACTGTGAAGGGTAGGAAATTCCCAGGAGGAGGCTGGTGTGGGGTGAGAGCGAGCTGCGAAGGCGTGGGGTGTTCGTCAGCACTGCTGGGTTTACTGGGGGAATTCAAGTGGGATAAAAAACAAGGTTATATGTAAAACAGCTTTGATCTCGGAACGATTCGGGCCAGTTCTGTCTGAGCAGCACGCTTGCCGTGACACTGCTGCCACCTGGTGGCCGTGCCGTATTTATTAGCGGCACTGCAATGTAAGCCGATTAGTTTGCAGGTCTGGCTAACGGCTTCAGCCAAAAGTGGTTGTTTGTTAAATAGCTGCCGGTTATCGTGCCCCTCGCCACAGCTAGTAGTGCGGTTCGACACAAGTACGTTCCTCTGCAGAGAGGCACGTCCCACGTGAATTCCGACAGGCGCGTTAACGACAGGGTGCACGCCGGCCCCCATACTCACTCAGCTTCTTTTGTTTTGCTGACCTGGTACCGCTCAGAGGACAACCCAGTGGTGCTGAAACCCACTGTACAGAATGTGGAGCCCGCAGAGCGGGACCCCCCAGAACCCCCTCAGATCAAGGTTCCTGTGGACGTCCCTAATGAGAAGAAGAAGGGAGAGGAGGTGCAGCTAGGCCGGCCAGATGCAGGTAATCACCCCCCAACCCATGCCACATCTCAGGCGTGACATAGCGAAACACTGGCTACCTCTGCACTCACCGGGGGGGAGGAACATGTCATTAAACACATTAATGCAGAGCAGGACACCCGATTAAGTGTGCTTCCTCACATTGGGTTATTGGTGTGCTTTTTCTGTTAAGGATTACCAAGGAATAATGCATCCACATGTACGCATTACCGCAGTGCATTTGGTATTGTAACAACGCAATCACGGCGTCCGGTCTGGAACTAAAAAACCGGTGCTTACCTTAATGACCCTGCCCCGTAAATAATTGCTGTTAGTGTGGCTTAATTCTGCAGGTGTTGTGCACGCCAAACTGGGAT
This sequence comes from Chitala chitala, assembly GCA_025773905.1. Taxonomy (NCBI): domain Eukaryota; kingdom Metazoa; phylum Chordata; class Actinopteri; order Osteoglossiformes; family Notopteridae; genus Chitala; species Chitala chitala. Next base: position 678,707 of record JABJVR010000036.1, read on the forward strand.
GAGATGTAATAAAAAAACATATTCTTTCTTAATTTTTTTTTTTTTTTTTTTTTTTAGAACTTTGCTTGTTAATGCTAATAATGTAGCAGTGACTGGGATGTGAGTCGGTCAGTTATGACTATATGGTGTTCAGAAAGTATATTTTTTGTATTTTGTAAATTATTTTGGTACTTTGAGTATCAGAGTGACGCTGATGGTGCCTGGGCTTTTTGTCTGCTGTACATGCACCACTCCACCCCCCCCACAGGTGTAGCAGTTCCTGATGGAGAAGCTCACCGGCACGAGCCTCCGGTGCCCCACGACAGGGTCATGGTGGACGAGAGGAAGAACAAGGACGAACTGGCGCAGGAGGGCTTGAAGCTGGAGAGCTCTGAGCAGGGGGTGGGGCAAGCACAGGAGGCGGGGAAAGACAAAGGGGTGGAGCCTGCAAATGGACCGGCGGAGGTGCAGAAATCCGAAGACAGGCCTATCCTAAAAGAAGTGGAGAAGAGGGAGGATGCAAAACCGCCGTACAAGGACCTGGAGAAACCGCCTGCCGAGAAAGAGGTGCAAGCTGGGAAAGAAGTTGCACACGACGGGGACAAAGTGCAGAGGGAAGTCAGACCTGCAGTGGATTTAGAGAAACGTGAGTTTAAACTCTCTTGTTTTGAACTATTCACCCCTCCGTGGGTACAAAGTGAAATGGACAAATTATTACAGCATGTGCAACTTTATTACGTTTCGTTTTTCAAACTATGCAGTAAGTAAAAGCATTTCCCATTTATTACATTTGGACGTCACATGTTTGCGTAAGACTTCAGTATGAATGACTGGTGTCTTCTGTGGGACAGGTGAACCCGCAGGTGCACAGCTGGATCATCACAGACCTGCCAAGGAGCCACAGGCCCCAGAGGCGGACTCTCCGGCTGAGGACAAAATGGACGGTAAGGGTGAGGCGTCAAAGATGGGGTCTCTCACTGGGGGCTGGGGGAGAGCTCAGAGCTGCAATGTCGCTGGTGGAGAGCTCAGAGCTGCAGTGTCGCTGGGGGCTGGGGGAGAACTCAGAGCTGGAGTCTCACTGTGCTGCTGGGACGAGCTCTCCCCACGTGTGGTTAGTTTGGCCCGGTGACTAGGCCCGTGTGTGTGTGTGTGTGAGACAGCAAGCACACATACACATCTTGGGTTTACAGACGACTTTCCCCATAAGTGAGAGCCGGTGTGGTGTTACGTGGTCGAATAAATCATGATATCTCTCTCTCTTTGGGCTCCGTATGTAAACACCGTTGGAGTGTACACGCCCTCCCCCCACAGTGTAAAATGAGAGTGGAGCCAGTGTTATATTGGTCACCTCAACACCTTTGGGCATTTCCATGTTCTGACCACATCTGTCTTTGCACAAGAGACTCAAATCATGATAGGCATATTTTACACATTAAAACTGGCTTACAGCGAGTAAGTGTATGGTTTACATACCAGAAACGCCATGTGTCTTACGCTTGCAGTCCAGAGCACCAGAGTGCTGTGTTCACGATAGACAAGCCCATTCGTAGTCACTCAGATCCTTTTCCTCTGCAATGTTGAGGTTTAGGTCCACCCCGATAGCCTTGACACAGGAAGTTTCTGTCTTCTGCCCGTGGTTCTGTTGTGATGTTCTTGCTGTTGGTGTTCATCTCTCTCCATCTTCTCTCCCGTATCCCTGTGCTTCTCTCTCCGCCTGCTTTGCACTGGACCTCCTGTGCCGCAGTGATTAAAAAGCTGGTTGCAGGTATGGCCGTGCCTTTCTGCGTCATCTGATGTCGTCTTGTCTCTGTCCTCATTATCGCCTGTCCTTGTGGTTAGTCCTGCCTTATGACAAAGAGCAGCAAAGGAAATGTCCTCCACTGTGTAGCTCCTCATGCTGACCTTATGGGGTCACCCTGTGAGGTTCAGGTTTGCCCCTGGCTTTAAAATGACATCAAGGGAAACATTCAGACATGGGTGTGTTATTTACACCCCCCGGCGTTACAGAACCAGGTCGTTTCAGGTGACGTTTTTAATTATCGAGCTGCATCGTTTATTTTGTTATTTCCCAACATGGCTGCCCTACAGCATCCAATAAATTTTCTTGCGATTAAGCTTGAATTAAAACCAGTGGTGGCAACACCGATTGGCAGACGATGGATATATTTAAAATGTCATTGCTGGAGGGCGGGGGGCAGACGTGAGAGTCTGTCAGGAGTGCGTCTGTGCGCCATGGATGTCCCTGGCAAGATCGTCTTGTGCTTTGTGACCCTCACTGGCTCCCATCTCGCACAGAGGGCCAGGTGGACCACGCGGTGCTGCTGCAGGTGATCAGGGAGCAGCAGGAGCACCAGAAGCGGCTCCTGGACCAGCAGGAGAGGCTCCTGGCAGTCATCAACGAGCAGCACAAGGAGATGCACCAGCGGGAGGCAGGTAATGTCTGGCGTCACACGTGCTCCGTGCACTGTTTGCGAACACGAGGAATAGGCAGGTCTGTGCGTGTATAAATTCGCTCATCAAACACGGCTGTGCACGGCTGCAGGAAAGGCCCTTGTATATGTGTACCACAGGGTGTTTGACAGGAAGTGTGTGTGTGTCCCTTCCTGCAGAGGCACAGCCAGGTCCTGAACATCAGAAGGCGAATGTACAAGCCCTTGATGGTGGACCCAAGCTAAAAGATGAGCCCCGGGGGGTACAGGAGCGGTCAGAGGAGGGGGCCGCTGCTGCACTGCCTGCAGTGGCCAAGAAACCCAGCGACACAGTAAAGGAAAGTGACCCCCGCCCTGGAGGGTTGGGTCTACAGGATGCAATTCCAAAGTCTGCAGAATCCCACATGGAGAATGCACAGGACACGCCCCTACGCAAGCAAGGAGGGGGTCATCTCAGGGACGACCCAAACGCTGGCCCTGGTGAAGCTGGGCAAGGTAATGTGGGTGCCCAGGGGCCACAGCTGGCACAAAGGAGCACAATGGTGATGGGGCAGGAGCATTCCCAACAGAAAATAGTGATCCATCAAAGGATCGGCAACAGGCAGGAGGGTGAGAACCAGGGAGCTGTAGACAACGGGGAGAAGGAAAGGGTCGGGATGGAGATGGAGAAAAAGAAACAAGACACCGAGAGGGAGGAGGAGGAGGAGGGAAATGTCAGGGAGGTACCGGAGAAGAAGCCTGAGAGGAAGGAGGAAGGGAGGGAGCAAGTGCAAGGAGAGAAGGTTGCACCGCGGCAACAGGATGCTGAAAACTCTGATCTAGGCAAGAAGATAGGGGGTGGAGCTGTGGATGGAGGCGGGGCCAAGGACGTGGGTGAAGCTGTGGATGGAGAGGGGCAGCCGGTAAAAAATGGAGGAAGAGATCTAAAGCAAAACCTTGAGGCACACACCAAAGACATGGAGACTCCTGAGGACAACAGGGTGATGGTGGCTTCTAGGCCCCAGGGCGAGTCTGTGGACGGGGGTGGCCGGAGACCCGAGGGGCTGGACCTGAAAAGGCGGCGGCGTGACGTGGGGACTGGGGGTGTCCCAGGGCTGGAGCCTCTTTTGGAACTCGGGGGGCAGGACCTCCACGCTGCCTTGGAGGGGCAGCTGCTTGGAGAGGCCCTGGTCCACACACGTCAGATCAAAGAGGCCTCCCACACAGAAAGGGAGCGGTAACACAGGAGAACACCTGCTTTCCGTTCTTCCTCCTGCTCCTCCTTCCTCTTCCTCACTATCCTGCCCACTGGTTTTCCCAGAAGTTCAGCACTTGCTCCCTGATAACACACTGTGAGTCAGTACCTCAGGTGAACAGCCGCCACTCAGGTCCTCGCTGTAAGGCGCCTGTGTGGAGCATCGGTGTGGCTCACCTGGAGCAGGTTGTCCAGGTGAAACTAGTTTTTGTTTTTTTTTTTTTTTTTTTTTTTTTTCTTCCCTCCACCCATAGCATGTTTAACATACCTCTGTGCAAATCTGCTGGGTGTAACATGTTCCTCATCTTTCTGGTCAAGGTGTAGTGGGTCTGTCTCGGTGCATCTCAGAGCGTGACTTGGCCACTGCGTGTGCCTTCGGTAGTCGGACCGTCGTGCACTCAGTGTCTCACGCCTCATGCAGTGTGACGTCGTGCTGCCTACCTCCCTGCAGGTGTTTCCTGACCCCATCACTGTGGAAGTCACATTTGGGTCCCCTTTGATGGCGATGCGTTTAACTAAAGTTTGGTTACATTTTCTCTGAGAGTTTTCTGCCTTTCTGAGACCAAGCAGGACACTGTTCACAACACACAAACATATCCATCAGGGTTTTCTCCTGTTTAACCTGACCCCCCCCAACGCTTCAGCCTGAGTGCAGGTCTGGATCAGGTATAACTCTGCTGTTTATATATTTTTTTAAACTTTTCCACCCAAAGATCTTTAGTAACTGATGTCTATATTTATACTTGCATGTTAATAAAAGAAAGTTTAATCTGTGTAAAACTGGATTGTGGGACCAAAAAAAGAATGGGGGGGGAAGTGGGAGTCATTTTAGTCAACTGCAGCATTGTCAGTAGCTGGTGCGACATCTGTCAGTCATGGTAGTCAGTATTGTGTGTACTGTGGTGTTTTGCTGATTGAATTGTGTAATACATCTGTGAGCTTTTCTTAGGTCATAGTTAAATTTAGCATTTTTTTTCCTCTTCAAAATATGAAATGTGGTACAGAGTGAGTGAATGTCAGGGGCCTTAATCTAACTGTGGGACAGATTCTCAGTAAATTGTTTCGGTAGAGGTTACTTCCCGACAGTTCTTCGTTAAATGGAGTCCAACTGCGAGTCCAGCCCCCAGGACGGTGTTACAGACTCATGGTTAGTAGTGTAATGTGGAAAGTGACCTGTGATTACTGTATCCCAACATTACACACTGCGCTGAGCATTGTGCCTTAACACATGCACTGTCCTGCTCCAGTGCATGCCCTGCGACGTGGCTGTTTCACACCTTTCACTCATGGTTGCAGAGTGGTTTTCTTTGGATCAACACCATTGTGTGCCTGTAACCTAAACTCTCGACTGGGAAAACCTTGGCACTTAGTTTTGCTTGTTCCGGTGTTCAAATCCATGGTAACTTTTGAAAAACATTCCTGGGTACAAAGATGTTTGTATACCATTTTCCAAAAGGTGTAACTTGGCTTTTAATATTTCAATAATTTTGACGAGTTAGCTGGTGTATATTGGGCGAACATTGTACCTTTTGAAATTCCTGAAATGTTAGAATGTGTTACGTGTCCTCTGGAAGTCTGCTTCTCATAAATACCGAACATAAAGCCGATTGCTTTCCGGATACTAGTGAAGACAAATTATCCTTAAACTCGTGAAATTGTGTGCGTTACATTGACGTCAACTGTGTTCGTCTTTACAAAGGTCATTCGTTTTGTTCATGTTCTTTGGAAATGCTGCAATATTAATTTAAGACTAAGTTCTGAATAAAAAACACTTATAATTCATTTGGTAGTCTGGTTCCTCCGTAAGGGTCATGCATGTAAGAAACCTTCACCAACCCAGCGGTGTATTTTAATTGGACAAACTGCAGTCACGATCCGTCCGCTGCTGTGTGTGCGTGGACCCTGTTTAAAACCGTGCGTGTCGGCATGATGGAGACGTGTTACACCGGGGCGCACGGCAACCACTAAGAAACGCACTGATCGTGCACCGAGTTCCTCCTCATATCTTGCTGTGCAGGAAAGTGTGTTTTGGATTTAAAAATTTAATTAGCAATTTCTTTATATTGCAAAATGATATTTAATATTTCATGATATTTTAATATACAAACCAATGGCAATGTCCAACCCGTCTGCCCATCTATACAGTGCTAACACGTTGTTTTTGTATGCCTTCCGTTCACCTAAATGTCAATAACGCGAGCGTCCCCTTAACTTGCAGCCCCCAGCGCACGAGGCGCGTGCAATCACAGCTGAGCCGCGCGCTGACCGCTAATTAAGCGTGTCACGCTCCTCTCCGCGTGCACCACAGGTCCGGTCCAGCGTGCTGCTCCTTTCCCGTGTGATCACGTCAGCAATGGGCTTGCACCTAACGGAACGGTCTCTTTCAACCTGTCAGTTTGCATTTGCATATTATTCCAACATTACCAGTTATTTTTTATACAAAAGGTAAATCGTTTTATTTACAGTGCACATGTAGAGACGAGAATACAGACACCCGTGCAGTTTACACATCAGTACGAAAACGGGTCACCACCACTGCGGGCTTATGAAGCCCGCCGCTCCGCGCACCTTCTGTGACTGCACACATCGCGATGTCTCTGTCCTTCATGCAGACTAACGGGACCGGGCTGGTGCGCGTTCCGCTGGGGTCCTACTTCACCGTCCGTTTCGCCTGTAAGTGAACGACTGGCTGTGAGCCAAGGGGGGCACATGACGTGTCCAGCAACTGACACTAACATTAAATTCAGATCCATAATTATACTAGTATTGCATGTTTTTCAGTTCGGGTCATTTTCTCCTTATAGTTTAGGTTGAAGACATTCTCTCAGCTCACACGGTAACAATATACATCGGGCGCGGGCCCACCTGCTCCCTCGGTCCTTTACAATATAACTTACATGAAAGAATTAGGCAAATTCTACAGAATGACAAAATACAGCATAGCAAATTCCTTAATCAGTATAAATTCCTAACGGGAATTATTACTGTCTTCAACCACATACACTGCTGTTGGAAGGCGCGGGCTTCAATCACACACACTGCTGTCGGAAGGCGCGGGCTTCAACCACACACACTGCTGTCGGAAGACGCAGGTTTCAACCACACGCACTGCTGGCACAGGCTACTTTTAAAAGCATCTTTAACAGCTGAGGTCTCTGCTACTTACTGCGGACACAAAGCACGCCTTCAGCACTGCGAACTCCTTGGCGCACAGATCTTTGCGCAGCTCCTGCTGACTTGTTGCGGTTGTTGCAGACACACATTTCCCGTACGCGGCTGCCTGCAACAACAGGTTTAAACCACAGATGACCCATGACATCCCATGAGTGTCTGTATATATACACCGAATGGCACGCAACGGTGATGTAATATTAATGTAATAATTATATTGCAAGAACAAGCTGTCAGGAGCTCGATGACAGCCAGGGCATCGCTGGTATTAGTCGATTGCAGTTACCTCCTCGGCACACTGAGATAATAGCTCGGGAAACCGTTTCATCCTCTCCCGGCTGCGAATCCACACATTTGTCCCGGACATTTGTGATTCAGCGTGTTGACTTTAAAGTGCCTTTGCCTAAATCTAATGAAAACAGATTGCTTAAAGCATGCAACGTTAGGAGCAAAATAAAATACAACAGTCTTGTGCCGACATTAACTCTTTGATTGTTCTTGTTACGACCATAAATCCGACAACTACTTTCTTCGTAAATTTAATAAAATCTGAGCTGTATGCATGTCACTAAACCTCCACGCAGCCATGATGCCGAATTTGACTTTGAATCCCGCCTTCAAAGATGAAACGAACGGCTTGATTGGGTAAGTGTTACGTCAATCAAAAGGCGGACCTGACGGCCACGGGCGCCGGGAACAGTTACGTTAACACGTAACCAATTAGAATTGAGGACGGCGTAAGTACGTCGCCTCTGGTTGGGTAGCTCTAGCTGAGAGCTCCGCCCACAGAATGTAGGCTATCAGATGGTCCTGACAGAGCACCACCATGGCATCCCTTATGGAGCGACTGGCTTTCCTAAAAAAAGTGGGTGCAGTGAGTTCTCAAGTTTATTGCGGTTTTTTTTTTAAATGTCATGTTAATTTTAGAGCGCAGGTGGGTGGCACTTAATGGTCAGCGGCTGCAGTGGCATTTTTAACGTGGCATTTTTTTTGACGCGTGTTTAGCTACCTGGATGTTTAGATTGTTTGTCCCACCAGTAATAACATACAGGGATCACAGCTAATGGGCCCTGCATAAACCAACCCTGTATTCTAGGTGCCTACTTTGATGAAGGCCACATCCGATGACGAAACGCCTTGCCCCGGCTATCTCTTCGAGGAAATCGGGAGTATCCTTTCCGGACAGCTTCGCGTTGGCATCGGTGTTATTCGTGGTCTAGAAGACGTGAAGTTGAACGCATAAAGTCGGCGACGCGTTTAATGTTGTCTGCCGACGTTGTTCACGTCGTCATGTAGTTTAATTCATCCGCTTTAAATTTTAATCAGTGTGGGAGTGCTGTTTAACGTGCGAATGCTCAGAGATGCAACCACCAGGTGGCGCTGCAGTCGATCCCTTTCTGTGTTTTGCTCCTGACTGGCATGGCAGAGATGTCCCACGAATCTACGGGCTGTTGTCAGTGCTTGTTGGAGTACCTTCTGGAGAGGCTCCAGGCAGAGTCCTGTTTTGTTAAGCTCAAGGTAAGTATGGATGTAAAACCCAGGTGGGGTTGGGGAAAAGGTCCACTCGTGCTTTTTTGCAAACTCTTTTGGTACTCCTTCAGGTTCTGAAAATCCTGCAGCATCTTTGTGCTAACGGCTCTCATCACTTCCTTACGGAACTGCACAGGAATGCAACCTTTATCCAGGAGGTGACCGGTGAGACGGCATTGGTTTTAATGTCTGATCGGCATTCACAAATTGCAAACCCTGTCTTTAAGATAAATAATAAAACTTTGTGTCAGTTGAAAGCGGGTACAGGGATGAGTTGGAGCTTTAGATATTACGTCTTCCAAAGCTGTTCTTCCTTAGCTGAAATTTGTATTTATCTGTCTTGTTCGAACCCAGTCTTCAGTGGACCTCCAGATCCCGTCCACGGTACTGCCCTGTATCAGAGGGTGCGGTCTGCAGCGCAGGTGAGTTGTGTGTCGCCCTGTGTCTGCTCGCTTCTGTTCAGGTGTCCTTCCATACCTTCTCTGTGTGTTTGTTCTAGTTCTCCTTGGATGAATGAAAGTTGGGATGCATTTCCATGTGTCCACACACACACACACTGCCCTTTGTGTACAGGATCTGGCTGGCCAGCTGTTTACCGACACCCTGTCGCCGCAGCCCGCCCTCTCTCCGTGCACAGCTGCCTCACCCACAACAGGTTAGTCACCAGCTGCTGAAGAGAGAATGTGCTGCTCTCCTTCTGAGCAGTGTGTGTTGGGTGAGGAGGGATGACACTGGACTGGGTGGCACCCTGCTGTGTCACTCTCACTATGATACACTGCTGTGTGTGCTGCTGTGAGAGCGACATGCTGACGTGTTTTCTCCTTTGTACCTCAGGCATGGGCTCTGAGTCGGCCATGAGGTCGGGGATGCGCGGCTTCGGCTACAGTCCGGGCAAGCAGGCTGCGGGTGAGTGGGAGGAGTGGGAGTGAAGGGAAAACGGGGAGGAGGATTCTCGCCCTGTTTGACTGTTGCAGGACATGACTTCACTTCCTGCTTCTGGAAGGTGGTGGAATCCTGGGCAAGATCCAGAAGGCAGCAGAGGTGGTGGTCAGTGCTGTGCTCCCCCCGGCCGAGCATGCTGGCATCCGACTCTGTGACAACAGTTACTGCGCTGTGACGGCTCCCACGGTGACGGTGGAAGTGGCAGTACCTGCTTGTCCTTATGGCCTGCCTTCCGGCGGGCTGAAAGGTGAGGGAGGAGTCCACTCAGTCTGCTGCTGCTGACCTCGTCACTGGTCACGTTTCTCGACAAAACCCATCTGCATGAAACGGGCCTTGTAAGTCTTTTTAACTTGACTTGTCTTGCCTTGGCCGCCATCCCCTGCAGCTCGGAGGTGTCCTGGCCTGGCAGGCGGGGGTTGGGAGGACATTGACAGCGGACACAGCTCCCACAACTCCTCCCAGGAGAACGGCGATATTAGCCACGCATCGGTGGCTGGCAGCAGTAGATCCGGGACTGACAGTCAGTCAGGGGCCAGCCGGGAGAGCGCGGACCTCTCTGAGAGGTAAGGCTCCATCCAGGGTGGGGTCAGGCTTGGACACTATCTAAATGTAGTCCACTGGAACCTTTTTGTCTGGTTGTATTTTATTGTTTAGTACAGTACCAGTTGAAAATAAATGAATATAAATTCAAAAATTTTGTACCCTGCAGGTGACCAGTGTTTAGTTATGTGGTAGGAGAGTGTGTCTGTGTAAAACAATCTGCCTCTGAGAGGTAGCTACTCCATATTGGCGTAACAAGCTGACCTCTGAGCCCAGGTTGTTGCTGCCATCTGTTCAGCTTGACCATCAGCACAAGGCGTACTTCTCTTACCTGAATCTGCTGCTGCCCATCTGTGTTGACAGAGTGGAGGCTGGGCACCTGCGAGACTGCGTCCAGGAGGTGGCGCTCATCAGCAGCCTGACCGAGGGCTCCCGGGTGTTTCTGTCCAGAGAGGAGACCCAGCGTTTCATCAAAGAGTTAGTGTGCTCCACAGCGCCTCTTGCTGGTGGCTGTCTCTCTCATCCATTTGGCTGAGTTTAACCTACAGTTAAAAGACAGAATTCATTATTTCTAATAGATCAGCCTTTACAAGTGGGCTGCCCCAAAGCATCCAAGGCCTGCAACGTGGTGCTGCAGTCATGTCAGTCATTAAAACATGGACAAAGTGGACTGCTTAAAATGACGTTTTATGTGAATTAAAAGGAGTCTAATCAATGCGCATGTGAAATTAACTCTCAGAGAATGCGGTACCTGAGTTCGAAGTGCTTGTGTTCACGCGGGGCTTGTGTTCCCATCATGCACCCCTCTCGCTCCAGGTGTACAATACTGAACTGTGAGGTGGTGGTGGAGCTGCTGTCTCGCACACTGGAGGAGCCTGTGGCTGTTGTCCAGATGGTATGGCAGGCTTCTGGGATCAAAGTCCTCATTGTTTAAGTCCCCATTTAGTTGTATCGTGTTGATGTGTTTGCTCTTCCTACCACTAGAGGGCGATGTGTGCCATTGCCTGCCTCATGTCCTCTGACCTCCTCTCTCTCGATGACATATTTGGTGCCACTCACAAGTCCTTGGTTCAGCTGAGCAAAGGACCCCCGGGCCCCGTTTCCAACAAGGCTACCAAGGTGAGTGTGACCATAAGTGTGTGAAGACTACCAACATTTTTTTTACTTTTAGATTTTTAGACACATCAAAAATGTTGCGATCTGGAAGATTGTGTTTATTACCTGAAGTTGCAGGCACATATTTAGACATTTGTTTGCATTATATTTCACCTTAAATTGCTGCACATTTGCAAAGCTACTTGCTAAACTGGCACCTGTCTGATGTTGCTGTTAATAAACATGGCCCTTTGACAATATCACCTCGCTTTCTACCTTGGACACATGTTTGACCTTTGACCGGGATGTTGTTCCCCAGCTCCTCAGGCAGTTTGAGGCTTTGATGGACGGAGCCAGCCGCACTTCTGCATCCTGCCCTGAAGTCATGGGTCCATGTGGAGCGCACAGTGCTTCCCAGTTGCCCACAGATGAAGGTGCGGGCTTCTTCCAGGTGACTGAGAACTCCGTCCAGGGTGGCGCAGGGTCCACAGACAGAGCTTTCCTGGGGCAGCATGGTCCATCAGCCTCAGGCCGCGCTCATGAGGAGCAGCGTGGAGCTCAGATGGAGGTACCACTGCCTGCCCGGCTGATGGAGGCCTACAGCTGCGTGGAGCCTAATGAGCAGATGACCTCTGGGCCTGACCGGCCCACATCCTCAGGAAGACTGTCTCTCTTTAGCGGCATGGACCTCGTGACCCGGGTTAAACCCGCGTGTCCGTCTGACCCGCCGGTGGACTCGGAGAGTCGGGCCCAGTCTGGTTCCCTCGCCACCCCCCCTCAGAACCCTGAGCAGTTTTCTGCTTTCTCTTTTCTGAATGCCTGAGCTGGCCTGTGTCTGGAGGGCGGTGGAGGAATCCTGGTTATGAGTGTTGATGGTGTGTGCTCAGAGAGCACAGACAGAAAACACCCCCAACCCCACCCCACCCCACACCTGGTCCCATTGCGGTTCAGGCCTTTTTTGCGTTTTTGCACCACGGGTATTTGCCTTGCTGGAGGATATTAATGGGGGGGCCTAAAGGTGCCCCTGCAGTTCTGCTTTTATTATGATGTTCATAGTATTTATTTTTTGACTAATGGAGTAATTCAGCCATAACACACACCCACACACACACAAAACTGGCCTTTCTTTGAGGCACAGCTGCTCAACTCGCACCCGTTGGGGAGGAGGTTTTCAGTCATTAGTCAAGGTGTTTGACAGTGTCCGTCCAGTTTTGAAGACGCAGCGTCCTCGCAGAAACGCCTCACCTGCAGCTAACAGGTAAGGTGATGTGCGAGGTGTGCAGCCTCAACGCAGCAGGTAAAACCTGTTTCTGCCGACATACGTCACAGCCTGGTGCTCTCAGGTCACCTACACACAGCCCATTCTGCCTCCTCTGCACTTTGCCATGTTGGTAGTGCTGTGGTAGTCCCACAGGTGGCGCTCTTGAGCACTGCCACCTTTTCCCTTGTCTTCCACTGTTTTTGTTGCCTTGTTTCACTTTTTTTTTTTTTTTTTTTTGTTTTACAGCCACCAAATTGTTAATTGAGCACTCTGCTCTTGAGTAGGACATCTGCCTGCAATTTTTTTTTTAATTGGTTAAAAATTGTGAGGAATGAATGGAAACTGCAAGAAGATATTCAGACAGCAGTGTCGCTGCAGAATATGAAAGTATTTGCGTATATTCAGGTATGTTTATAAAAAAGGATTTCTCCAAGTGAAGCTGTGTGTTCTCTCTTTGGGAAAAGTCATGTTTCAGTGGTTATCGCTGGGCTGGGCGACAACACCAACCGCAAGTGAGTGTGAGAGGTGTTATCCTGCCTCAGGCGTCCACCACAGTGCTGGGGAGGACCGCTGACGGTGAGCAAGCACGTTGGCCACAACACTGAATCTTACTCGGTTAAGACATTAAGACTGCAGACAACAATTAAAAAACATTTTTTAATTTCAAATGTAGGAGATGGACTTGAAAAAATCCACAACTTCAATGTAGGCTAAAAGGTAATGTACAATTCTAAATACAAAACATGATCATCAAATGCAGCTTTTAAAATTTATCCCCCCCCACCCCCCCAGTAAACAGACCACAGTGTTGGGGTAAGATGACGATGAGCGCTAAGGCAGAGCCTTTGAGCACCTTGTGAAACAGGATTGGTCACACACTGGCTAATCAGCTCTCAGCAGACAGGGGACTGGCTGATCAGTTTACACAGCTGGGCTCCAACACTGGGTGGGAGGGGAGGAAGGGTGTAGGTGAAGTGAGTGGTCAGGGACTGGGTTGGTCCACACTGTGCAGTCAGGGGGCCGGGAGCTCTGCTCTGGACTGGGGGGAGGGATTCGAATGCTTGCTCAAGTCTAGGTGGGACCACGCCAGTCCCTCGCAAACCGCAGTGAATCTACGACTGCCAACAGGCTCAAACGGATGAGTCGACCCGACCTTACAGCAACAGTCCCTGAGACAGCGAGTCGATCAGGTCACTCCCGGAAGCTTCCGTAGCTCTCCTTCTTTTGCACGAACACTAGATGTAAGTGAAACGCCTCCTACCTGCACCTGCACCGGATCTTTTATTCCAGAAGCTCTTTTAATGACCAACAGGTTCCACCCCCACAAGGCAAAGATTCTGGCTGCAGTTGACCTTTGTGGTGTCTCTGTATACTGGACCGCATGGTCCCTGATCCTCCCCGACAAACAGGAAGGGGGGGAGGGGATAAGATGACTACCATTTTAATTACATTGTTTGTCAGAGGCCAAAGAGTTATTGCTATCTATGGCAAATCTCAAGACTGTCAAAAGTGGCATTCGAGGTGGTGATCTACACTGCCCCCAAACAACAGGCCCGAGGGGTTAGCAGGGGGCGGTCTTTAAGTCCTACATAAAAAATGAGGACCTACCATAGTCCTGGCTGAAGTCAGATGGACGTGCAACACGATGATTCTGCCCCAGAAGTGATGACCATCAACCGAAGCAGCTGTATACAGGTAGGCAATCAGTGCTTGGGGGAAGTCCTCTGAGACTGGTGCTGAAACAGGGCCCTGATATCCAAATGTACACCTCTAAGCTGCTGCCCACTTAACAGTATGCTATGCTAAAGCTCTGCCTACAGCGCATGAGAATGTGTGGAACAAACAGGGACGATGCAGGGTGTGAAGAAAGCAACAGCCAATCAGGAGGCCAAGCTGACTGGCCTGCAAACAATTGGTACTGCTGAATTTTCTCACGCGATCTCATTTACCTGCAGGCATTAGTCAAACTGAAAAACCAAACTCACTTTGGCTAAGACTACTTCTAGGCAAGTGGCCCAAAAGGCTGCTAATTCAACGCCAACCTCAAATATTGTTATTGCAAACAATGGTAATGTTTATTTTTCCCTAGAATTAGCACCCAAGTCGAAGTATTGTGCTAGAAAAACCACAGTCCTCACTCGCACATGGGACAAAAAAAAGTAAATCAAACAAGTGCTTTAAATGGACTAAATCAGCTGAGCTAAAGAACAGGAAGTCGTGACGTAGAGCACAGGAAGTTGTGTCAGGTTGAGGTGCACCCTGCCCTGGGCCTGATCCTCTCTGGAGGGAAGGGAGACCATGTCAACACGGCCCTGGTTGGCCACGGCTCTGCAGCCTGCTGAAATGGGCTTCCCGCAGGATGCGGTTGATGTGATGGTAGGTGCCCACCGTCATGGGCGTCTCCTCTGTGTGCTGGGCAGGCTCAGCTGGGCTGCAGGGTCCCGGGGTGGAGCGGCTGCCCCCGCTGGCCCCCGTCGCCAGCTCAGGGCTGCTGACGGCGCTGCTGTCGCTGCTGGAGGACTGAAACAGGGGTACAGAGAGCTGTGTGACAGAGCAGGGAGACCTGCGCATTCAAAACCCATCGCTTAGCAATTTAAATACCGAAAATGAACCCGAGTGTTTCGTGTCGTTACATGTAGCTCGCTATTTTCAAGACGTGGAGCTCAGAGGGTAGAGCTGGATCACTGGGATCTCTCACAGGGCTATAAAAAGCCTTCGCTAAAAATAGGTTTCGCCGAGTCAAATTAGGCATCTTAAGTATGCCTTGGAAAACCTGAACTAGATCTGCATGTAACCGTCTACATCTTTAGCTCTTGAAGAGCTAGGCGAATTATTACATCTTTGCCACATTCGCTCAAGTTAATTAAAAATTTGACAGAACATATACTGTGTGTGTGTGTGTGTGTGTTCCATAAGAGCTAATCTTGTGTGTGAACAAATCCAACTGCTGAAGAGTTTAAGCACCAGGGACTTTTCCTTTACTGAACACATGTAGTGCAGCCAGGAGTTACAGGTGTTAACACCAGCACCGTGTCTTCTAAAGAAATCCATAGTTACACACATACACACACCTGCAGGCAGACATAGGGCAGGGAGTTTTGCGTACCAGTGTTTGTGACAGGCCTGTCCTCACCTCCGAATCCCAGACATCGTGACCCAGCTCGGGGACGAGTGAGTGACCCCCGCCTGACCTCTTGGCCTGGGGGAGAGACTGACTGTCGTCACTGCCATTGCTGCGCCGGCGTTTCCTGGGTAGAAAGGGGGTGGCGACAAGGGGTGAGCAGGCAAAGGTAGGGATGCGTACAACCTCCACGCGTTTACGCTAAACTACATACACACACACACACACACCAGGCAGAAACGTGCTGTGGGGATTCTGTAAGGTACTCGCACAAGGAAGCCATCTCACCTACGAGATGATGAAGCTAACATATGACAACTGAGTCTGCTAGTAAAAACGCATTATGCCTTTGCGGCTCAGCAGAAACCAATCTAATAAGAATTTGATTTTTAGAAGCAAGATTTAGTGGAGCTTCATTCATTTGCGCCGTGTCTTGTCAAGCAGAACAGACCTTTACACTTTACCGTCACCTTCCTCAGGGAAATGTGTCACGTGTCTCACATGCTGTAGGATGTTTATGCGTTACCATACAGCATAAAACACGGATCGTGACCTTAAAGGTACAGCTCAGTTCAGTGGGAGCCGCTACTGCACCGATGACAAGAGGAATTAATGCGTTTGATTCGGTAATTGGTAGAGGCGGATTAAATGTGACAGGCGAGCTTTAATACAATGGCAGCGTCCCGGTGCTCGGTGCACGAGTCGGTACGTGACACTGCACAAGGCGCAAATGAGTCACAACAGCACACGCGTTTATACATGCATATTACATATAAAAAAATCCCATAACCTTCAACGGCAACATGCAAAGTGACGCAACCAAACACGTGATCAAAACTAATCTGCCCTGGGATCTTTGCTTCAGCGCCCAAACGTCCTTTGGATAATATGACAGCGGCCGACACGACATCCAGGCGGTCAGGAGCAGAGCAAAACAATAACAAGCGCCCACATGTGGCACTAACGGGCGGCCTCACACCTCACCTGCTTTCTGTTAACATCTAAAGGATCGGCCAGCTGACGTTAACTAGCTGGTCGGGCGTTAAGGTGACCACCGGCTCCCTCAGGTCCTGGGCAGCTCTCCGTAAGATAGCGAGTCGTGCTTCCTGGTTACCTATTTCTGATCAGTCCTGTCTTTCATGTCGCTTTATTTCCAGACGGGACGACAATATGGCCCGGCAGGGCGTTGTGGGCGCAGCCCTGCGTGCTGCACACGCCGATGCACGCAGCTTGTTTTCACTTTCGCCCTGCGACCCGGGGGGGGAGACAGACCTGCTGGGCCGCACACCCGCCGCGCCCCGTTTTAAACCCACAAATATATTATTGAAATATATCGGGGTGAGGGACGTGCGCTTCACTCCGCGGCTGAACTTAGACAAACGTCACCGGCTATAAAAAGCGATGGCCGCCTGCTAAGTTACAAGGCAGGCCGACAGCTCCCCAGAACGGGTCGCGATGACATCGATGAATACCCAGAAAAAGACGGATAAAAATTAACGCCTGATCAGCTGCGGGAAAACAACGAAAAAGGCGAGCGACAAACTGGACTTCTTTATGTGCTCGGCGCCGCGGATATCGTGACACAGCAGAGCAACTCCTGACAAAAACAAGGTCTGCCCCTGGGTTAACGTCTTCTCCAGGCTCGATGCGAGATATCCATGGCCACGCAGGGAAAAAAAATCACCACTCACGCAGACCTAAATGAATTGTTTACACGCGTAAATATTCCGGAAACCTGTGCAAAAGGAACATTTGCCGGTTCCTCCACACCCAGATACCGAGTCAGCCTCTTAGCTCCGGACTGCGTCTGTTTACATGACGTCACGGCTGCGTAGACAGAAGGGCCGCGCGTGTTGGTGTGACGTCACGGCTGCGCAACGTGCTAGGACCCGTCCGGAAAGGCTTTATAAACAGGCGTTAGGGTAGCCACCTATATCGGACTAATAAATGTCATATAGGTGTTTTGAAAAAAAAAAAAAAAAACTTTGCGAGTTAAGGAGCTTTTATTCGCAAGTGATGCGTTTATGTTTTATTTATGGTTATGCAGTTATTTTGTTCTTAACAGTTATTTTTACATGACAGATTCAGGCATCTTGTCTGCCTCAACAACGGGGTCGCTGTGTTTAAAGCCCTTTGATTAGATAAGCGTGTTTGTGGGAAGGGAGAAACGTGTGTGGTTGTTATAGGGCAGAAATCAGTTTGGAATTCTTTTTACGGCCGACTTTTACATGAAAATTGTGTCAAAAGCTGACTGAACTTATTAAAACTGAAACTCAGAGTATACTTTGTTTTCTGAAAATGTTCAGCCTTGTCTTCCAACTTAAACTAGCCCGAAGAAGAATACTTTCGATCAAGTTGCATTAACAGATGCCGAAGGGCATGTTCATTACACAGTATCAGTTTGAAGGAAATGTGTAAAATGTGTAATAGAAATATTCTCAAAAATCAGACATCAAAAGAAGTGAAACATGACTTCGGGTAGGTGTTTCGTAGTAAACATTATGTTGTCTCCAGTACCTAATCAATTAAATTAAATTGTCACATGACTAGGGCACAGCTAACGGTACTGACCATAATTTAGTCACCGCAGACTCATGTTAAACCTGTAATTTATTTTGTTTGAAAAAATAATTTAACAAACCATACGGGTATATTTTACAGCATACAGAATTATGACTCAACTCTAATCAAATAAAATGTAGGTTTTTGACAGTGGTAATACCAATTAGTTTTGTGTATTTTTAATGTAATATTGTGTATTTTGTTTATTACAACAGTTTTTCGTATGATAAAACATTAAACAATAAATCTTAAGGAATGCATGACTTTGGTTTCAAAATTGTGAAATTCTTTATATGAATGTTGATTTCTATTTACAAAGTATGAGATGCATAGTGCAAACATGATGCCTGCTATTAACTGGTTATAATTACTTAAATTTTGTTTGTAATTCAGACCAGGATTCTGCTCAGAGGCAGCTGTGTCCATTTTGCGGCAAGTCTTTCAAAAGGCTGAAATCTCACCTTCCTCATTGCAAAATGGCACCTGTTGCCAAGGAAACTAAAAGCTCAAAAGCCGTAAGTGAAAAATGCAGTGACACGCTTCTCAGAAGTGCTGCTGCCCAAAAGAGGACGACGATGACGACAAACCCACAGAAGAGGATGTCAGACCCAGGCCTAACCAGTAACCCTGCCCCCCCTACCACAAAGGAGACCCATCTCACACAGAAAGCTAAGTCAGCAAAGGTAAGCACAAACAAGAAACCTCCCCCAAACAAGCCCCCAAAGTCCAGGGTTTCCATCCAAACGCCTCAGGTGAAGGATGAGGAGCAAAGAAACGAGGCAGTGGGAGTGTCTAGGCTTGAAGAAAGTCCGTCTCTGCTGTCCACAGGAAAGGAGGAGGGTGCAGCGTCTCTGACAGCTGGACCCAGCAGCACCAGGACTGAGCTGGGGGGGTCGCTTGGTGAGCGCACGCCGGCAAAAGTGCCGTTTCAACCAAAAGCCTCAGACACCAAGCCAACAGGGACAGAGCTATCATGCACTTTGTCCACCAGGGGTGGCGCTGTGGTGTACAATTCTGTCATTGCACCGTCAGTACCTGATGCCAGAGCTGTAGATGGAGAGGGGTGGAGCACAAAGACAGGATCTCATACTCAGATCCTGTTCCAGGACAGTGCTGCAACACGGGCATTGGGTTTAGAAAGCCCAAGTGGATACCACCACTGGAACCGTGTTTGTCCCAAAACGTGTGTGTGGGATCATATTAAAGGCAGCTTAGCCACCAAAGCTTCCGGACATCTTGTCGGAGCCAATCAGAAGCAAGGATCCCCGAAGGTCTGGCTTGCTGCTGTAAACCCTGACCCTCCCAGTGCTGTGGTTCTGACTTCATTTCAGCCAAAGCTTGGGCTTGAGGTGGACAGGGACCGTAGTGGTTCTGTGTGCAGGAACTTCTCTGTTCCAGCTCCAGCCCAGCTGGACAGGGCACAGAGTCTGGAGTGGATGCCAGAGCTGGCTCTTGGATACCACGGGATCGGCTTCTCCATGCTTCCCCTGTGTTCATGCCGCATTGAGCGTGTGCAGAGACGTCCCTCACCTGTTCAGCCAATGACAATCAATGCTCAAGGTATGGAGCACTGCACTGTGGGTAATCTGCATGTTTACAAGGCCTGTAATTCAGGCTGAAAGCTCAAAAATACCAAATACTGTGCTATTAAAAAGAAAAGTCCTTTGGGTATAGGCTAATGACAGCATTGTTTTAATGATGTGTGTGTGTAGGGTGTTTGGCAGACTGCGCCCTAATGGATGTGAAGCTTGCAGAACTTCCCACGTGGCTCATGCTGCGACCCTCACTGACCCCCAGAAGGGGTGTGGCTTCTCTACAGAGAGGTATGTGATGTAGCCTTCTGTGTTTTAGTAGGCGAAGTTTTACACAGGCAAATGGTCATGGCCGGTTCACGTTGTGACAAAGATGGATAAAGCATTGGCACGATCAATGGCGACCACCGGATCGTCCTGACGTGATTGTGGGCACTGTCCTTTGTCCTTGGCAGGCTGGCAGAGGTATTACAGCAGGTACATCGATGTCCGGAGAGGTGGCATCGGTGGGGTGGCCATGCTGCTCGCTGGGTATTGCGTTTTGAGCTACATCTGCAGGTACCCCCACCTGAGTAAGTACAGGACACTTATGTTTTACTTTTGGGAATGTCCTCAGTCCAGGAGTTTTGTGTGCCTTTTTGCAAACAAGCATGTGTTCATTAGTTACCATTTTAAGGCTGGACATTTTAGTGTTGTTAATATGGGTTGTCTCGGCCAGGTGAGTGAATGGTACACACACGACCTAGCTGACAGGGTCGTGTGTGTGACAGTGCCTCTGATGTCAGTGAGACGCCTGAGGCTTCACCTGCTGGACGTGGGCTTCTCAACATCTCTAGCTAACAGTAATCTGCAGGTGTTACGAATCTGAGCTCAACCGGCATCGTCCAGAGCAGGTTAAACATATTTATGCAGTTTGTTTACTGGACAAATTCTGGTGTGGCGAGTGATGGACTCCAAAACACCAGAGAATGGCTCCATATTGCACGTTTGGGCTGCCGTTCCTGGGGCCCCTGTTGGCCCCGATTACACTTATTTTGCTTTTCTGTTTGGTCTGTTACACCAGTGAGTTTTATCTAGCCAGAATCTCTGCTAGAGGTTTGAGCTCATTAACATGTCATGTTAAGATGTGTTTTAAAGGACCTGCCAATCATGAGCCCTGGGAATCACAGGTGTCCACCCCTCTTTGGTGGCCCTAATCCGTTGCTGTCTGTTTTTCCTGCAAGAACGTGAACGCTGGAGGAAGTACCACTGAAGAACCAGGCCCTGGGCTATATGCTGACGTCCAACCAATGAAGAAGCCCCGCTTCTAGGTCTTGGGGGCGGGGCTGCCTTGTTTTGCTTCGGATTCATTTGCTTCCTGCTCAGTGGGCAGTCCTGTTTCTGTGATCATCTTAGCCTCATTTATGAAGCAGTGTATAGATGCTTTGTATGGTGATGAGCAGACTGGCTGTGTAAGACAGCGTCTTTCTTACGACTTGTAATAAACCTCAGCCACGTTAATGACCTTTAAGTGTGTAGAGAATACATGCATCACTCCTTATTTTTACTTAAATTTGGGGACAACCTGCTGTCTCTAAATGCCACATGAAGGATCAAATTATTTGCCAGTGTTTCCACAGAGCCATAACAGCACTACAAATGAAGTGCCTTGTGATGAAAAAGTATGTGTTCGAGTATAATTTTTTGTTTACTTGTTTGTAGCATAGAATAATTTTATAAAAGTGTCAGAATAAACAAACACCTGATTGGCGCATGTGGAGAATCAGACTGCCTGTGAGAATCTGTTGACAACACTTACAAGCTTTTTGATGTAAATAATGACAGGACAGTTTGCCAACATTCAAATACTCTTCACAAAATTGTAAACAGTGTTTTTTAAGCTCAAAGCTTCGTGCTGTCTTTTGATCAGGATTTAGTTGCCGTGATCACAGTATTTTTCAGTCTGTAATGTATGGCTTGTATATCTTGTACTATGTACTTCTTGAGTTTACAAATTTGCTGTAAAGATAAAAGAATTATATATTTATATTTTTCTGTGTCACGTGGATTTGCTGTCTGGCTGCAGGAGAAATAGGGTGGTGTTTACACCGGCTCATGTTCTTAAGTAATGTTAACTGTTTTCACCATCAGGTGTCCCTGTTCGCCGTTTTAATAAAAATTAGTTGGCGACTACATATGGAATTGCGTTTTGCGTTTGATTTTTGATTTCCACGTAACTGCTTTCAGCATAAAGTAAAAAAAAAAAAAAGGGATCGTATTCATAAGCAATATGACTTTAACTGTATTGTACATATTCGGATATGAAAGGTTTTTTGCGTCACTTAAGATGATCCTTATATTTTAGAAAACATAACTAAACATACAGTTTAAATTATTCTAGGTAAATGCCCAGCCACGGGCTGTAAGTGGGGGGTCTCCAGTGTGAATTTGGACGCATTTAGGTCTGCACGTGACACATGTAACAGCGGCTGCTCGCGCTCGGGTTCGCGACAAAACAAGTGCACGCGCTGGGCGTTCGCGAGACGCTCCTCCTGCATCCTGCTCGCGGTCCTTCTGCATCCTGCTGGATCCTGCTCTTTGTGGATCCTGCTCCACGGTCCTTCTGCATCTTTTTGGATCCTGTTCCGCGGTCCTTCTGCATCCTGGTCCTTGTGGATCCTGCTCCGCGATCCTTCTGCATCCTGCTGGATCCTGCTCCGCGGTCCTTCTGCATCCTGGTCCTTCTGCATCCTGCTGGATCCTGCTCCGCGTTCCGTCCGGATCCTGCTCCGCGTTATGCGTGTCGCCTCCGCTAGGGAGGTGGATGTGAGAGATTACCAAGGATTCACGACAGCAGCCTGTGATAGCTGGAGGAGGTAGGGACAGAAACACAAAATGGGCAGCTCGGACTCCAAGCTGAACTTCAGGAAAGCGGTGATACAGCTGACCACCAAAACACAGGTCAGTGCGTGTGTGTGTCGGTCGTTTGGAAGAGCGTGCATGAGGGATGCATTACACAATATATACAGTGAGCAATGCTGCGACGATAAGGTACCAGATGGTAGAGCAGAGACAATTGTGGATTAAAAAGAAAAAAAAAAAAAGAGGATTTTAAACAGACGAAATTGACAGAGAAATTAAAGAGGGTATGATGGTAGCTATTTTTAGCAGTGCAGTATTGATATATTAATTGTAGGTGTCTGTCTGATATAACTGACAGTGAATGATAACGGAGCGCATTTTTTGTTTTGGCACACAAACGTTTTTTTTTTTCTTTCAAACGACGCATTTTGTGCCAGCAGCTGCACAATAATAATAATAATGTCAGATTGCGTTTAATCGCTGGCATTAATCTAAATACTTTTGTTTGGCCTTAATAAATTTAACAGAAACCTGTCTAACTATCCAGCAATCTCAAAATCCCAGCAATTCTAACAAATTTGTTATAAAAATCTGATTAACTGATCTCCTAGCCCCCGATTATACAAAATATATATACAAAGAGGTTATGTAATTAAATTTAGCAGGTGAAGTCATTTTAAGGTGGACCACGGAATACAAAAACATCTAGTTGGATATTACACTTTATTAAGAGGAAATTTAAACTTCACATAATTCAGACTAGTGTTTAAAATTATCTGTGAAATTTACTTCGCGTATGACAAAGTCTTTTCAGAAAGGATGGATGACGTGTTTCATATGAATCATCCCCGGTTTGCGGCAGGTGCTTAAGGTGGACCTGCTTCTAGTGCGGCACGGTTTATAATACTGTCTACCGTTTGCTTGCTTAGATATATATTCAAACCCATGATGTGCCCAGTGTTTGAGTATAAAACGCAATGGTGTACGCCTAACGTGCAGTCACTAGTGGAATATTTGTTTTCACTATTTGTTTAACAGCAGATAAAAAACATCATCTTTGTAAAAACAATCCTATTTCTCAACTTTTATTGCTGTATCGGAAAGGTTGGTCGGGTGGCAGGGAAGGGTGTGAAATAATTCAGATTACATGCAAATACTGCATACATGGGTTTAGGACTTTTTAAAGGGAAATGATTTGGTTGAATGTAGGTTAAACCCTGTACATTAATGCATTTTCCTGTGTGGACTGGACTTGGGGCATACGATGATTTACTGTCGGGGGGGTTGGTGTTTTTGACATGAGTGCACATTTACCAGTACCCCTAATGTCGGGTGGTGTGCCAAGTCTGTTTCTGCTTGGGCCTCTGTGAGCCCAGCCAGGGCGTTGTTCTGTCCTCACACAGCAGCTTCCTGGGTCTAGTGAGCTGGCGCTGGGTACCGTGGCACTGGGCATTTTGAGATGGTACGTCTTAATCGGTACAATAACAGGTGGCGAGCCAATCATATACGCTGTTGCAGTTTACTAATTAGGTGGCAGAAACACCAGGACTCCACATTCAGAAGCCCCCCTCCACTGGCCATTTAAAAAGAGATCCTTAAACCTGGTGTTGGGGGGGGGGGGGGGGGGGGGGGGGGGGGGGGGGGGGGGGGGGGGGGGGGGGGGGGGGGGGGGGGGGGGG